>CAUOFW020004168.1:0-32702 GCA_963454935.2 Ilex paraguariensis
TGACACATGCTGAGATGTGGGGTTTAAATTGTCTGTATGGCATTGATTACATATAAGCATGATATGAGGTTGAATTAGCTCATTGACATTCATTACATTGAGCATGATGTTGGTAGTGCAATGGTTTATTAGATTGCATATGCATGGAGAAGACATCGCATTTCATGGGTGTGAGTGCATGGTAGTTATCAAACACCAAGTAGGTGGGTGATAAGTGGGCTTGGTACCGTTGGACCAAGGTTCAACAGAGTCGCACGGTTCATAGCATGAAAAAAACTTGTGTCTGGTATAGCAAGAAGGGCTAGACACGTCCTCGGGTGCAAGGCCTGGCTATTGATTTATACACTTCTGATGGTGCAAGTCCACAAAAGTGTATCCGTGTGTGGACTGGCGGGCAACCCAAAAGTCCACTACCCAAATAAAGACACATGATTTTAGTTGTACAAATGATTCATTTGATGGGAAACATCCGAAAATGAATTGGTTTTTATGAACACATGAGTTTTATTTCAAAATGAACTTTGGATGTATTTCATCAAAGACAAAGGTTTTACACTTGCATTGCATAGTGTGGTGAGGGTCGGTGAAGGCTTGGGTAAGGTGCGTGAGTGAATCTCATTTCATTCATGACATGACATAGTAGATTCCAACATGAATCATGTATATTCTTGATTGGAATGATTATATGATTGTGAATGTTGTATAAGAACATTGCATATGCACTTAGGTTGGGGAGTAGCCTTTGTAGAAAATTTTTTACTGGGCGTTGGCTCACTGTATACAGAAAAATTTTCAAGTGCAGGGTTCGTATTGGGAGAGGACTTGCACTCGGGGCCTCGAGGGTGAAGAAAATCCGGTTTGTGGCTTTTGGAGACAAGTTTTTGTAAAACAATTGTAAAATTTCATTTTTAGCATGTAATTGTGTAAATGAGCTTGCAATCGTATGGAATTAATTGTAGTAGAACTTCTATGGATCATGAATAATGTGGAAAATTTTATTATACATGTTTGGAATGGATTTGGAAAAGTTTTGAGTGGATTGGAAATGAAATACTAAAGACGCATAAAATTCTGGGCAAAACCTTCCAGAAGGTCGTAACAACCTTCCGGAAGGTTAATGCAGACTTTTGGTCCAGTAGGCAAAACCTTCCGGAAGGTTGAAGAAAACCTTCCAGAAGGTTAGTGTAAATTGTTATCCAGTAGACAAAACCTTCCGGAATGCCTATAAAGCCTTCCAGAAGAACTTTTCTAGTGAGTAAAACCTTCTAGAAGGTCTATGTAAAACCTTCCAGAAGGTTTTCCAAAAATCTGAAATTTTAAGAATGCATTGCTAGCATTTAGGCTATGTGTTCTTTGGTTCAAATGACACAAATGGACCTTAAATGAGATACATTGGGGTATGTTGAACCTCAATGGGATTAAATGAATTAAAGTAAACACGGATCCTCGTTTGGGTTGTAATCCCGGTTACAGGGATGTAATAGACGTGATGTCGGGTTATGCGGCAACCACGGTTATTTCCACGGGTTGACGGGTGGTCAACGGGCCCCCGATTTTAGGGGCGTCACAGTTTAAGTTCTATTTTTTTGGGGAAACCCTTCGCATTTCCTTCAAATCTTAACCTCCCAAGCTTTCTTCTCTCCCTCTAAACTCTTCCAAAGTCAAAATACTTCACCCAAGCCCTCAAATCTTACTATTCTCTTCTAAGGGTTGGTTATGAGTAGATTTTGCCAGAAATTGTGGAGTTCCTTTAAAACCCTAGGTTTCTAATTCTTCTTCCAAATGTCAAGTTCTTTTTGATTTTGTCTAAACTCTCTAACTCCATTGAAATGGCTGCATGAGTGGGATGTCCATTGTTGCCCCATAAATCTCACCAAGAATTCAATCCAACACCCTTGGACTAAACATATTGAGATTAGGCACCATTTAATTAGAACACATGTTCAAAATGGTTATATTCAACTTGAGTTCGTTAGGACCAAGGATCAATTAGAAGATATCTTTACCAAACCTCTAAGCGAGGAGATAATTAGGAATTATGGATCCCTATGAATAGAGATTAAATAGAAAGGATGAAGGAGAACATGGAAAATTCAAAAAAAAGATGAACCGGGACACCGTTAGGGCTACCGACATACTGGATAAAAGAGAACAGGCATACTGAATGAGCCACACCAGAAAACCAGTTGGCCTCAGGTGCCATGAATCGATATACGGGATAGCCAAACTAGTATACTAGATGAGCCTCTGATGCAAGAAATCAGGCTTTGGTTTAGTTTTTTTTTTTTTGGGATAAAAACATGTTTTCGCTTTAAATCCCTCATTCCTCTATCTCTATCCCATAAAACCCTTTGAAACTGATTCCTCTTCAAACCCCAAGCTTATATCTCTCTTCTCACTGCTGCCTCTCTCTCTCTCTAACTAAAGCATATCAAACACCAAAAAAGCCTAGATTCATGTTTCTTATACCATGGCTTCAAAGAGAATTAGCGGAGTTGGGGAATCATTTGCTACCCAAGAAAGGTGATCCAAGAGGAAGCTAACTAGCCTTCTTGAATGAGGAATGCACAAATAGGTGGTAAGGTATGAACAAAAGGATTTTTTTTAGAATCAACCCATTAAAATTGATGACCTAGACTATGTGGGGGTGTAGATGCAATGTTGAGATATACTACTTGGTTGCCTTATTTGGAACTTGATGAAGTCTTTTATCCTAATCTAGTATGTAGATTTTATACAAATTTATATGTCAAGCAATCAGGCACTATAAAACCTATGGTGCAAGGGAAAGTTATAAAGCTACCGCAAAAGAAATTAACCAAGGTTTTGTGGGATTTGTAATGAAGTAGAAAATATTTTCTTTTGGTAAAGGGAAAAATTGAAGGATTATGTTGATGATGAAGCTAGTTGTTTGAACATTTTGTTTGGTGAGAGACATATGATGGGACAAAAGATTGAGGTAAAGAATATGCTTGTAGTCCCTAGGGTTATCAACAAAATAATGATCAAGACCATTCTTCCTCGAGGTGGTCACTACAATGAGGTCACTCAGTTTCTAGTCTTCTTATTATGTGCATTTTGACTGATAGAAAATTTAATTTTCCCTTTATTATCATACAATACATGCAATTGGTTGAAAGAAGGAAGACAAGGCTCCCATACGGTAGGCTTCTCACCAAAATCTTTAAAACCATTAACATTGAATTAGAGCACTAGGAGTGTATTATAGGGACAACATTTTTTGATAGCACCACACTAAAGCAAATGGGGATTGATATTGTTCATGAATTTCACATTAGGCAAGTAAGGGACATAAATGCAAGAGAAATACTTGAGAAGAAAAGAAGAAGAGAATCTCCCACACACTGTGGAGATTCAAGACCTTGATGATGTGGCATTATGAAATGAGGGTGCATCTAGTCCTTGACATGTTACCTATGAGGAGTTTGACGGTCTAAGTAGGTTAGTGGCAACTCTTACTATTAGTGTGGCAGGCTTGCACACTAAGCTTAATGGCATGATGGGCTTTCTCTAGAAGAGATTTGGGACACCACCTCCTCCACCACCACCACCTTCTGACATTGTTTATCATCCTGGTGATCCAGATGATGATACATTCATGGACATGGGCTTCCAGAGGATCGTGGACCATTAGTCATAGTTAGCATTGCCTAGGATGTCTACAACTTAGGACTTTTCATTTTGTTTTCACTCTAAGACTCTTAAACTCTTTTTGTGTAAACTCCCACATTCATATTATCAAATATAGCAACGAAATTATGTTTTTTGAAATGATAATATACGTAATGGAATATGCATGAACTAAGTAGATTGTAAAAGTAGAGATAAAAATGTTAATAGTGTAGAATTGGGTAAATATTTAGTTCAAACTTAGTTTTCACTTGTAAAAATATGAAACCTTTTGCAATAGAACTTATACCAACTATGTTTGATGTAAAAATGTATGTTGTATAAGTTTGGGTTGGTTTTGGAAGGGTTTGGAATGGGTTTGAAATGAAAAATAGAGGAAATAGGCAAATTTGGATAGAACCTTCCGGTAGTATGTTGTCTAGTGGATTCGAACTACCGGTAGCTTAACAGGTAGTAAGTGGCTAGTGGACCCAAACTACTGGTAGCTCGATACGAACTATCGGTAGATCGTAAAAAAATTGGGACTTTTATGTTTTAAAACCCCATCTTCACTCCATTTGCTCCCATTCTTTCACCCCACTCTCACCCCAAACCTCTTAGAACCCAATAGAAAGACTTAAAGAGGAAGAGAGAAAGGGAAAACAAGAGTTTTAAGGGTGATTCAAGATCAAATCTTCTTGTCCTTCACACCAAAGCCAAAGAGAAAGGTAGGAGTTTTCTTCCATTCTTGTTCATTGAAACTAAGGCTTGTATATATGTATTCTTTGACTCTAAATCTTATATATATGTCATGAAATCTTCATTCCTTGGTCTTCTTGCAATTATTATTATGTTTTAAACAAAGTTAGGGTTAAGTACCCATAAAATCTCTTTTTCTTGATTTAAAACCCTAGTTTTTGGGAAATATGGGTTTCTTCCTCTACATTCACTTAAATTTGGTTTTTAAACTTTAGTGTTTTGTGCTTAGTATCAAAATTATATTGATGATGATCTCTTGCATTTTCTTCAATTGTTCTATTGAAATACTACGTGTGAAATTGGGAATTTATGAAATTATTTGTAATTTGAGAAAATTGTTGGTATTGTATCTCTTGTATGGTTGTTGGATAAACATGGGCTACTATTGATCGGGTATCGTGGAGTGTGTAGATGCCTTCTTACTCCATGCGGGTTTGAACTTTTCTTACCACTCATAGTGGGGTTAGTGCCTTGCGAGGACTAAATCATTATCGCTCACGGGGTATCATGGAAAAAAGGTTAGTATACTACTCTTGGATTGGATAAGTCACTGCCATGGTGTTGGCATATGCCCTTCCTAAAGGTTGGATATCCTTGCGAGAATTTGTGTGGGTTGTATGTGGGCCAGAATATTTTCAATGGTATTCATGCGAGATCTTATTTCAGGCCATAGATATGAATACAGTGGTGGGTTATTGTTCATTGTACCAGAAATAGCTTCTACAAGAATTTTGGGAATTATAGGATTCCGCAACAACTTGGGAGAAACAGTTTATGGTGGAATGGATTATTAGTCATATATTGGTTTCACTTATGCATTAAATTACTGCTGTTGCTTAAACTTGAGATATGTTTATATGTCCATGTTTTATTTCAAAATTAATATATGCTATTTGTGAAAGGTGACCGACCATTTTTATATACTTTTCTAAACCTTGTTTGAGTTTGGAAGGATTTTCCTACAGAGCTTAGTGCTCACCCCCTACATCCGAACATCTTTCAGATTATGTACTAGAGGAGAAGTTGGGAGTTGATGAACCAGCACACTGGGAGAATCCCGTAGATGGGCATGTTGATCCTGAGGTGGACGCTTAGAACAACATTACCTTTTATTCTAGAGTAGGAAATTTATTTTGGAAATATTGTGAAGTCTAGACTCTTTTTTAATTCCGCTGTGAGTTTATGTTTAATTCTTTTGGATGTAATTGCAATAGTTAGACATAATCTTTTGGGATGATGTTGTAAATATTAGATATGATGAATGGATTTTTAATTATGAATGGATTATATTAGTTGCTCTCATGATGTGAATGATTTTAAATTGTAATGTCGTCCAAGGTGGTTTTTGGGGCGTTACAAATTTTGGTATCTGAATTTAGGAATTAGGTCTTACATGGGAGCTGTAGGTTGTGGACTATCATTGGAGTATTAGGTGATTGAATAAACTCTACTGTTGAATTTATTTGAAGTTAAATGTTAATAAGATATGTGTGATTTGTTGCTTAGTTATCTTAGAGGTTAATTATTTGTTAAAATTCATGGAATTAGTTAGCTTGAGGAGTAGACGAAAATTTTGGAATGAATATTCTAGTTTTATATCATGTAGTTTTGGATTATTCTAAGAGACGGATAGTAATTTGGCTTTTGGTTTGTAAATGATGGTAGGTATGGATCTTTATGCAAGTCATATTATCTATATTGGAGATGAGTATGAGATAGGATTTGTGACAAAAGACATCCAAACTCGAGTTTGACAAGTGTAGAAGAATCATCAGTCAAGTCGACTCCCTTTCACCAATTTTATCATAACTCTTTGTTGGAAAGTCCAAATGGTGCACCATTTTTTTTATTACAATCGTAACTCATATATCTTTCCAACCATATAGGTCACACATGTTAGAAATACCTGGGTTAAATCAGTTTATTCTTTGAAGTTGATCAAAAATCTACGCTGTGGTATTCCTTGGATAGCAAAATGTCGTGCTTTTCTTCTTGGACTCTGAAGGACTTATTCTTAAGCAAGCTTACATCACTATTTAGGCTTTGATTTAGAGATACCCCCATGTCGATTGAAGTATTTTGATGGATAACAATATAAAATGGGATTGTGACTTGGTGCCTTGCCGACTTTTATTCTACTATTAGTGTTGCTTATATTTTTGGAAGCCAAGGAGATATGATAACCCAGTTGGGAAGTGGGGAGGTAAGGTCAACTTAGATGTTTTTAAGATGGAATAAGTTTTGAATAATAAGGCTATGAAAAGTTATGTGTGTTACTTAAAAGTCATAGAAATTAAGGAATGAATGTAGATTTGGTTTTACGATATGAACCATGTGAGTGTTATGCTTTCCTCTACAATGAGTACGATGGTATGAGATAGTATAATTGTCAAATATGATCAATTGAAGGAATATGGTGAAGTAACATCGAATGAGAGCCTATTTTAGAATAGCAATAGGAATTGTGGTTATGGTTCTTAAATGGATAAGAGTTTTTTTTCATAACCACAAACTTGAGGTTACCAATATTGGTTTGAAAATATTACGGAGAGTTGATTAAATTTACTTTGGAAGTATTGATGGATTAGAAGGGTCACACATAGAATACTCATTGAGGACGTTATATTTAGGAAATATTATTTTGTTGTGGACCCAATTCACTATATTTAGACTCTCTAGAATACTAACAATCGAGAATCTCTTGGGGGAGGGTGTAGTTAATAGTTCATTTGTATTTACAAATTTTGATTGGAAATTTAAGGTTGAGATATGGAAGCAAACTCATAGACATGTAAAAAGGAAATCTAGAAGGCCTAACTAAATTATAGTAGTTACATTTGACCCTACATATTGTAGGATTAAAGACTATAGAGGTTTATAAAGATCGAGGTTAGATATATCAAATAAGTATTAAAATACGAATAATATCCAAAGTTTAATATAAACCTCTATTGTTCCGTGAAAGCTTTTAATGTTATTGGGTCGTGTTGGAGGAATAAGAAGTTCTTTCTCTTGTCTCTTTTAGTATTTTGTTAAGATAGGTATGATTAGTTATACTTGAGGATTGTTAGTATGAGTATGAAAGATTTGAACTTTATGGTTAGTGATGATAACTGGAAAAATGTAATTTGAAGAATCAATGATGATACCTATGAAGATTGACTTTGACATGGATGTAGAAACCTTGTGTAATTTTTGGGATAAATGACTATGGATATCCTAGTAACTAGCAGATTGTTAATATCTTGGGGATTACTAATAATGATTAAGACTATGATGACTAATGTGGGTAAATTGAGGAACATTGGTTAATCACTGGGATTCTAGTTTTTGGTTTTAATTATATCACCAGAAATTTGGTAGTAGTTAATTGAGAGAAATATTGCAGGATATATTGTACTGGATTGTGCATAGGGATTCAAAAGTATAAGTATTGTGAAAATAATTGTGATGTTAATGAAAGCCACTATGACTTGATTTCATAGTTATTAACTATAGCATAAAGTTAGAGGTTGAGAATGAATACTTGGGAGATAGAAAATAATTGGCCTTAATCGAGTTGGTGAACATGTAGAGATAGTAAGATTGATCTAAAAGCATGAATCCGGATACAAATGAGTTATGAAGGGGATTGTAAGGCTTATTGATTTGAGCTCTAGATTGGGGATTGAGAGCAAATATCTTGAAGATATGACTTTAGACTTAGCCTACTTATAATAGTTAGTTAATTACAAAAATTTCCCCTGAATGAATTAGATGGATCGTTGGAGTATAAAATTTGGAAGCTATAATTGGAGGATAAATGTGGTTAGGTTTCAATTGTACACTTTGGTAGAATTTGACATATCTTCTCAAAACTTTCGAACCAATGGGAATTCTTATCTTGTGGTTAGTTTTGATTTATAAATTGTCGGATGTTAATATATATCAGAGTGCGCAGCGAGCTATGAGATTAGATTTAATATTAGTGGAATTAACCATTAGTTATGGTTATAGTGGTGAATGTAGAGAGTATAAGCTTGAAGAGTGAGATTCAATTTCTTGGAAACTTAGTGTATAGTTTGATGGTTATAATTGTTGGGAATCTTGCGGTGTCCACCGAACTACATAAATTTATAAGTGTCGATAGGATGTAAAGTTATTATTAGATTTTAAATATTGTGAGTTTCTCTAGTCTAGTGAGAAATAAAGTCATTAAGAATGATACATCTATTTAAGGAATTGTTGTAGATCTTGTCAAAATGACATTACTAATTTTTTGGATTATAATGTAATTTGGGGTATAGGAATGATGAGTAATTCCATTAATGAAATTGAATTTGGTTGTTGTGAAATGCTTATAGATAAGCAATATGTAAAAAGCAAACATGAGATTTGTAAAATGATTGATACATTCAAAAGAGAAGTGATATCCGATGAATAGGAAATAAGTTGAAGATCTAGAAATTATGCGTGATATGAAATTAATTTAGACAATCACAGGGAATTATTGAGTATAAAGAATAATCAAAAGTAGTGAATGAAGGTAAACTTGGGGACTTCACTAACAGTAGTGACGATATAAGTTGAAAGTATGGATTTAAAAATAGGATATGATGTTCTATTTTTAATCTTGGCTTTGAGGTTAAATGATGAATAGAAGTGGAGACATCATAGCCAAATGAGAATTAGATAGACTAACTTGACGATTAAGTTTCGAGGACAAAACTTTCTTTAAAGGGGGTGGATTGTAAACTCCCACATTCGTATTATCAAATATATCAACGAAATTATGTTTTTTGAAATGCTAATATACGTAATGGAATATGCATGAACTAAGTAGATTGTAAGAATAGAGATAAAAATGTTAATAGTGTAGAATCGGATAAATATTTAGTTCAAACTTAGTTTTGACTTGTAAAAATATGAAACCGTTTGCAATAGAACTTATACCAACTATGTTTGATGTACAAATGTATGTTGTATAAGTTTGGGTTGGTTTTGGAAGGGTTTGGAATGGGTTTGAAATAAAAAATAGAGGAAATAGGCAAATCAGGACAGGACCTACCAGTAGGACCTACCGATAGTACGTTGTCCAGTGGATCCGAATTACCGGTAGCTCAACAGGTAGTAAGTGGCTAGTGGATCCAAACTACTGGTAGCTCGATACGAACTAACGGTAGATCGTAAAAAAATTAGGATTTTTATGTTTTAAAACTCCATTTCACTCCATTTGCTCCCATTCTTTCACCCCACTCTCACCCCAAACCTCTTAGAACCCTAATAGAAAGACTTAGAGAGGAAGAGAGAAAGGGAAAACAAGAGTTTTAAGGGTGATTCAAGATCAAATCTTCTTGTCCTTCACACCAAAGCCAAGGAGAAACGTAGGAGTTTTCTTCCATTCTTGTTCATTGAGACTAGGGCTTGTATATATGTATTCTTTGACTCTAAATCTTATATACATGTTATGAAATCATCATTCCTTGGTCTACTTGCAATTATTATTATGTTTTAAACAAAGTTAGGGTTAAGTACCCATGAAATCTCTTTTTCTTGGTTTAAAACCCTAGTTTTTGGGAAATATGGGTTTCTCTCTCTACATTCACTTAAATTTGGTTTCGAAAACTTTAGTGTTTTTTGTTGAGTATCAAAATGATATTGATGATGATCTATTGCATTTTCTTCAATTGTTTTATTGAAATACTACATGTGAAATTGGGGATTAATGGAATTGTTTGTTATTTGAGGAAATTGTTGGTATTGTATCTCTTATGTGGTTGTTGGATAAACATGGGCTACTATTGACTGGGTATTGTGGAGTGTGTAGATGCCTTCTTACTCCGTGCGGGTTTGAACTTTTCCTACCACTCATAGTGGGGTTAGTGCCTTGCGAGGACTAAACCATTATCGCTCACGGGGTATCGTGGAAAAAGGGTTAGTATACTACTCTTGGTTGGATACGTCACTGCCATGGTGTTGGCATACGCCCTTCCTAAAGGTTGGATATCCTTGCGAGGATTTGTGTGGATTGTACGTGGGCCAGGATATTTTTGATGGTATTCATGCAAGATCTTACTTTAGACCAGAGATACGAATACAGTGGTGGGTTATTGTTCATTGTACTATAAATAGTTTCTACAAGAATTTTGGGAAGTATGAGATTACGCAAGAACTTGGGAGAGATGTTTTATGGTGGAATGAATTATTAGTCGTATATTGGTTTCACTTATGCATTAAATTACCGTTGTTGCTTAAACTTGAGATATGTTTAAATGTCCCTGTTTTATTTCAAAATTAATATATGCTATTTGTGAAAGGTGACTGACCGTTTTTATATACTTTTCTAAACCTTGTTTGAGTTTGGAAGGATTTTTCTACTAAGCTTAGTGCTCATCCCCTACATCTGAACATCTTTTAGATTATGTACTAGAGTAGGAGTTGGGAGTTGATGAACCGACACACTGGGAGAATCCCATAGATGGGCATGTTGATCCTGAGGTGGACGCTTAGAACATCATTACCTTTTATTCTAGACTAGGAAATATATTTTAGAAATATTGTGAAGTCTAGACTCTTTTGTAATTCCACTGCAAGTTTATGTTTAATTCTTTTGGATATAATTTCCATGGTTGGACATATTCTTTTGGGATGATGTTGTAAATATTAGTTATGATGAATAGATTTTTAATTATGGATGGATTATATTAGTTGCTCTCATGATGTGAATGATTTTAAATTGTAATATCGTGCAAGGTGGTTTTTGGGGCGTTACATTTTGAGTGTTAGGATCTATGCTCTTGGAAGTCTTTTTGACTACAACTATGTTGACTGATCTTTTTTTTTCTTTAACATGGATGGTATTCCTTTTTTATGCTTAAATGATCTTTATGCTTAATTGTTACGTTCATGATGAAGATATTCTGGCCTTGCGCACTATCTATTGCCTTTCATTCATATAATTGACATTGGGGATACACATAAACAAAAGTAAATGGCCTATGCTACATATGTATCATGTTCCTATCTTTGGCAAGTGATTGCAACCTGTGTGTATTTTTATTTTGATGATGCCAAAGGGGGAGAAATATGTGTATGTGGATCAATATGTATC
The DNA here is from genome assembly GCA_963454935.2 of Ilex paraguariensis. NCBI lineage: Eukaryota > Viridiplantae > Streptophyta > Magnoliopsida > Aquifoliales > Aquifoliaceae > Ilex > Ilex paraguariensis. Next base: position 11,480 of record CAUOFW020004168.1, read on the forward strand.
ATTGTTTAAAACTATACTTTCAAGGTAGATACACATATACACATGTTTGTACTCAAAGAAAACTTTTTCAACACATTTTGGCAGACAAGAATGTTTGATACGCGCATAAATTGAGGGGGAGCCTCACTCAATGACCTTAAAATGCTTTTAGATATATGCATAAACATAGGGGAGCATATTCATATTGAATGTAATATTATTGCTTAGCATATTGGATGGTTTATATTTTTTAGATTGCAGATGTGACGCCCTTAAAACCAGGGTCCTTTATTAACCGTTGACTACCCATCAACCCGCAGAAACACTCATGATTTTCGTCCAATCCGACATCACGTCAACAGAATCGCTTTAATCGGGATTTTTATCCACTCGAATAACACATGCATGTTTTGCCATTTGACCCAACCGGGTCCAATATACCACACTTTATACTTATTTTATGTCAATATATATCCTTGGAATCAAAGAACCCATAGACCAAACACTTGACAAAGTAATTTTAAAATTTCATATTTTTTTGGAAAGTGTACCAGTACGCCTTACTGGTACGAGTTGCTCTTTGAACCTTAACATACCGGTACACCATACCGGTATGAACTGCCTACTGGACCTCGACGTACCGGTATGGTTTGTCGACTTTTGCCTATTTCACCTGTTTTTCATTTTCAACTCATTCCAACCTATATTACATTCATCCAACAAATGTATAATGAAGATTTTCTTTTAATACAAGATCCATACACATTCTATTACATTCATTTCCTTAGATTTACATATCAAAACCAAGTTTCCATAATACTTGTACAAAAACTCAAATGAAACAACATTCTAACTTTCTTCATACTTGAGGCCCCGAGTGAGAGCCTTCCGCCAACGTACCACCTGCACTTGAAATGTTTTTCCCTTAAAAGGGTGAGCCACGCTCAGTAGATTATTCCCTATAGAGGCTACTCCCCCAACCTAAGTGCACATGAATGTCCATGTAACATTTATCAAGCAACAATCCCAAATAAGAACATAATATTCATTATTGGAATTTTAACAATGTCATGCCATGAATGAGATGGGATTCACTCTTGCCCTTTTTATCCCGAACCCTCTCCAGCTCCCACCACACAATGCTATGCAAATGTGTAATAAACCTATCATTGATGTTACACATCAATGATAATTTTATTTCTTTATAAAACAAAAATTATGTCTCTTGTTGGGTAGCGGACTTTTGGTGTCTCACCGCCAACTCCGCACATCGAAACACTTTTTTGGACTTGCACTGTTGGAAGCGTATAAAATCAGTATCCAAGTCTTGCACCCGAGAGAGTGTCTAGCCTTTCTTGTTATACCCGACACAAGTTTTTTATGCAACCATGCGACTCAGTTGGATTTTCGATCCAACTTTTCTGAGCCCACCCATCATCCACCTATGTGGTGTTTGATAAATCATGCACACACACCTACACTCATGTTTAGTTTCCATGAATGTGATGCCAACATCATGCTTCATATACAATGAATGCCAATGAGCAATTTCCACCATTCTATCACCAATTATATCAAAAGCATATAATTTCTCAATTCATCATAATGCTAACATGTCATAGCACATATGTTAACATTATATCCAACAACGATTTTCAAGCATTTTGGCACATAGTCTATGCCAATATCACACTTTATTCACAAGGCATAATGTAAACACATAGCATGCCCATATATCAATTTCCACATTTTTTCAAAAAATTACTTTGAGTAAATTCTACATGCCCATTATAGGATAGAATTTATTCTACCCCTTTCCAACACCCATTTTATCAATTTCAAGATAATAGGCAAATGATACATATAGCTTTACCAACCTACCCATTTTATTTAACACCCTAGGTTGTAAAATAAACCGCGATAGGAAGGAACCCTACCTCTTGACGCATAAAACGACGTTGGGAAGCCTCAAAAACCCAAAGCAAGCTAGAATCTTCACTTCCCAAAAATCCCATCCTTGAAATCTCGCCCAAAGCCAACCTCCTTGGTATGGTTTTGCAGCCCGTGTCGAGGAGAACAACTTTTGTTCTCGGTTTGAGGTGATTCGACCAAAGTTTGGCCCTTTATTGCAAGAGAAAAGACTTGAGACACCCTTTTCTTTCTCTTTCACTCTCTCTTTTTTCTATCGTTCAATCGGCTGAGCATAGTGGGGGAAAAATCAGATTTTTCCCCTAGTTATAGCCTTAGAATACTTGGCCCACAACGTGCCACACGACCCTATTTTTCCTAGGTCTGTTTTCACCCCGAAATGATTAAGTTCAAAAATATTTTGCCTTAAATTAATTTTGAATTTTGAAATTTTATGAAAAATTCCGGTTTTGGATCACCCAAGACTCAATCGCCTCGTAAAATGTAAAAAATCTGACTATCTTGAAATTCGACTAAAATTGACAGGGTAGCTAGATTTAGCAAGACAGATCCAATGGTGAGGTTCGTTTCGTCATCCAATTTCTAAAAAAATTTAGATTTTTAACTCGTACCGTAGCGATAATTTACTGTTTTGCCCCTTTTTGAGAAAAAGTTTCAAATTTACCCGGGTTTTACATTCTTCCCCCTTGAAAGAATTTCGTCCCCAAAATTCACACACACATACACACTTAACCACATGCATATGCAACAATAATAATATACTTAAAATTATAGAAATGTACCTCCATCCTCGAATAGGAACAGATAATTGGTACGTATGGTGTCCTCACACTCACATGTTGCCTCCTTCATGCCTCGGTGTTGTCACAACACCTTTACTAGCCTCACAGTCTTACCCTGCAAAACCTGCTCCCAGCTATCCATGTACACCGGTCCCTCCTCAAAGGTCCCATCCGCATTAACAATCAATTCACCACAATCCACTACATGTGTTGGATCTAGAGTATACTTTCAGAGCATAGAGACTTGGAACACTGCGTGAACACCTGATAGGTTTGACGGTAACGCCAATCTATAGGCCACTGTACCTACCCTCTCGAGTACCTTAAAGGGCCCGATAAATCTTTGCGACAACTTTTCCTATTTTTCAAATCTGACCACTCCTCTCTAGGCATCACCTTTAAGAAGACATGATATCCCTTCTCAAATTTTAGAGGTCGCTGCCGTCTATCAGCAAAGCTCTTTTGCCAGCTCTGAGCAGTGAGAAGACGCTTCTGTATTAAGTCCACCTTCTCTGAGGTGTCTCTGATCAGATCTGGACTCGTAGATGGTCTCTCTCCCACCTCCGTCCAACAAATCAGAGAACGACAAGGCCTCCCATAAAGTGCCTTATAGGGTGCCATCTGAATGCTCGCCTAATAACTATTGTTGTAGGCAAACTCCACTAAGGGTAAATTCTCTTCTCAACTACCCTTGAGATCTAGGATGCATGCCTGTAGCATATTCTCTAATATCAGGATGGTCCACTCTGACTGACTGTTAGTTTGGGGATGAAATGTTGTACTCATCGTCAACTGAGTCCCTATGACCTGTTGGAAGCACTCCCAAAAATGAACTGTAAACCTGGGGTACTGATCCGACACTATAGATACAGACACCCCATGTAACCGGACAATCTCCCGTATGTACAATTGACCGAATTCCTCTAGTCTAAAGGTCATCCGCATTGTCAAAAAGTGCGCTGACTTTGTAAGCCGGTCCATTATCACCCACACCGCGTCATTTCCCCGCGATGTTCGTGGCAAGTGGGTCACAAAATCCATCGTGACGTGCTCCCACTTCCATTCAGCTACCTCCAAAGGCTTGAGTAACCCCGCAAGCCTCTAGTGCTCGGCCTTGACCTGTTGACACGTGAGATATTGTCTGAAAAAATCTCCAACGTGTCTCTTCATTCTGCTCCAATAATACTGGCAATGAAGATCATGGTACATCTTCGTGCCACCAACTCCATGTCGTGCGTAGGTTAGTTCTGCTCATAGTTCTTTAACTGCCGAGAACCATAAGCCACCACCCTCCTAGACTGCATCAAAACACAACCCAGTCCGTCTCTAGAGGTATCACAATACACTATATACATCTATCCTCTCTCCGGGACTATCAAAATAGGAGTTGAAGTAAGCCTCCTCTTTAAATTCGGGAATGCTTTCTCACACGAATCATTCCACTCAAATTTGACTCCCTTCTGGGTCAATCTCGCTATAGGTGTAGCTAGTCGGGAGAAGTCCTCGATGAACCTCCTGTAATACCCTGCCAATCCCAAGAAACTGTGTATCTCGAAGACTCACTTTGGTCTCTCCCAACTCATGACTACCTCAACCTTCTCTAGGTCCACGGATACACCCGAAGCCGACACTACGTGTCCTAATAACTTTACCTCCGTAAGCCAAAATTCACACTTGTTGAACTTGGCGTACAATTGGTGGTCCCTCAAGGTCTGGAAAACAATCCTCAAGTGACCTTTATGCTCCTCCTCAGACTTGGAGTAGATCAGGATGTCGTCAACAAATACCATGACGAACGGATCTAAATAGGGTTGGAATACCCTATGCATGATATCCATGAATGTCATTGTGGCATTCGTCAATCTGAAAGGCATCCTAGTGAACTCGAAATACCCATACCGTGTTCTGAATGTCATCTTAGGGATATCTGCCTCCCTAATCCTCAACTGATGGTAGCTAGTGTGAAGATCTATCTTGGAGTAGACCCGCACTCCTCTTAGCTGATCAAAAAAATCATCAATCCTTGGCAAATGGTACCTATTCTTGATAGTAACCCAATTCAACTATCAATAATTTATACACAACCAAAGGGTCTTATCCTTCTTCTTGGTAAACAACACCGGATCGCCCAAAGGTGAAGTGCTCGGTCTAATAAAACCCTTGTCCAATAATTCTTGCAATTGGACCTTGAGTTCTTGTAACTCTGTCGATGCCATCCTATGAGGGGTCATAGAAATAGGCGATGTACCCGAATGCAACTCAATGCTAAAGTTTACATCCCTATGTGGAGGTAACCCCAGCAGTTCATTCAAAAAAATATCCTCATACTCACAGACAACTCGAGGTAGACCCATCTCCTATCTCACCTTGTCCTCTAAGGTAAGGCTCGCAAGCCAACCCATCAACTATCTGTGCCATCAAGATTCATACACGGCTTGAGGTAAGGTGTCGTGCTTCTTCCCCTGGAATTTGAAACAAACACTGTTCGGTGTGTAGGCTGTTACTTTCTTCTGATGGCAATCAATGACAACCCGATGTGCTCCCAACCAATCCATCTCAAGGATAACATCGAACTCCGACATGTCTATGACCCTAAGGTCTATGGTGAGTAGAATCTCTGAGATCTCTAACTCATAACTCCGACATATCTGGTCAACACACACCCTAGCTCTTAGGGGTGAATTTACATATAACGGTTCTCCCAAGGTATCAACCTCTAAACCCAAATCTCGTACACATGATGCAAATATGAATGAATGCAATGAACCAGATTCAAATCACACCCTAGCCCAAAAACTAGAGAGTAGAAATGTATCCTGTATGATTGACTGATCCACTGGCTCAGTCTGAGGTGTGATGGCGTTGACACGCCCTTGGGTCCCCGAAGTCCTATCCTGCATGCCCTGCCCTCAGCCTCGACCCATGCCTTGGCCCGCTTGGCTTGATTATAGAGTTCTTGCTCATGAAGGGGTAGGGGCTTGAGTAGCACCCTGAAACTGGTACTGGCTTCCCTGGCCCGTGATGGGGTAAGGAGGAACAAAATAATTCAGTGTGTGCCCCATCGATGATTGGGACTGGGATGTCCTGTAGCTCTAGGATCCCTACCTTTGAGGACAATCCCGTTTCATGTGACCCGGCTAGTGGCATTGGAAACATGTTCATTGACCTACCTGGCTGGGAGTCCTAGAGTGTCTCCTACCTTGGGAGGATTGACCTTGGCCTTGAATTTGATAGCCACGACCCTGTCCTTGCTGTCCCTAAGGAGTAGAAGTCCTCTACATCTTTCTTAAGCTAGAAGAAGAGGACTAGCCCTCCTTCTTCTTCGGATGCTTCTTGCATCATCAATCTCTCTCTCAATGGCCATAGATGTCTCGACCATCGAGTCCAAGTCTTGTAGGAGGAGACTCATAATTTTCCCCCGGATAGATAATTTCAACCCATCCTCAAACCTCCTCACTTTGGCCAGATCGGTGGTCACATAATCATTAGCAAAATGGGCTAATTTGGTGAATTTAGCCATATACTCCATCACAGTCATTGTCCCTTGTTTCAAATCCAAGAACTCCCTAGCCTTTGCAAGTCTAATAGTTGTTGGGAAATACTTGCCCATGAAGAGCTCCTAGAACTCTCCCTATGTCATTTCCTCCAAGTTCTTGGAGTCCTTTGCCCACTCCCACCAAAGTTGGGCTTCTCCCTCTAGTTGGAATGTAGCTAGCCTTACCTTTGTGGCATCGGAAATGATCTCCATTGCCTCTAAAATCTTATCAAATTGATAGAACCAATGGTCAGCTACCATCGGATCTGTCCCTCCCTTAAAAAATTAGAGGCTTGTGTGCCTTGAACCTCTGGAGGTTACTCGAGTCTCCTTGTCCCACACTTGCACTAGCCTGTGCAATAGTAGCAGTTACAACACTAGCCTGTGCAATGGTAGCAACCTCACTACCAATAACCTCCACGAAGGCTTGATGGTCAAAGGCCGGTGGTGGTTGATTATTATTCCGCCCACCGCTTCGGTGTCCTCTTCCTCTATTAGACATATACACACATGTCAGACAACAATATAACACTCATTTAGTATCCCAAAGTGGGGACTAACTTTGAAAATTTGAGATTCCTCTCCTTATCTCCCTAGTGGAGCTTATGCCACCTACTAGTAAACATTTACACCTTGAACTATCCCGTTCCCTTATTTTTTGACCCCCAAGGTTATGTTTTCTAACCCTCGTGTCTCTCTTCCATACACATTTTACCATGTACATTTTTCACATAATATATAACACATAACATGCATCATGTTAAAGCACAAAGCATGAAATGCACGATGAATGAAATGGTCTAGACCCATGCCCCTCCAAGCCCTACGTAAATCGTATACCTTGGCTCTGACACCAAGTTGTGACGCCTCTAAAATCGGGGGTCCTTTACTAATCGTTGACTACCCGTCAACCGGCGAAAACACTCATGATTGTCGTCCAATTCGACATCACGTCAATAGAATCGCTTTAATCGGGATTGTTATCCACTTGAATAACACATGCATGTTTTGTCATTTGACCCAACCGGGTCCAATATACCAAAATTTATACTTATTTTATGTCCATTTATATCCTTGGAATCAAAGAACCCATAGCCCAAAGGCTTGACAAAGTAATTTTAAAATTTCATATTTTTTTGGAAAGTGTACTAGTACGCCATACCGGTACGAGTTGCCCATTGGATCTCGACATTCTAGTACGCCATACCGATATCAACAACCTACTGGACCTCGACGTTCCGGTACACTATACCAGTACGCTTTGCTGACTTTTGCTTATTTCACCTATTTTTATTTCCAACTCATTCCAACCTATATTACATTAATCCAACACATGTATAATGAAGATTTTCATTTAATACAATATCCATACACATTGTATTACATTCATTTCCTTAGATTTACATATCAAAACCAAGATTTCATAATACTTGTACAAAAACTCAAATGAAGCCACATTCTAACTTTCTTCATACTTGAGGCCCCAAGTGAGAGCCTTCTGCCAACGTACCACCAACACCTGAAATGTTTTTCCGTTAAAAGGGTGAGCCATGCTCAGTAGAGTATTCCCTACAGAGGCTACTCCCCCTACCTAAGTGCACATGAATGTGCATTGCAACATTTATCAAGCAATAATCTCAAACAAGAACATAATATTCAAAATTGGAATTTTAACAATGTCATGTCATGAATGAGATGGGACTCACTCTTGCCCTTTTTATCCCAAGCTCTTTCAGGCTCCCGCCACACAATGCTATGCAAATGTGTAATAAACCCTTCATTGATGTTACACATCAATGATAATTTTATTTCTTTATAAAAGAAAAATCATGTATCTTATTGGGTAGCGGACTTTTGGTGTCTCATCACCGGTTCTGCACACCGATACACTTTTTTGGACTTGCATTGTCGGAAGTGTATAAAACCAATATCTGGGTCTTGCACCCGAGGGAGTGTCTAGCCCTTCTTGTTATACCCGACACAAGTTTTTCATGCAACCATGTGACTTAGTCGGATCTTCGATCCAACTTTCTCTAGCCCACCCATCATCCACCTATGTGGTGTTTGATAAACCATGCACACCCACACCCACACTCATGTTCAATGCCCATGAATGTGATTCCAACATCGTGCTCCATAGGCAATGAATGCCAATGAGCAATTTCCACCATTCTATCACCAATTATATCAAAAAAAAATATAATTTCACAATTCATCATAATGCTAACATGTCATAACACATATGTTAACATTATATCCAACAACGATTTCCAAGCATTTTGGCACATAGTCTATGCCAATATCACACTTTATTTACAAGGTATAATGTAAACACATAGCATGCCCATATATCAATTTTCACATTTTTTCAAGAAATTACTTTGAGTAAATTCTACATGCCCATTATAGGATAAATTTTATTTTACCCCTTTCCAACACCCATTTTATCAATTTCAACACAATAGACAAATGATACATATAGCTATACCAACCTACCCATTTCATTTAACACCCTAGGTTGTAAAATAAACCAAAATAGGAAGGATCCCTACCTCTTGACCTAAAAAATATTTGGAACTTACCTAACAACCTCTTCCAAGCTTAAATACCTTCGCAACTTAAACTTCACAATCAATTTGCCTCCCAATAGTTATTTCTACTGTTATAATCTATGTGGTTTATTCTTACATCATTACATATATTAGAATTACTAAACAATTATATCATTATATTAATATAAACATGTGGGGGTTTACATGTGAAGTGGTCCCTTATTTCCCATTGACCTGAAGCACTAGATGGGGTGTTTTATGCATGCCCTTACTAGCCCATTACCTGCAATGAAATAACTCTTCATTAAATATCAATTTGAAACCATTTTCCCTAATTTCCACCACAAAAATAAGTTAAAATGGGTGCAATAGAGCTGCATATTATGCACTTTTCTAAACTCATTAGGCATTATCTTTGAAACCTAATTCACTCCTTTCTTAGGTTGCACTTTGGGCCAATAGAGTCAAGGGTATATTTATCATGAAAAGAATGGACAGATTAATCAAAGCCATAAATTTTTAATTACATGGTATATTGATTCTAGCCCAAGGTTAAAGATTAAGAATGAATAGTTGGGAGATAAAGAAAATGATTAGTCTTAATCGAGTTGGGGGATAATGTGAAAATACTAAGATTGATCTAAAAATAGGAATCTAAATGCGTGTGAGTTATGAAGGGGATTGTAAGACTTATTGATTTTAGATCGGGAACTAAAAAAAAATATATTGTAGATATAACTTGACCTTTAGCCCAAGTATTATATTTGTTTATTTGATAGAGTCCCATTTGGAGTGAAAAGATGGATCATTAGTATATACATTTTGGAAGATATAATCAGAGGACATGTATGGTTAAGTTTCAATTTTATACATTGGTGGAATCTGATATTTTCACAATGGAATTCTTATTTGGTGGCAAGTTTTGACTTGTGGGTTGGTGGATTATAATATATATCAAAATGTATAGTGAACCATGTGATTAGATTTAATATCATTTGGATTAATCATTAGTTATTATTACACAGGTGAATGTTAAGATTATAAGCTTGAAAAGTGAAAATCAATCGCTTGGATAAATGTGTCTAATTTGATAATTATAACTATTGGGAACCTTGTGGTCTCCAGCGGACCATCAAGACTTATGATTCTCCATAGGATTGGATACATACAAATGGATTCTATTGGGGGCATTATTTATTAGAATATAAACGAGAGTTTTCTGGAACTGTGGTATGATTCTCTAATGACGAGGAATGTTACTATGGTTAAATTGTAGTGCTTGAATTGGCATGAGAAGGTTGTGGTTTTTCATCGATGAGATCAGGATGAATATCATTGGGCTCCCCCCCGATGGAAATTGGGTGAACAAAGTCAGGCATGACTTGGGACACACCCAATCATGAGTCATGCCATGTTAGGAGTTGTGCACTCAGAAGTAAAGTGTAATGTTTCAATTCCACATGAGGAAACAAGAACCAGATTATAGTTAAGAATTGTACATGGGTGTACAACCTAAGAGTTGATCCTAGAATATTGAATTATGTGGTAGTGTAAAGTTGGGAATTGAAATTATTGTTAGATTGCAAAGATTGTGAGCTTCTCTAGCTCGTGAGAAATAAAGTCATTAAGTGTAAAATCCCGGTAGATTTAAACTTTTATGAATAAAGGGTAAAATGGTAAATTGTCACCATGATTCGGATTGTAAATCTGAAATTTTTTGTAACTCGGATGACAAAACGGACCTCACCGTTGGATTCGTCTCGCGAAATCGAGTTACCACGTCAATTTTCGTCGAATTCTGATATAGTAAAATTTTTCACGTTTTACGGAGCGATCGGGCTTCGGGTGACCCTGTACACGAATTTTTTTATAAAATTTTAAATTTTGGGCAATAAAATAAGATAAATTGAAATAAAAATATTTTAGATTTAAATCGGGGCGAGATTTAATTGTTCGGGACAAAAACGGACCCGGAATTAAAAATGGACATGTGGCCAATTGTGGGCCAAGTGTTCTAAAGTATAAATAGGGGGAAAAATCAGATTTTTCCCCCATTGTTCAGCATCCTCTTCAGCCGATAGAAAAGAGAGGGAAAGGAGAGGGAAAGCTTCAACTTCTCTCTATGATCTACATAATTCTAGTGCTCAAATCCGCTTGGACCAAGAACAAAGATCGTTCTCCTCGTCAAGGGCTACGTCTACGTACCAAAAGAAAGTGATTTCACCGAATAATCAAAGGAAGAATTTTTGGAGATCAAAGCTTTTGGGTTGGTTTTGGTGTTTTAGGGGTTTTCTACACTCCTAAGAGGTAGGGGTTATTCCTACTTTGGATTATTCTTACCTTAGGTGTTGCTAGACTAAGGGTGAAAATTATGTATATGCATATGTATTGTTATACATATATGTCTATGGGTATGAAAGTGAAAAAAAAATTAGCATAGGAATAGCTTAGGCTAGCTTCTAGCTTGAATTTGGTATATGGAGGTTCCATGTGATTATTTTGTAACTTGGTGAAAACTTAAGGCATGCTATGTGTTTTATAAACTATGCCTTGGAATGTGTTATGTGAATACATGACTTGAATGACTATAAGATGTTTGATAAAATGCCCTAGTGAAATTGAGTGTGTTACTTGCATGATGCTATGTTATAACATGCTTGGGTGATTGTGAAATCATATGCTTAGGATATGGTTTTTGGATGAAGAGTGTTATTGACATATGCATGAAATGATATATTGAGCATAATGAGATATTGTAGTTATATACTTATGATACAATTGCATTGATGTATGAAAATGTTTATATGTTTGTCATAAGCATATTGAGCATTATTTTGTGTGCAATGGAACATCACATTGCATTTGCACGGAAGTGTCTCATTACATGAGTGAGTGCATGTTTGACGTCAATACCACACTTGGTGATTGACGGAAGGCTTGGGAGAGTTGGGTCGAGGACTTAGCTAAGCCGCTTGGTTGCATGATGAATTGGGTTGGGGTAGCAAGAAGAGGCATGACGACCTCTCGGGTGCAAGACCCGGTGATTGGGCTACGCACTCCCTTGGCTCGGCCCATAAAGTGTGTGGGTGTATTCGGAACCCTCGGTCGAAGTCCGTAAATTTCGTGTGGGTTGGAGGCCCTTGGTGTAAGTCCATGAACATCCACCCCTATACAAGACCCTAGAGTGATTAACGCCATTGTGTGTAACATAAATGGTGGTTTCGACTAAATTGACACTTGCATGTGTTGGGGAGCCGGAGAGAGCTCGGAATAAAGTTGCATGGGTGAGTGTCACTTCATTCCATGGCATAGCATTGTTGCATTCCATCATAGGATGCATAAGTGTGAGAAATGCTTGGTTGTATGTTTGTGTGATGATTACATGAGCATGTGCATCTAGGGGAAGAGTAACCTCTATAGGTTTATCTCTATTGGGCGTTGTGCTCACCCTATACGGGAAACAATTTCAGGTACGGGACACGTTCCGGTGGATGGCTCTCATTCGGGGGCTCTTGGTTGAAGAAAAGCCGGATTGTGGCTTTTGAATTTAGTTTTTGTAAAACTTTTGGTTAATTTCCATTTTGGCATGTAAAAGTATGGAAATAGTTGTATTAGAACTTGTATTGACTATATTTGGTATGAAATAGATGTTGTATAAGTTTTGGATAACCTTGGATTGATTTGGGGTTGAAATCATACACAGAAATTTCAGACACTGCTTAGTGTTTGAGCCATAACTTTTTATTGTGACGTCCAAATGATCTGAAATTTTTACAGTAGGTAGTAGACACCTAGGGCTACAAAAGTGTTTTTATGAAATTTTCTCAATTCCACTTCTAAACAGGTCAAAACCGCACTGGAAGTTGCAGCAGAACAGAAACTGCATTTTCTGTTCGAACGTAAAGTGACGTTCGAATGGTGCGAGGTTTGAACAGCAAAACCAGCAGAGAACCAAATGTACTGGGAGCTACCTATTTTTCAAAACCAAGGGACATTTGAATGTGAATAGTGCTGTTCGAACGGTGACTCTAAAACCGAAATTTTTCAAACTATGCACTAAGCTTCCAGGCTTGGATTTCTTTGATTTAAAGAACACCAATGGACTTGGATTTCTCTAGTTCCAAGGATACAAATGGACACTAATTGAGGTATATTGAGGCTTATTAGACCTTGGTGGATTTAAACGATAACTATTACATATATGCACTAATGTTAAAGTAACCTTGCATGTTTTGCTATAAATATGGATAATTGGACCCGGTGTGGTCAATGTTTACTTATAAATGGACCCGGTGCGGTCATTGTTTATATTGGGCCTCAGATGGGTCATGTGAGTTATGTTGCACAGGTTGGGTATTGGGTAGAGTTCCCTGTACAAAGGAGACTCTGCCCAAATTTTGTTAAGTTATGGACCTCGGTAAATGGGACATAACGGTGTGATATCGAGTCACTCGGTATTTACGGGTATTCCGCGGGTTGATGGGTAATCAACGGACCCCCGGATTTTGGGGTGTCACAGTTTGGTATCAGAGCCTAGGTATGCGAATTACCTAGGGCTTGGTTGGGCATGGGTCTAGACCATTACATTCCATATGCATTTCATGTTAAGTTCTCTACTTACTATATGCTATGTGCTACTTGTTATGTGAATTATATGCATGGTAGAATGTATATGGAAAGGAGAAACACTAGGGTTAGAAAACTCAAGATTGTGTTTTAATGTGTAAATGTTTACTAGTAGGTGGCACACGCACTACTAGTAAAACAAGGAGAAAAAAAAAAATCGTCAAGTTTAAATACTTGATGCCTAACTTGGGATATTAAGTAACTGATCTATTGCTATCTTATGTGTGTGTAGATGGAAAATAGAGGAAGAGGAAGAGGACGTGGCCGAGGCCGAGGCGATGGCCGAAACAACAACCAACCACTTCCGGCCTTTGATCACCAAGCCTTTGTAGAGGCTATTGGTGAGGCAGCGGCGACGATTGCACAGGCTAGTGCTACAGCCGCTACCATTGCACAGACTGGTGCAAATATGGGACACGGAGGCTCGAGTAACCTCCAGAGGTTCAAAGCCCATAATCCTCCGGTCTTTTTGGGAGGGGCGGATCCAATGGTAGCCGATCGTTGGATTCGACAAGTGGAGAAGATCTTGAGTGCTATGGAGATCACTTCCGATGCCACCAAGATAACTTTGGCAACTTTTCAGCTGGAGGGAGAGTCCCAGCTATGGTGGGATTGGGTCAAGACCTCAAAGAACTTGGAGATAATGACTTGGGTAGAGTTCAAGGAACTCTTTATGGGAAAGTATTTCCCGGCGACCGCTCGACACGCTAAGGCCAAGGAGTTCCTAGAATTGAAGCAGGGGACTATGAGTGTGCTAGAATACGTGGCCAAATTCACTGAGTTGGCCCGTTTTGCTGATGATTATGTGGCCTCAGACAGGGCCAAAGTACAGAAGTTTGAGGATGGACTGAAGTTGTCTATTCGAGGCAAGATTGTGGGACTTCTCCTGCAAGACCTTGATTTGATGGTCAAGACTGCAATGACTATCGAGAGAGAGGTGGAGGACGCGCGCAACATCCGGGAAGCGGGTGTTAAGGACAAAAGGAAGGAGGGTCAATCATCTTCTTCAGGTGCAGGAAAGAGGCAAAGGACTTCTATTCCACAAGGGTCTCAGGGGCAGAGCCGCGGCTATCAAGGCCAAGGCCAGGGCCGATTCTCTCAAGGTGGGGGAAACTTCAGGACCACCTTCCAGACGGGTCAGAAGACTTGCTATTTTTGTCACCAGCCGGGTCACATCAGAAAGGAGTGTCCTCAACGGCAGGGATCCCAGAGCTATGGGACATCCCAATCCCAGCCTTCTGTGGGCCAGTCGCAGATACAGAGTGTTCCTCCTTACCCCACTATGGGTCAAAGGAGTCAGTACCAATCTCAGGGTGCTGCACAAGTGCCTACTACTTCACGAGCAGGGACTTCACAAACAGGCCAGATAGGCCAGGGCATGGGTCGAGGTCGAGGCTCACAAGCCGGGACATCGGGAACCCAAGGGCGTGTTTATGCCATGGTGCCACAGACTGAGTCGACAGATCCGTCGGTAATACAGGGTACATTTCTACTCTCTCGCTTATGGGCAAGGGTATTATTTGACTCTGGTGCATCTCATTCTTTTATTGCTGCATCTTGTGTGAAAGATTTGGGCTTAGAGGTTGAGACCTTAGAGGAACCGGTACATGTGAGTTCTCCCCTAGGAGCTAGGGTGAGAGTTGATCAGATATGTCGGGACTGTGAATTAGAGATCTCGGGGATTCTACTCACTGTAGACCTTAGGGTCATGGACATGTCGGAGTTTGATGTGATCCTCGGGATGGATTGGTTGGCAGCACATCGGGTTGTCATTGATTGTGATAGGAAGAGGGTCACGGCGTATACGCCTGATGGTATTTGTTTCAAGTTCCAAGGGGAAAAGCACGATGCTTTACCCCAAGCCGTGTATGACTCACGATGGCACGGACAGTTGATGGGATGGCTTGCGAGCCTTACTTTGGAGGATGAGGTGAGACAGGAGTTGGGTCTACCTCGGGTGGTATGTGAGTACGAGGATGTATTTCCGGATGAACTACCGGGATTACCTCCCCATCGGGATATGGACTTCAGTATCGAATTACATTCGGGTACATCGCCTATCTCCATGACTCCGCATAGGATGGCGCCTGCCGAGTTGCAAGAACTCAAGGTCCAATTGCAGGAATGTTGTGGACAAGGGGTTCATTAGACCGAGTACCTCACCTTGGGGCGCTCCGGTGTTATTTGCAAAGAAGAAGGACAAGACCCTTCGATTGTGTGTAGATTATCGGCAGTTAAATCGGGTTACTATCAAGAATAGGTACCCTTTGCCGAGAATTGATGACTTGTTTGATCAGCTGAGAGGGGCAAGGGTATACTCCAAGATAGATCTTCGCACCGGTTACCATCAGTTGAGGGTTAGGGAGGCAGATATCCCTAAGACGGCGTTCAGAACGCGATATGGGCATTTCGAGTTCACAGTGATGCCATTCGGATTGACGAATGCCCCGGCGGCATTTATGGATCTCATGCATAGGGTTTTTCAACCCTATTTGGATCAGTTTGTTGTGGTTTTTGTGGACGACATCCTGATCTACTCCAAGTCTGAGGAGGAGCATGAGGGTCACTTGAGGATTGTTCTCCAGACCTTGAGAGACCATCAGTTGTACGCTAAATTCAGCAAGTGTGAATTTTGGCTTACGGAGGTGAAATTTTTGGGACACGTGGTGTCGGCTTCGGGTGTATCTGTGGACCCGGAGAAGGTTGAGGCAGTTATGAATTGGGAGAGGCCGAAGTCAGTCTTCGAGATACGCAGTTTCTTGGGATTGGCAGGGTACTATCGGAGGTTCATTGAGGACTTCTCTCGACTAGCTGCTCCTATGACCAAGTTGACCCGAAAAGAGGTCAAGTTTGAGTGGAATGACGCTTGTGAGAAGGCATTCCAAGAGTTGAAGAGGAGGCTTACATCAGCTCCTATTCTGATAGTTCCGGAAAGGGGACAGAAGTATACGGTATACTGTGATGCCTCCAAGGACGGACTTGGATGCGTCTTGATGCAGTCCGGGAGAGTGGTAGCTTATGGTTCTCGGCAGTTAAAGAACCACGAGCAGAGTTACCCCACACATGATATGGAGTTGGCAGCCATTGTCTTTCTTGGCGCCATTCTTCGAGGTATTTTCAGATCACAAAAGTTTGAAGTACATCTTTACACAGCGGGACCTCAACATGAGGCAACGCAGGTGGATGGAGTTTCTGGAGGATTATGACTTCACCTTGCATTACCATCCCGGTAAGGCAAATGTGGTGGCTGATGCACTCAGTCGGAAACCACGGGGAATCCTGGCTAGAGTGGCTTCCCGAGAGTGGCAGATGCTCGAGACTGTGGGACAGTTCGGGCTATGTTATATGGGTCAGGCTCAGGGTATTTTGGGGAGTTTGATAGCTACGCCTTCCCTACTGAGCAGGGTTATTGAGTCCCAGAGTCAGGACACAGAGCTATTGTCTATCCGGGACCGTGTACAGGCAGGTACAGGTGACGAGGGCTGGGCCATTCACTCGGATGGTAGTCTTCGGTATCGAGGAAGGGTTGCGGTTCCTCAGTTGGCGGATCTGAAAGAGGAGATCCTTAGGGAGTTTCATTGCTCCCGTTTTGCGGTTCATCCAGGGGGCACAAAGATGTATCATGATCTTCGTCGCCAGTATTATTGGAATGGGATGAAGCGGCAAGTTGGTAATTTTGTTAGTAGATGTCTCACGTGTCAGCAAGTGAAGGCTGAACACCAGAGACCAGCAGGGTTACTCCAGCCATTGGAGGTAGCTGAGTGGAAGTGGGAACATGTTACGATGGATTTTGTGACTCACTTGCCACGGACATCACGGGGACATGACGCGGTATGGGTGATAGTGGACCGGCTTACTAAGTCGGCACACCTTTTGGCCGTACGGATGACCTTCACACTGGAGGAATTTTGTAGGTTATATATACGGGAGATTGTCCGGTTGCATGGGGTACCCGTATCTATAGTATCGGATCGGGATCCCAGGTTTACGGCTCATTTTTGGGAGAGTTTTCAAACGAGCCATGGGGACACAACTGATGATGAGCACTGCTTTTCATCCCCAGACGGACGGTCAGTCTGAGAGAACCATTCAGACATTAGAAGACATGTTACGGGCATGTGTCCTAGATCTTAAGGGTAGCTGGGAAGATCATTTACCCTTGGTAGAGTTCGCCTATAACAATAGTTATCAGGCGAGTATACAGATGGCACCCTATGAGGCACTATATGGGAGGCCATGTCGATCTCCGATTTGTTGGACAGAAGTTGGAGAGAGACTTGTTACGGGTCCGGACTTGGTTAGAGACACCTCAGAGAAGGTGGGCTTGATACGGAAGCGTCTTCTCACGGCTCAGAGCCGGCAAAAGAGCTACGCTGACAGACGGCGACGACCTCTAGAGTTTGAGGTGGGAGATCATGTCTTCTTGAAGGTGATGCCTACGAGAGGAGTGGTCAGGTTCGGCAAGCGGGGAAAGCTGTCGCCAAGGTACATTGGGCCCTTCGAAGTACTCGAGAGGGTGGGTGCAGTTGCTTATCGGTTGGCGTTACCGCCAAATCTATCGGGTGTTCACGCGGTATTCCATGTCTCTATGCTCCGGAAGTATATCCCAGATCCGACTCATGTGGTAGATTGGGGCGAGCTTGTTGTTGATGTGGATGGGACCTTTGAGGAGGGACCGGTGCGCATCATGGATAGCAGGGAGCAGGTTTTGCGGGGCAAGACTGTAAGGCTAGTAAAGGTGCTGTGGCAGCACCGAGGAGTGGAGGAGGCGACATGGGAGCGTGAGGACACCATCCGTACCAATTACCCATTTTTGTTCGAGGATGGAGGTACATGTTTAAAATTTTAAGTATGAGGTTACTTATTGCATATGCATGTGTCTAAGTGTGCATGTGTGTGAGAATTTCGGGGACGAAATTCTTCTAAGGGGGGGAGAATGTAAAATCCCGGTAGATTTAAACTTTTATGAATAAAGGGTAAAATGGTAAATTGTCACCATGATTCGGGTTGTAAATCTGAAATTTTTTGTAACTCGGATGACAAAACGGACCTCACCGTTGGATTCGTCTCGCGAAATCGAGTTACCACGTCAATTTTCGTCGAATTCTGAGATAGTCAAATTTTTCACGTTTTACGGAGCGATCGGGCTTCGGGTGACCCTGTACACGATTTTTTTATAAAATTTTAAATTTTGGGCAATAAAATAAGATAAATTGAAATAAAAATATTTTAGATTTAAACCGGGGCGAGATTTAATTGTTCGGGACAAAAACGGACCCGGAATTAAAATGGACATGTGGCCAATTGTGGGCCAAGTGTTCTAAAGTATAAATAGGGGGAAAAATCAGATTTTTCCCCCATTGTTCAGCATCCTCTTCAGCCGATAGAAAAGAGAGGGAAAGGAGAGGGAAAGCTTCAACTTCTCTCTATGATCTACATAATTCTAGTGCTCAAATCCGCTTGGACCAAGAACAAAGATCGTTCTCCTCGTCAAGGGCTACGTCTACGTACCAAAAGGAAGTGATTTCACCGAATAATCAAAGGAAGAATTTTTGGAGATCAAAGCTTTTGGGTTGGTTTTGGTGTTTTAGGGGTTTTCTACACTCCTAAGAGGTAGGGGTTATTCCTACTTTGGATTATTCTTACCTTAGGTGTTGCTAGACTAAGGGTGAAAATTATGTATATGCATATGTATTGTTATACATATATGTCTATGGGTATGAAAGTGAAAAAAAATTAGCATAGGAATAGCTTAGGCTAGCTTCTAGCTTGAATTTGGTATATGGAGGTTCCATGTGATTATTTTGTAACTTGGTGAAAACTTAAGGCATGCTATGTGTTTTTATAAACTATGCCTTGGAATGTGTTATGTGAATACATGACTTGAATGACTATAAGATGTTTGATAAAATGCCCTAGTGAAATTGAGTGTGTTACTTGCATGATGCTATGTTATAACATGCTTGGGTGATTGTGAAATCATATGCTTAGGATATGGTTTTTGGATGAAGAGTGTTATTGACATATGCATGAAATGATATATTGAGCATAATGAGATATGGTAGTTATATACTTATGATACAATTGCATTGATGTATGAAAATGTTTATATGTTTGTCATAAGCATATTGAGCATTATTTTGTGTGCAATGGAACATCACATTGCATTTGCACGGAAGTGTCTCATTACATGAGTGAGTGCATGTTTGACGTCAATACCACACTTGGTGATTGACGGAAGGCTTGGGAGAGTTGGGTCGAGGACTTAGCTAAGCCGCTTGGTTGCATGATGAATTGGGTTGGGGTAGCAAGAAGAGGCATGACGACCTCTCGGGTGCAAGACCCGGTGATTGGGCTACGCACTCCCTTGGCTCGGCCCATAAAGTGTGTGGGTGTATTCGGAACCCTCGGTCGAAGTCCGTAAATTTCGTGTGGGTTGGAGGCCCTTGGTGTAAGTCCATGAACATCCACCCCTATACAAGACCCTAGAGTGATTAACGCCATTGTGTGTAACATAAATGGTGGTTTCGACTAAATTGACACTTGCATGTGTTGGGGAGCCGGAGAGAGCTCGGAATAAAGTTGCATGGGTGAGTGTCACTTCATTCCATGGCATAGCATTGTTGCATTCCATCATAGGATGCATAAGTGTGAGAAATGCTTGGTTGTATGTTTGTGTGATGATTACATGAGCATGTGCATCTAGGGGAAGAGTAACCTCTATAGGTTTATCTCTATTGGGCGTTGTGCTCACCCTATACGGGAAACAATTTCAGGTACGGGACACGTTCCGGTGGATGGCTCTCATTCGGGGGCTCTTGGTTGAAGAAAAGCCGGGTTGTGGCTTTTGAATTTAGTTTTTGTAAAACTTTTGGTTAATTTCCATTTTGGCATGTAAAAGTATGGAAATAGTTGTATTAGAACTTGTATTGACTATATTTGGTATCAAATAGATGTTGTATAAGTTTTTGATAACCTTGTTGATTTGGGGTTGAAATCATACACAGAAATTTCAGACACTGCTTAGTGTTTGAGCCATAACTTTTTATTGTGACGTCCAAATGATCTGAAATTTTTACAGTAGGTAGTAGACACCTAGGGCTACAAAGTGTTTTTTATGAAATTTTCTCAATTCCACTTCTAAACAGGAAAACCGCACTGGAAGTTGCAGCAGAACAGAAACTGCATTTTCTGTTCGAACGTAAAGTGACGTTCGAATGGTGCGAGTTTTGAACAGCAAAACCAGCAGAGAACCAAATGTACTGGGAGCTACCTATTTTTCAAAACCAAGGGACGTTCGAATGTGAATAGTGCTGTTCGAACGGTGACTCTAAAACCGAAATTTTTCAAACTATGCACTAAGCTTCCAGGCTTGGATTTCTTTGATTTAAAGAACACCAATGGACTTGGATTTCTCTAGTTCCAAGGATACAAATGGACACTAATTGAGGTATATTGAGGCTTATTAGACCTTGGTGGATTTAAATGATAACTATTACATATATGCACTAATGTTAAAGTAACCTTGCATGTTTTGCTATAAATATGGATAATTGGACCCGGTGTGGTCAATGTTTACTTATAAATGGACCCGGTGCGGTCATTGTTTATATTGGGCCTCAGATGGGTCATGTGAGTTATGTTGCACAGGTTGGGTATTGGGTAGAGTTCCCTGTACAAAGGAGACTCTGCCCAAATTTTGTTAAGTTATGGACCTCGGTAAATGGGACATAACGGTGTGATATCGAGTCACTCGGTATTTACGGGTATTCCGCGGGTTGATGGGTAATCAACGGACCCCCGGATTTTGGGGTGTCACC
>CAUOFW020004169.1:10584-25559 GCA_963454935.2 Ilex paraguariensis
GTAATAGGAGCATTTATTGCCTTTCATATCCGAACCTTACCGCATTGAATGCGGTCTCGTCAACAGAAGGGTGCAATTAATTGTTTGCTTCCCAAAGCGCATGTCAGCAACAGCATGCGGTTTGCCTGTTTTTGATGTGATATCGTATGCCACGCGTCCGTCACGTATTGGCTATGACTTCTGTATTCCAGCATGTTCTGACATTACTTGTGTAAGACGAGGTCATGATGAATAGTCTAGACTGGCATAGGCTGATGTCCCGTACGTCAGTAGCTTTATCTGGGAGTAGAGGAAGCGTCCAGGATGGAGTGACCCTCGGCACCGAGGAAAGGCTCACCTCGGGGGGACCGAGGGGTGGTGTGTTTCCGAGGTACACGGTGACCGAGGACACGTGTCGTTGTATAATGCACCGAATATGTGATCCTATATGAGAGGTACCTCAGGGGAGAGGATACTTTGCCGATGGTGCTTGACCCCGAGCAACATTGTTCTAGCACCCCGAGGATACGTGTCTTCATCATAGGGCTTTTCAGAAGAGTCCCATCAACCAATATGCTTCTTACTGGTTCTTGGAATCTTTCAGTATTCCTACATGACAAGCCTGTCTTTAACTTAATTTTTATGTTTCCATTATTTAAAAAGCTTACAAAGAATCCTAAACCAAATGAAAAAGGAAGAACTCTAATTAAAAATCAATCCAAATGACATCAAATGGTATTCTTTCTCGTATGCAATCGCATATAATTCCAAAATAGATTAAGATAATAAATATTTTTCAATTGACGGTACTTTTTATTATTTCGGATTCCACACTACTAATTAAGAAAATTGAATAAAATCCATAGCGGTTATTTTTTTTTTACTTTTGATAACTTGTTGCCTTTATAATGCCACTGTGGCATGTCACTATACACTAAGAAATGTATTAATGTAGGCAAGTTACAACACCAAAGAAATCTAAAAATTAAGATGCAACAATAAAATATAATAAAAGTTACGTTTTATAAGAAACGAGAAATTAGGGTATGCACTATAGATGAGAATGTTTCAAAAGTCACTTTGGTTAATCAATGGTGATTGCATGCATCCCAATTTATATTATCATGTATATATTCAAAAAAAAACAAAAACACATACTTGATAAGTTTTATGGTCTTTAAAAACACATTGTACATCATAGGTGACGAAAAATATGCCCAAGTGCACCTCCCCTCTCCCTTCAAAAGTCTCATTGATTGAATTTTGTACAAATTTCTTCTCAAAAGTTAAGAAATTATAATTCAACATTTTTTAAAATAGCAAAATAGTGGATTGACGACGAAACTAATTACTATATTAGGTACCACCGAGTAGTGTGGTCTAGTGGTGGTACTGGTCTTACACCTCATTTAAAGATTGTGAGTTTGAGTCTTAGAATTTCTATTAAGGCTCGGTGGTTGACCGCTATGTTAACCTAATTAAGTTTGATCATGAGAAGTGTTTCAGGTACGGTTAGGGGCCTAATGATCCCACCGGTGAGAGCCTAACAGGGTGGCCATTGGACGTTTTTCTTTACCCTCACCCCTTTTTTTCAATTTCAAAAAAAAAATTACTATATTAGGTGAATAGTCTCCAACCATATCCCAAATTATCGGTCAATCTTAAGGGTATTTTATGTGGTAATGGAGAAAAACCATAAATTCAAACGTTTTAAATTTAAATCTTGACAAAATTTTGGGGTCAGGTTATGAAGGATAAATCTCTCATGAATATTCTAGTTCTAGAGTGAATAGTTTGTTTTTGATTAAGTCAATGAGGGGACTAATTGAAATACGCACAAGTTAACCTAAATACCCCTTGAAAAAAAAAATTACCAGTCTTGGCCAAAACTATACCACCAAAAAATAATACATGTTGCATTAATATTTGCAACATGTGGTAGAATGGCAAAAAATGATATTGACCATATAGATCTTAATTGAAAAAAAAAAAAAAAAAGAAAAAAAATTCCAATAGGTGTCATTATCTAAATTGCATCTCATTTACATTTGTCTCTATATCCGATAGGTGTCGGTTATTTCAAAGTTTTCCCAAACCATGCAAAAAAAGATTTTTAAAAATCAGGTGGGATCACGTTGCCATGATTGGACAAAAGGTTAACAAAATGGCAATTCATGGTATCACGTTTGTTTTGTTAAAACCACATCTATCTTACCTTAATTACAAGAAATCAATCCCATGAAAAAAGTTGTATGGAATGTATTTCACTCCTACTTTTCAGCTGTATTGATGGTAGTGGAAACATTTGAAATCACGCCATCCGTGCATTGTTCTATTTTTCTTATGCTCGGTGTGACAAAACAAATAAAAAGTAAGATGAATACATTTTTATCCTTTTAAGAAGAAAAATAGGAATAAAAGGGATCAGTAAGATCAATCTTACTTTCTTTTCTTAAAAGATAAAAAATGTATCTCTCTTACTTTTTATTTCTCTTATTTTTCATGATTTCTAACAAATTGAGCATTAATGACAAATAAACCGCTTAATATCTAAACCAAACATTTCATGAAAGTGTTACGTTATCACGTAATGACCACNTTTACTTTCTTTTCTTAAAAGATAAAAAATGTATCTCTCTTACTTTTTATTTCTCTTATTTTTCATGATTTCTAACAAATTAAGCATTAATGACAAATAAACCGCTTAATATCTAAACCAAACATTTCATGAAAGTGTTACGTTATCACGTAATGACCACCAAGAGGTGAGCTCACATATGGGGCAGAATTATAATTATAAATAGAGCAATGCTATTGGGACCTAATTTACTGACCTAATTTATTGACCTAATTCACTATAACCTTTATATTTACTGTGGAGCCCATCAAATATTAGAACTTAGTGTTGATCCAATAGTTCTATTGAAACCACATCATTATGTCAAAAAATTAGATCAAATTTTTAGGTCCAAATAGTATTACTCTTATAAATATATGGGTTATGTAGTAGNCACATATGGGGCAGAATTATAATTATAAATAGAGCAATGCTATTGAGACCTAATTTACTGACCTAATTTATTGACCTAATTCACTATAACCTTTATATTTACTGTGGAGCCCATCAAATATTAGAATTTAGTGTTGATCCAATAGTTCTATTGAAATCACATCATTATGTCAAAAAATTAAATCAAATTTTTAGGTCCAAATAGTATTACTCTTATAAATATATGGGTTATGTAGTAGCATTTTCTTTATAATTAAGTGTATTGGGTAGAAAATTAGAGAATTATGTATAATAAAATTTAAATTCAATACTANAGCATTTTCTTTATAATTAAGTGTATTGGGTAGAAAATTAGAGAATTATGTATAATAAAATTTAAATTCAATACTAGACATATGAAATTATTATATTTCAAGACCTAATTAGTTAGAATTATTAGATTAATTATACAATTTAAAATTAAATTAAGATTTCTTTTAGTTCAATGATCATAATTAATTAAATCTGTTTATATATAAATAACAAATTTCTTATGAGATATCATGTTAAATGAGGACCATTATTGGGCCGCCATGTATTAATCTCGCTATGAAGAATCATACGAAGTTAGATCATCGTGATTTCGTTATTAGTCAATAGTCAGTCTGCCATGGGACCCAAAAAACTTATCTCCCGTGGGACCCAGGCCAGCCGGTCATATTCTAGGCACATGACTTCTATGGGCTTGGATACATGTAATTATCACTCATTTATTAGTATGAGAAAAATAATTCGGTAAGATCTCACTTGGGGACTACGTTAATTAGGTGAGTTCGCAACAAACGATGAGAAAGAGAGAGACTCATAAACTAAAAAAGGGCCCTACATTTTTCCGATGTTTATATAATAACCACACGATCTGCAGGCGTGGAACGGGCCGGGACCACCAAAAAGTCAAACTTCTATACTTTTATTTATAAGTTTATAATGATAAAGCCCCTTATACGGTAATTATTGAACACCGTCAAACATTTTCATCTAATTCTATATAACGTATGCATATAAGTTGATTACATCAGGGACTTCAGTGTTCTGTAGGTCTCGTAGGTGACTTCTCTCTCTCTCTCTCTCTCTCTGCACATGTCTGTGAATGTGTATGTGTTCATATGTACTGATATCAGTATGAAAAGTAGCAGATCTAGGGTTTGGAATGCTGAATTTCTGTAAAGCGACTTTTCATTGTTTGATCATGTCTCATTCATTCGCTCACTTTTTTGTTTTTTTTAACAGTTGAGCTGGTTCGTGTCAAAATTTTGCTAATTTTTGATTAATTATCGGAATGAGGTATGGATTTTGAGTAGTTTATGGTTTATCACTAGTTTAATTGGATATTTTGTATTGAATTATGTGAGGTGATGGAGATTTGGTGTGTGATGAGCAGATAGATTGTGAGATCGAGATCGAAGTAGGGAGTGAACGAAGAGGAAAGTGAAGATGAGTGAAGGCCAGCGGTTTCAGCTGGGAACGATTGGGGCTCTGTCTTTGTCTGTGGTTTCGTCGGTGTCCATTGTGATTTGTAACAAGGCGCTTATTAGCACTCTTGGTTTCACTTTTGGTGAGTCATCCACGTCTTCAGTGATGCAAAACATGTCATTTTTATGATTCCCTAATTTTTCCTCTCAATTTGCTTATGGTTCATATACTTTGATTTCTTTGATGTTTACTTCATAGTGAGTTTCTTTGTACTACTGGTTTGTGTGTTATTTATTTGTTTCCTGCTTTATATAAGCTTAGAAGATCGTTTGTGCCGGAAGTTGGTACCAAACGAATTGCACTTCCTTTGAAGAATCCAGTTTCATCTCACAATAAACTTAAGGGTTCCTGCTTTTTTTTTTCTTCTTTTTTCTATTGAAATGCGAGTGACATACGTGTATGGCTTATGCATTCTGGCCACTGAAATATATTTATCTAGACCAGCTGAGAAAGAATGAAATTATTTGTGCTAATAATATTTGATCTGCTGCCAACTACAGAAAATATAGCAAATTAGTTTTCCTTTTACATATTATCTTATGGTGGGTAGGAGATAAAGTATATATCAGATCGGGATACTCAANCTTCTTTTTTCTATTGAAATGCGAGTGACATACGTGTATGGCTTATGCATTCTGGCCACTGAAATATGTTTATCTAGACCAGCTGAGAAAGAATGAAATTATTTGTGCTAATAATATTTGATCTGCTGCCAACTACAGAAAATATAGCAAATTAGTTTTCCTTTTACATATTATCTTATGGTGGGTAGGAGATAAAGTATATATCAGATCGGGATACTCAAGTAAATGCTGAGTTAAATAGGTGGTGTGCAACTAAAGATAGAAGTCACCTACAGCAATATGCTGAGTCTAAAAGCATATGGCCTATAGTAGAAAGAGCAACTTCCTACAGCAATATTTATTCNGGGATACTCAAGTAAATGCTGAGTTAAATAGGTGGTGTGCAACTAAAGATATGTCTAAAAGCATATGGCCTATAGTAGAAAGAGCAACTTCCTACAGCAATATTTATTCCAAAAGAGTGATGATCATGCAAATCAATGCTTCATTGAATTGAATTAGCTTGCTTCTTTCACTATTTCCTTTGTAAGAGATGTTGGTCAACATAACATTGAATATTTGTGACAAATATGAAGTTCCACTGAAATGTGCCTCAGCCTTTTCGTATTCGGGAGATGAGCTGTCAGTTATATTCCCCTTTAATGGCTTTGAGCATGTATGATATCCCTAATTAAAAGTATCTTTCCTTGATAGACGCGTTGTTGTTTCACATGGATGCAGCCCTTTGTTTCATTTTATGTTGTGATATTAGTGACTTCTTTCCCTTTTTTTTTCTTCTCATTATGCTTGACCACAAATGGCCTTTCATTTGACACTGTTTCTTTTTATAATTGTGGCACAAGCCAGGGTCTTATGGTGACAATATGGCACCTTATAGAGTTGATACTGTCAGTTCTTAAGAAGTTGAGATCTCTTTTTCACCTATTCCTCTCTACTTCTTGTTGGCGCCTCTCTATACCACAGTGTGAAAGTGATGACATACAATATGTGGACAGAAGCACAATCAAAGTTTCTCAACATGGGGAGAAAGTGCCAGATGCGGCAACTCCCTAAAAACTAGACATGGTCTTATGGTGAGAACATGGCACATTATAGAGTTGATACTGTCAGTCCTTGAGAAGTGCCAAAGTGATTAACATCTCTTTTTTACTTATTCGCCTTAACTTATTGGTGGCGCCTCTCTATACCACTGTGTGAAAGTAGTATATTGCAATTTGTGGATAGAAACACTATCATCGATACTCAACATGGAGAGAGAGTGCCAGACAGGGCAACTCCCTAAAAACTAGGCATGTGTGTTTGCACTTGTGATTTGGTGAATTGCAATTTGTGGACAAAAACACTATCATCTATATTCAACATGGGGAGAGAGTGCCAGACGGGGCAACTCCCTGAAAACTAGGCATGCGTGTTTGAACACGTGATTTTACTCTATCAGACATCAATTTCATTCTAAGTACAAGTATCCATGAGTCTGCCAGATTACCACAAATCCTAAAATGATGAATGCATTAACATCCTTGACTTGTTTAGAAAGTTGTATGTGCACTGTTTATAAGTATTCAGGCAATGATGAGTGAGTAAGCACATGAGTCACACTCACAAGTGTCCAGCATAGCATGGCTTTTTGAGAGGGAGAGGTGTCCTACATGTCATGAGTTTAATATTTAATAGTCACCACCCTTTTGTCAAGTGGGATTTGGAGTGTATGCATATGCTGATATGATCATTGGTCACTGGTTTAGATATATGTGAGAGATGTTTTAAGAGAATTTAAAATGATGATAATACCACTGTAAAAACTGTAGTTGAATTCTAAAGTCGCTTTGTGCCTGTCCTGACCCCAATATTTGGTCTATGGTCATCTATTTTTTTCCCTCTGTCTTGAATTGAGGATCCTTCCAAATAGTCTATAAGGTAAGCAATAGAGCATAGCTTACAAATACAACAAAGTGTCAACATTTGTAACTGCCATCTTTCAATACTCAACATGGAATGGTTTGCATGCAAGGAACTAGTATCTTCCTANCTCTATGGTCATCTATTTTTTCCCCTCTGTCTTGAATGGAGGATCCTTCCAAATAGTCTATAAGGTAAGCAATAGAGCATAGCTTACAAATACAACAAAGTGTCAACATTTGTAACTTCCATCTTTCAATACTCAACATGGAATGGTTTGCATGCAAGGAACTAGTATCTTCCTAGTTTCTGCTTTCCAGAGTTATGATTTTTTAAGCTTTCTGTACTTTATAAAATTCAGGACTCCTGGTAATGATCATAGAAATAAGAACTTGAAGGGGTTGGGGGGTTGCAGGCCGTTACTATTGTTGATCCTGCACATATAGGACGTTGGACGGGTGTAAAAGGTGTAAACATTTGGCACTGCTTTCACAAAGTGGATGCTCTCAAACTCAAACTGCCGCAAGGTGGTTTCTCTAGTATCTATCTTTGTATCCTCGTCACTTTCAAAAGCCACATAAGCATCGCTTACCAGTGATTAAAACTGGTATGTAGTAGTTGTTCACCTCACAAGCCACTACCAGTAATTCAGAGGGAAAAGTTGAAGATGTGCAATGCAGGGATGTCTAAACGTTCTTAGAACTGATTTGGTTTCTTCTGGATGAAATCCTTTGCATACTGAATGCTACCAGCCCTGATGGAGCTGGTTATTTAAAAGTTTAGAGATATTGAACTTTTATTTTACTTACCCCACTGATCATTTCTATGCTGTTGAGTGCCGGTCTTTAGTTTGCAATTTTTGTAATGTAGAGTGTGGACAGGTTTCCGAGCCATACTTTTTTTTATCTATATCGTTTTTGTTTTTTTAGCATAGAACTTGTAAGGCATGCAATTGTGATACTTTCAGTCTGCTTATATTTCTTGAATCTTAGATCTTAACTTGTCATATTGGACACTCAGCTACAACTTTGACAAGCTGGCATCTTCTGGTCACATTTTGTTCTCTTCATGTGGCATTATGGATGAATTTGTTTGAGCACAAGCCTTTTGATCCAAGAGCTGTCATGGGCTTTGGCATCCTAAATGGGACATCCATTGGACTTCTAAATCTTAGCCTGGGTTTCAACTCTGTTGGTTTCTACCAGGTACATTTTTTATGTCCTTTCAATTGTGGTTGATGGTTTCAACTTTCAAGTGGTGGTTTTGACTAGTTTACTACATTGACAATTGGATGGATCTGTGGCTTGTATTTATTCTCCTTGCCCAATAGATAAAAGGCCATTAGACCATAAAGGTCTTATAATTGTTGCTGGGGCAAATTTCAATTACACCTTCTGAAAAATGGCCTAAATACAGGGACACCCCCTATGGTTTCTAAAATATCACCGTCATCCCCTGTCAGATTTTGTCAGATGTAAAATAGAAAATATTAAATGGCATTACTACCTCTAACAAAATATTTCTTTCTTTGTCTTATACTTATTACTTAATTTGACCTTAGTTTAAATACTTATTTGACCCATATTAAAATAATTTAATCATAACAAATGCCCATCTTTATTTATACTGGTAGTTGCACACACACCCCAAGTTGATCATGGTTCAAGGTTGCAGTATTAACTATCAACTTGAAAAGCATGATACACATTGGTCGCGGCACAACACGGTATTGGTTGATACACACAAAATGCTAAATACAAGGCCTAAATTTTTTTAAAAAAAACATGAAAGATAATAGAAGAATGTAAACAACAATATGCATGTATGATATGCCCAAAAAATGCATTATCTAACACATTAAACATAGCGAAATGAAATATAAGGGTGCTACCGCTAATATTTACCATCATCAGTTTACAAGTAATATATGGATAATTATATATTGAAGCATATATATGTCTAATGATTATATGTCCACTTGTATGGGAAAAAAAAAAAACTTAATAAAAGATATCAGTTTAAGATGATTAATTCTTAAATATAGNGTACAAGTAATATATGGATAATTATATATTGAAGCATATATATGTCTAATGATTATATGTCCACTTGTATGTGAAAAAAAAAAAAAAAACTTAATAAAAGATATCAGTTTAAGATGATTAATTCTTAAATATAGATATATATTGCATATATATAATGTTGTCAAATATACTATTAGCATATGTTTAAGCCTTAAAACATACTTTACCTATTTACCTACAAAAATATTTAACAAAATTTATCTAGAATGGTTCATCAATGTTTTGTTGAAACATTTAAGAAATTACAAAAAAATAAAATGAGCAATTTATTTAAGATAGACGAACATAGCATTTGGTTCTAAGAGTTTGCTTGACGTCGAGAAAGAGAGAGAGAGAGAGAGAGAGAGACCATAAGTGACGATATAGAAGAACCACTTTTGCTGTGAAAAAGCAATGATGATGGGTTATTGTGCGATGATGACTAGACCTATGGATTTCGATTTCACAAAGAAGAAGAAGAAGAAAAAAAAATGTCTTTTTGTAGTCGTCTTCATCATGTGGGTGTCGATCAGGGGCGAAGCCACCCTTGGGTTAGGGTGGGCACATGCCCCCTTTAATTTTTTTTCTTCTTCATATTAGACATTTAATTTTTGAAATAAACTTTAGAAATATTTAATTGTGCTCACCCTATTATTATGTTCTGGTGATATCGATTTGAATAGACCCTTACCTAAATAATTGTTAATTTTTCGAACAATGTTATTGAGTCCTAATTTAAGGACTTAATGCATTGTGATATTAGGTCTAATAATGAGTCTCAATATTTAATAAACTCTACTATCTATCCAATGGTTATAAATCATTGGATCTCCACCAATTAAATATCAAATTATGTGCAACTAATATTATGGTTATCTTCTAGACAGGTTTCAGACATGTCTAAATATATTTTGAACATATTGAGGTTATTTTTATAATTTTTTTAAATTGTAGGGTTATTTT
This sequence comes from Ilex paraguariensis, assembly GCA_963454935.2. Lineage (NCBI taxonomy): Eukaryota > Viridiplantae > Streptophyta > Magnoliopsida > Aquifoliales > Aquifoliaceae > Ilex > Ilex paraguariensis. The sequence goes on from CAUOFW020004169.1 coordinate 20,595, forward strand.
GTCATTATATAAAAATGTGTGTTAAATATAAAAGAAATATTATTGATAAAATTGATTTGCAACTCTTTCAAATAATAAAACATATCAGAGTCAATTGTAAGTGGCAATAATTAGTCTCGTTCTTTATAAATACTTTTAATTATTTTTTATTTATTCATGTTATGCATATTGATTTTTAGTCTATTATATTTACTGAACTTTTAAGTATTAAATACAATTTTAATAAATATGAATTTATGAACTTCTACGGTCAATTGGGAAAAAAAAAAAAAATTAACACATGCTAATGTGCCTAATCTAAAATTTTTTCCTACCTCCACCCTTGGTGTCGATTTTACATGTTTGTCTTGAAAATTATTTAAAATTCTTCCTTTGTTTTTGTGAAAAAAATGGAGTCTAATTTAGGATTTTTATTTCCTAAAAATTTGCCCAATGTGATGATTAATTAGGGGTGAATTTCTAAGGTTCTACGGACATAGAATTTTTCCGTTTTGTATCTTTGCCTTTTTTCTGTTGTTTGAGATCATAAGAACCAATTGTCATCGAATTGATTTGTTTCGGCTTCAACTTATCCAATTTGAGCGATACAACTCTGAGTTAGGCCAGCACTATCGTGTGGCAATCGAGTTATGACTAATTCAGCTATATTTTGCTATGTTCTTGTATCAAGTATCGATATCAGATCGGTGGATGTCGAGATGGATACAACTTGGCCAAATCTAATTAGACTCGGCTGATAATTTGAACCATGAAATTGACTTTCAATTCAACAAACTAACATTCAATTTCATCACAATAACACTAAATTTATCAATTTAATTTCATTAAATTAATATTCAATTTCATCAAATTAATATTTAAAAAATTAATTTCGTCAAATTAACATTCAATTTATTTAATTTACAATTTATTTTCATCAAATTAAAATTCAATTAATCCAATTAACACCTATTTTATCAATTCAATACCAATTAACATTCAATGTCATTCCACTAACATTGAATTTTATCTAATTAATATTCAATTTCATCAATTTTACATTTGATTTCATGAGATTAACTGTATTTTTATCAATTTAATACCAAATTAAAATTTTAATTTTTCAGTTTGTAGTAGGTGCTGGTGAAGGTTAAACTTTTTCCAAGCTTATAAATTGGACAAACGTGTTTTTTTATCTGCATGTACAGGTGAACATCCATGTGCATCAGATATGAAAAAGTTGCAATTGTAGGACATGAGGACTGTTTGGTTTTAGGATTAGTTTGTTTTGATAAAATAATATGGTTATTTGGGTACAAGACTGATATATAACTGAAGAGTAAAATTTTCATTTGTAAAAGAATATTGGCTGATATCATCACTTTTTAGATGTGTCAGTAGCGACGGGTAGTATGTGAAATGAACCTCTAAACTATAGGGGATGGCAGTGATATTTCAGAAAACATACAGGTAGTCCCTGTAATTAGGCCATTTTTAAGGGGGTGTTACCGTGTCAGTGAAATTTACCCTTGTTTCTGCTATTTGAACACTGCTAATTGTTACTGCAATTTCAGACTATAACGCTACTGAAAGCTACCAAGTGTGCTACATGTTTTATTACTGAACTGATGAACCATCCTTTCATCACTCAGACAACGATCATCTGGCGGTGACAGATTACCAATGTTAAAGGCTTGACCTTAACGTAGAGTTATATTGTCAGAATGGCCAGTGGAAATTTTGAAATCATTAAAGACAAAATCTCCAAATTTCCAGGAATTATGAAATTTCTCCTGGACACACTGTTATAAGATCCTTTACTATCTTGATACCCTGTTCAAGTTCATATTCATGATTCTTGTGTTTCAGCGTCTAAAACTTTTATTTGGAGCAGTCTCTGAACTTTCTCTCTCATGATTTTGCATTGTAGATGACAAAACTGGCTATCATCCCCTGTACAGTTCTTTTAGAGACTCTTTTCTTCAGGAAGATATTCAGGTTAAGTCTTCATTTCAATCTTTCCCTTACTGTGGCAAGCATGTTTCCTGATCTTAAGAAGGATTCTCAAGTCTATGCAGATGGAGTCAGTTTGTTTTTGAAGCATGATTACCTTATTTAGGTTTTACTGACCTGGAAAAATAAAAGTATTTGTAAGACTATATTAATTACAACTATAACTTTGCTTCAGAATACTCATATATAAGGGCAAAGCTTAGCTTTACAGTAAGCAAGCTGAAATGCTGTGGCTAGAGTATGAAAATTATACCTAATGAACTATAATACTCATTAATCACCCACAATACGTCAAAGACACTACGAGATATAACATGTGGTTATTGTTTTGCGTCCCAATGTATTTGTGATTACTCCTGTCCACCTAGCTTGCTCAATTTCTTTCGAAAAATCTTCATGTTAAATATATATTTGAGGAACTTTTGATTTGATTTTTCTTAACTCTCTTTTTTTATATTTTAAGAATATGAGTGTACCCGGTGTCTGAGATTGTTTGTCATATGTTGGAGAATGTGCCAGATACCTTGGGCCTTGTTTCAGGCATATGTCCAGTAGTATTTGAGAGGTGGCCGTATCCAACATGAACACTGCTCTTTCTAAAATGCTCTCTGCCTCTTAGATTGTAACTGTGTGGTTGCTTGTAACTTAGACAGCTTAAGGCCTCTTAAAAGTCACTTTCCATTTTAGGGTCATAGGTACATTATTGTATTTGGAATGTATGGTTGGCTTATATGCAAATGTCATACTAATATCCATTTTGAATGCACTTATATATTTGCCTTCTTTTTGGACTAATACACATCCTTGATCATAATTTGCAGTAGGAATGTCCAGCTTTCTCTTACCATCCTTCTTTTGGGTGTTGGAATTGCAACAGTGACTGATCTGCAGCTCAATGCCCTTGGTTCAGTCTTATCTATGCTTGCGGTTGTCACAACCTGTGTTGCCCAGATTGTATCCTTGGCTGAAGTGCACTCTCTGTTGTGATATTCATGTTTCCTTTTTCCACATGTTACCATGCTATATAGGACCAGGAAAATAATAAGGTTTGATCCGAAAAGAAGCTTGATTCCAACTTTTCCTTCAGATCATCATGCAGTTGTTGGTTAGGTGGTGTTGTTGGATATTGTTTTCATGTTGTTATTTAAGACCTTAACCAGTGGCTCTCAGATGACCAATACCATCCAGAAAAAGTTCAAAGTTTCTTCAACCCAGCTCCTGTATCAATCTTGCCCCTACCAGGCAATCACTCTGTTCATCTCTGGACCATTTGTAGATGGGCTGTTGACGAATCAGAATGTCTTTGCTTTCAAATATACCCCTCAAGTGCTGGTGAGAATCAAATCCTTTTCTCCTGGCCGTTAAATATTGCACAAAACATTAAACACTCTGTATTGTCTTGATTGCAGGCATTCATTGTTCTATCCTGCCTAATTTCAGTCTCGGTGAACTTTAGTACCTTTTTGGTTATTGGAAAAACATCTCCAGTCACCTACCAAGTCCTAGGACATTTGAAAACATGCCTAGTTTTAGCCTTTGGATACATTCTCCTCCACGATCCATTTAGCTGGCGAAACATTTTAGGGATCCTGGTTGCTGTGGTTGGGATGATAATTTATTCTTATTGTTGTGCTATTGAGAGCCAGCAAAAAGCCAGTGAAGCATTGCCACAGTTGTCCCAGGTACTTTTGCCTTCTTCCCTTTTGACATGTTGGCAGTATTTTTTCCTGGTATGACCATCAGAGAGAAGAGGAATAGATGGTCATTTTCTCCTCGCCAATTCTCTCTCTCCCCATTATTATTGCATGCTCTTTTAGTCCTCACCGCTGTGGTCTGGTTGAAGCATTTGATAAATTCTGGAGAAATATTGATTTACTAATCTTTTTTTTTTTTTTTTTTTTGAAATGTTGAAGGCAAAGGAAAGTGAATCTGATCCTCTCATAAGTGTAGAAAATGGATCTAGCATCCTAAATGACGGTGTTACAAAAGCCCCTGCGTGGAATTCGAACAAGGACTTGCTTGCATAAAGCCTCCTCACTCGTTACCAGTTTGTTCAGCCTAGTTCAAAATTCATATAAGAAACCATTCGGGCAATGAAGATGTTGCTGCAGGGGTTTCCATACGTCACAGAGCATGGGTTTGAGCATTTTTGAGAAAATTATATAAGTTCTATCCTAAATAGTTATCAATGCAAAAGAATACTCTTTTAGATGTAGCGTTTTTTATTATACCTTTCTACTAGTTAGGTATGCCAACAAAATGCATAATGCAATGGGGTATTGTTGTTCCCATATACTGAAATTCTTATGTTCTTCCCGAAAGAGGGAAAAAAGCGATATGCAGCCTTCAAAATGAAATCATATCAATCTTAACTGAAATGGTTGCTGGTATCCGACAAGAGACTGCTGTGTTCCTACTTGATTCTTGGTACCCTTGGATTTTGCTGAAGCCGCTAATATGTGGTAAAGCTTTTGGAAGTGAAAATAGGGTCTTTCTGTTATTAGGCTTTGGCGAATATGGATGGAACCTGGTAATATGATGGGATTTGTCAGTGTATTAGGTTTTGTGAGCTCGTTTCTTGAGACTCTTCTAAGTTCAATTGTGTTTCTAAGCTCTCCAAGCATGCAGCTCAGTGTACCTTTTTATGTGGAGGAATGGATAGAAGAGGGAGGTACATAGCCAATGGCACCTCCGGGTTTTTGACACCCAGCTGTTTAGTCATTGTTTGGATTGTAACTTCTCTCGTCTTCAATAGAGGGAGCTCTTAAATTTTAGATCCTGATGGTGGTAAAGGTAGCCTTGGCTTTTTTTATTTTTTAACCTTTTTCTTCGTTTCTAATGCTTTGTATATGTGTTTTTAAAATGAATTCCTCTCTTAAATACTTTTTACAACGAAAAAAATGCTATATCTATATACAGGAGAATATACTCAAAATTGATGAAAAGAAGCACAAAGAAGGTGCAAAAAAAAAA
>CAUOFW020004169.1:25586-91282 GCA_963454935.2 Ilex paraguariensis
TTTTTTTTTTTCTTTTTTGAAATGTTGAAGGCAAAGGAAAGTGAATCTGATCCTCTCATAAGTGTAGAAAATGGATCTAGCATCCTAAATGACGGTGTTACAAAAGCCCCTGCGTGGAATTCGAACAAGGACTTGCTTGCATAAAGCCTCCTCACTCGTTACCAGTTTGTTCAGCCTAGTTCAAAATTCATATAAGAAACCATTCGGGCAATGAAGATGTTGCTGCAGGGGTTTCCATACGTCACAGAGCATGGGTTTGAGCATTTTTGAGAAAATTATATAAGTTCTATCCTAAATAGTTATCAATGCAAAAGAATACTCTTTTAGATGTAGCGTTTTTTATTATACCTTTCTACTAGTTAGGTATGCCAACAAAATGCATAATGCAATGGGGTATTGTTGTTCCCATATACTGAAATTCTTATGTTCTTCCCGAAAGAGGGAAAAAAGCGATATGCAGCCTTCAAAATGAAATCATATCAATCTTAACTGAAATGGTTGCTGGTATCCGACAAGAGACTGCTGTGTTCCTACTTGATTCTTGGTACCCTTGGATTTTGCTGAAGCCGCTAATATGTGGTAAAGCTTTTGGAAGTGAAAATAGGGTCTTTCTGTTATTAGGCTTTGGCGAATATGGATGGAACCTGGTAATATGATGGGATTTATCAGTGTATTAGGTTTTGTGAGCTCGTTTCTTGAGACTCTTCTAAGTTCAATTGTGTTTCTAAGCTCTCCAAGCATGCAGCTCAGTGTACCTTTTTATGTGGAGGAATGGATAGAAGAGGGAGGTACATAGCCAATGGCACCTCCGGGTTTTTGACACCCAGCTGTTTAGTCATTGTTTGGATTGTAACTTCTCTCGTCTTCAATAGAGGGAGCTCTTAAATTTTAGATCCTGATGGTGGTAAAGGTAGCCTTGGCTTTTTTTATTTTTTAACCTTTTTCTTCGTTTCTAATGCTTTGTATATGTGTTTTTAAAATGAATTCCTCTCTTAAATACTTTTTACAACGAAAAAAATGCTATATCTATATACAGGAGAATATACTCAAAATTGATGAAAAGAAGCACAAAGAAGGTGCAAAAAAAAAAAAAATACCAAGATAAACTTAAGAAATCAATCCTTACTTCAAGCAAGGATTAGTCTGTTGACGTCCTAATTGGTAGAAACCAACTAATAGTTTATATGAATTTCGTAGTTGATGTGAGAAATTTCTTTCACCTAGCTTAGGTCAAACAAAGCACAAGAAACCCAATATAATTACTCTAGACAAAGAGTTTTTCGAGTAGGAGTTACACATGGGGGAGTCTACTAAGAAAAACTTATGAATCACTTGAAAAAGAAAATAGACATAAATAAGAATACGGATTCCTCTCATCAAATCTATAGTTAGTCAATCACCATGTTATTAGCTCACTCACTCACTCTTTAACAACCATATTTGTTCTCCTACCTAAAAAAATTGTTGTCATGCTCCACAAACAAGGAAAAAATATTCATTGCAATAGTTATATCACGTCATTATTATTATGTTATATTACCAATCAATATGCAAACAAATAAAAAAGTAGGCCCTACAAAATTCAATAACTACCCGTTCATGTAAACAAATAACTACTGACCCTTCTTTCATATAAGTCAATAACTACCTAAGTGAGATTCACTTTGCCCATTTAGAGTTTTATTTCGATTAACCATTAGATTATTACTCTCTTCTCCGAAGCTAAAGTTATTATTGGTACTACTGAACTCTTTGACCATGTCTCAAGCATTATTCAGTTGAATCATTTAGTGCAGCGCAATTATAAACCTTAAATGTTTATTAATGTGCAGTCTAATCATTCCATCTTTCTTTAAACTGTGGAGCAAGTTCATGTTCCAAGTGATCCAAAAGCTTAAAGGCATTTCGGCAGTTGGTCGGTCAAGACCAGTTGGGGACTTTCCCAAAGCTCCTTTTGACCACAGCTATGTAAGAAACACTGACACAAAGAACAAGACTAGACTGAGGGCGGAGAAGATGAAGAAAGTCAATGGATTCATTCGCATATGAGCCTTTGCCTATACTCAAGAGACTTGTGAGATTGACAGAGACATGGAGGCCAGACTTTTGGTTGGTGATATCATTTCATTAATGCTGAGATAGTAATTGTAATTTTTGCATACATTACATAGAAGAACATTTGAGTCTATGTTTTTTTGTTCACATTAATCTTTAAAATCCGACTCGAGTGTCAAAAAATTTTAGAAAGTCCAATATTTTATTATCTCGAATTTGTTATTATCTTTGTATTTTTTACAAGCCAAAAGAGTCCCTGACAACTATTTTCCTACATCAATGCTCGTGAAATAATTATTGGGAGAACTTGTGAACAAGGGGAGCAAAAAAGAGGAAAAATCTGAAGCCACATTGGTATGATGTGAAGCAGTTTTTTTTTAATGGCTTTTGATCTTTTAAAAGCCAAAAAAAAAAAAAAAGAGGGTTTTTTTGCATCTTATACCCCAAAAGATGTCTTGATTCTTTTTTGCACCCCGAAAATTATTTTGCTCACATTGCAACACATGTGAGTGACATGTGTATTAATTTTTAATAGAGTCTGAAATGAATGTCAGTCCGAATGCTATGTTAAAATAAATTTAGANAGTGACATGTGTATTAATTTTTAATAGAGTCTGAAATGAATGTCAGTCCGAATGCTATGTTAAAATAAATTTAGATATTCAGGGTACGATATAAGAAAAATAATTTTTTAGAATGCAAAGTAAAAATCGAAACATCTTTCAAAATATAAAATAATAATCGGAACATCCTTCCAAATATAAATTGCGAGAAAAAAAAAAGGGAGAAAAGAGAGCTCAGGTGCACTTTGTTTTCATCCGAGGAGTCAGACGATTGTGAGGACCCTGTCGTCACGTTGAGCGCATAGCTTTCATCACAGCTCTCCACAAAAAATGCATCAGCCGGGAATCGAACCCGGGTCTGTATCACTTACTATTTGTGCCTAATTTTACAAACCTAATGTTTTATAGTCATTAAATGGATGGTGGATTTTCATTCAATGTTAATACCCAACAGTTAATCTATTAGACATAATGAATTAAATCTTCCATGTAGGTTGTAATGGTGTCGTACCTTCGACAACGACAAATAAAAAAAAATTATACAACACATAAATATTTCTAAATTATGTGAAACAATCAAGAAAAATAATTTACCTAAGGAAGAATATGAATGCCAAATAAGTTGGACAAGTAGGTCCGTCAAAACAAGATCTCCTAGCACTAGTTGTGTTGGAGACTATTTTTGACAAAAAGAACATACAAATTTATATTACAACATTTCTCAATTTTATTTCTACAACCCTCATCGTCATCCCACCAATTTAACCGTCGTAGTTCCAACAATATCACCAAAAATGACGGACCAGAGAAAACGTTTGTAATTCAATTTTCTATTATGTTTGAATGCCACAAATTACTCTTCATAAATATGCCAATTGAGCTTCTATTTATCTACTTACTGAAGTGGTAATTTTACTTTTAACTTATTTACANTGAATGCCACAAATTACTCTTCATAAATATGCCAATTGAGCTTCTATTTATCTACTTACTGAAGTGGTAATTTTACTTTTAACTTATTTACAAATAATTTAAATAAACAATTACAAACCCTATTTTTTTGTTAAAACTTAAATGTACTTGGGAGAAACAACAAATCCTAGAAGTCCCTTTTTTTTTTAAGTTATTCCAAATGTTTATGCTCTGTTTGATAGGGAGGGTTGAAAGTAGGAAAAATACATTTTTTATCCTTCAATGATGAAAAGTAAGAAAGATACATTTTCCTTCTTTTGTATTTGGTTGGATTAATGGAAAATAAAAATGACTAATTTTTTTTTTTTTGGGCTAAAATTAGAGGTGACAATCGAGTCAAGCTATGTCGTGTCAGATTCGTGTTGAGTCATTACAGTTTGTGTCGAATATTATTCAAATATAACTTAACTCATTTAACTAATTGTGTCGTGTCGAGTTGCGAGTTGACTTGTTTATTTTTGTATCGAGTTCGAGCCGTGTCATCGTGTTGAGTCGAAAATTTTCACCCTTAGTTAAGATAGAAAAAATAAAAAAAAATTAATTTTTTTTAAAATTTTTAATTTTTTTATAAAATTTATTTTTAAAATTTTTTAAAATATATATACATATTTTATCATTGTATTTTTATATGAAATTAATGTATACATAAGATATATAGATAAATAAGATACATCTTAACACAAATAATTAATTTTTCATCCATTTTTTTTCCAATTTTGGAGAGATTGATTTTTGTGAGTTGGAGGAAAAACTAATTCATCCACTTTTCTATCTGTCCTATTTTCCTTTCTTACCAAACATGATGTTTTATTGATCCTTCAAACTTTTCATCCTCTCATTTTTTTATCGTACCAAATAGAGCATTAAATATTATCCCCAACCATATATTGAAATTCACTCCGTGTGAGTGAATTAAACTAGCATCTAGTTTTATGCATTTGAAGAAAAAGTGTAAATAACCAATTATTTTACACTATTTTGCTTCGTTAAAAAAAAAAAAAGAGATACAAGAAAGAAAAAGCACACCAATTTTTTATTTATTTTTGGGTACATAGGAAAAGCCAAAGTTTTATCTAAACCCTTTAGCGAAAGAGATACAAGAAAGATCATTCTAAAAAAATTGTTCCAACACAAGCGATAGGACATCAAAAAACACAAAAGAGTCCTGTGGTAGCCCTCTCAGGCTTGCCATCTTGTCATCTCAAAATTTTCTTCTGTCAGTGTGCGAAGAATGGGGGTATTAGTCAATCCTATTATATACTAAAAGTTGACAATGATTTTCCTTTCGAGGTGGAGTTCCTCCAACCTAGCACTGATTAAGTTGAGGGCTTACAAAGAGTCAATTTTCATGATCATGAGTGTTTGGGCAATCTCTCAGTATATGAATTGTGCTTTCGTTGTGAGCCTTGCTTCTCTCACAAGAAGGATCATTCGTGACTAAACTTTATAATCTTGTCATTTTTAATTTTAAACAACTCAGTTTCATGAGTTTAAGTCTTTAGTGGATCCATTAAGAAATTTAGTGTATTAGTTGTTATAATTATTATTAGAATTGAGTTTTAAGCAAAGACATATCCAAAGCATCGTTTTGATGGTTATGTTGTGTCACATGAAAAGGTCACGATATAGTAGTGTTTAAGGGTCAGGAGTGTTCAAGTCAACCTATAATCACCTTGATTAATGTCTTCATTGGTCTCTCATCCATGTTATAATTAGAATATTTATAAGAAATAAATCTATCATAACTTGACTCTAAAGAATTGTCCAGATTCAAACCCAAGACTTATGAGTTTACAGCATGTCTTTGTTATTTACTTAAACTGAAAACACCTATAATAGAAGTAGAAACCTATTATGAAATAGAGTTTATGCAGTTCTATAGTTCAATGATAGAAACCAATTTCATAATGTATGAAATAGAATTTATGCAATTCAAACGAGTATATATAGTTTCAAGTTAATTTTAAGATGAACCACATACTTAGATGTTTTTGATTTAGTTTTCACTATGACCTTAAATTTGATAAATAATTTCAATTAGCAGGTGATTCGGATATTTTATATATAATCAAAATAGGTCCAATAGGGTTTTGTCTTGAACTTGATCAAGAAAAAAAAAGGTTTTGTCTTTAAGAGGTTTTACTATATTCCCGTAATTTATCAGAAAAAGGCAAGAAAATTGAAGTGTAATCCATGTTTGCACTTTGTTTTTAAGTAAAGGGCAATAGTTTAAAGTTGTGGGGAATAATCTGTAAATGCCCCAAAATACTAGTGTTTTTTTTATAATCCACGGACCGACCCGGATAATTTACCAAATCGACAAGGATCCGAGTCGTGGATCCTCACCCAAGGACGCTAGGGCTTCAAGCGTTCCGTATAAACATATCTCATTCACTATTTTCTCACTGCTCCTGAAATTAACCCTAGTTCCAGAGAAGCAGAGCCGTCTGAGTTGCGGAGACACAAGAGATCATCCAAGATGGTGAGAGAGAGAGAAACTCTTGATCTTCTTCTCATTCTTCATCGATTCGCTAAATCTAATTTGCGTGTGTATATATATGTGTGTGCAGACATTCAAGCGAAGGAATGGAGGCCGCAACAAGCATGGCCGCGGTCATGTCAAGTTCATCCGCTGCTCCAACTGCGGCAAATGCTGCCCAAAGGTCTTTTCATTATTGCTCTCTCTCTTTAGTATGCATGCTTGCCTAGATCTGTTTAGGATTCTTGACTGAAATCGATGTTGATCCACCGGCCCACATGTATCTTATTATTGGACGGTTATGCACCCAATATTTTTTCCAGAGGTTGTATACAATTTTGTGGAAAGATCATTTAAAAGTCTGGGATTATATTCAATTGGTATAATTATTTCATTTGTTCAGTGGAGTACAATAACATGTCCATACCATACGTGTGTTTATGTGTTTGTGTGTAAAAACAGTTATTGTAATTATATTTGTTTGGAAGAGTACACCTATATAGATGTATCTTTTGGGACTGTATGTTCATGTTCAGTACGTGACGTATTCTGGTAAATGCTTGAATCACTGTAAATTCATGGTAGGAAAATGATTTGATTTTTTGGGCAGTTATTTTGTGATTATGGTGATTTGTTACCTTGTATACAAATAGGTAGGTAGATGTGCACTATACAGATATAAATTGAGGATTGCATAAGTACTATGGATTGCTTGTTTGTTATGTTGGGGTTATGCTAGTTGTTTGCCCTAAATGAGGTTCTTATTGTTTTGCCGTATTTTGTGCTTTCTGTATTTTTTTACATGTTGTGTGATACTTAGACAGATCTGAATTTGTCTGTAGTTATTATTGTCATTGAAACTCTGTTTAATCGAAGTATGATTTTGTATCTATCTATTTCAGGACAAAGCTATCAAGAGGTTTCTTGTGAGGAACATAGTTGAGCAAGCTGCTGTTAGGGATGTGCAAGATGCTTGTGCATTTGATAGTAATTCTCTTAGCTTCTTTATTTTTTATGCAATTTCTTTTTTAGAATTAGTTATTTGCTTTGTAATGATGAAGATAATTAACCAAATGGTAGCTGTTATGTGTATTTAGCGTACACTCTCCCCAAGTTGTATGTGAAGATGCAGTACTGCGTTTCATGTGCAATTCACTCAAAAGTTGTTAGGGTCCGCTCTCGCACAAATAGGAGGAACCGTGAACCACCTCAGCGATTCAGGCGCCCAAGAGTATGTTTACTTCACCTTCTGTAATTGTTAACAGTTTTTAGTCTTCTCGGACTGATATGTTCTGTTGCTGGGATTTGATCATCCTTTGAATGATTTAAGCAGTTTGTCGAAATTGGACTTATTAGACATGAAATACTTATCTAAAGCGAAAATTGAATTTGTATTAAATGAATATACCAACGCTATCTGGCCAATGGTCTGCCTTGTATGCAATTCGCAGGGGCACACATAATGACAGTTACAATACCAATGAATTTTTAAACCTTGCTACGTGGTATTGCATCTCTATAATATTGCTGCTTATTATATCAGTTTTCTTATATAATTCTCTTCATTGCTTCAGGAGGATCTTCCAAGGCCAGGGCAAGCACCGCGTCCTGCTTGGGGAGCTCCAGTTGCTGCTCGTACTTGAAAACCCACTTGTTATTCTGCTCTACTAAGCTTTTAAACTTGGTTTCTGTGGAGTTTCATTATGCTTCAGTATATAAAGGTTTTGACCTTGACTGTTACTTTGTTTTATTTTAAGGTGGCATAGTACCTTCTTATCATTCAAAATTGCTCTAAAACTAAAGAGTTTTAAATTCTATCAATGAAGTGTTTTCAGACTTGTGACTGCTTGATTATGGAGATACACACCCTTTTATCATAGCATATAGTTCAGTGTCGAACTCGGGGAGTTCATAGCTAGAGGGAGATCTAGGGAACATTACATTATTATTCATAGTTTATAAAGTGAAAACCATGTTTTCATTTTTTATCATAATTTGATGCGCAACCCTTGATTTTACTTTGCTGAAATTTAATGGCCTTGTATTATTATAGCTGGTTGCAATATATTATTGCAGTAGGAATGCAAAACCTTGTTGAGTTCAAAGCCATTCTTATATATGACTATAACCTGCAATATCTTTAAATTTCTTGCTTCATGCTGTGGTTTAATAATTCTGTGATGGTTGCAGTATCCTTTTAGGTCACATGGTACAGGAACAGGATTATCATGGTCGTCCTTGCTTTGGCAGAGGAAGAAATCTTATGGTGGTCTTGTAAATCACATGTTTATTACTTCCTATAGGAAATCATCAACCGTAGAACAGTTGTCCTGGTGATATATAATCTTTAGGCCCTGCGTCAGTTAATCTCTCTCTTGTGACGGTTCAAATTATCAAGTCTTATAGGTCATGTGCCTGATTTAGTAGTGTTTCAATTATTGAGCTGTTCATTGACTGGTACTTCCATAATACTTGGTATTACGTTGAAATTGGTCTGGTAATTGGGATACTGCTTTCGAATAGGCGTGTGCATTTTCTGGGTCCACCCCTATTATAGATTTTCTTAATCTATAATAATAAAACGGAGTTTTGAGTTGTTTAAACTCCTCGGTCAGAAAAGTACAATAATGGTTTAGATCCTTTAGTTTTGATGGTTTATATTATAATTTAGTTTTATAACTTTTTAATTATGGTAATTTATTTAAATTTTAACTTTTAACTTTTNTTTTTATTTATTTTTTCTCCCAATTTTGTAAAGATTGATTTTAATAAATTAGAAATAAACTTAATTCATCGACTTTTGCATCATTTCTATTCACTTACTTTTCATCCTTTTAATTTTTCCATCGTACCAAATGAAATTTAATTGTTTCATCTCAATTGATATGATACAATTTTCATCATCAGATAATTGAGTTTCATTAATATTCAATAATTAAAATTATGCTACATTACTTGAAATGAAAAGCTTGGTAAATATAATATTACTATTATATCAAAGCGATTTTCCTTATTCCTATATTAGACCTCTAGAATTAGAAAAAAATATTATTTGAATTTAATTTGAAGATCTAATAATCTAATCAACTATTATTGTTGGATTTAAAGTGAGTTGTATCTAACATTGAAACTTACTATTTATTCAATAGTAATATTAAATTAAATTCTCCAATGAGATCTTATAACATTCCTCTTGAAATTATGCTTTTAATACATAGATTGTGTCTTTTAAAATTAATTACCATTGTGATTGCATGACCTTATTGTTTTGCAAAGAGAATACTATTTTAAAAGAAAAGTATCCCCAGGAATTAAAATATTACGATTTAAACTAATTAGGGTGCGACTCAAATATATCAAAATTACAACATCAATGAACGTCAAAATATTTGAGATTGATAAAAGAATGTTCGAAGAACGATTTTAATGAATTTTTGTATATCGTAAATTAATTTATTATAATTATTATTTGATATGATTGAATTATAAATTTAAATAAAATATAAAATATTAATGACGGTGCCATAACTTTCTCACTATATTATCAGAATCATATATATATATATATATACAGACACACACACAAAACCCTCGTCCCAATCAACTCCACATTTTTTTCTTACCTAAAAAAAAAAAAAACCTTCACCAAAGGCTGAGTGTGTGTGTGTGTGAGAGAGAGAGAGGAGCTTGACATGACATGTGGACTTTAGGAAGAACGGTTTCATATTGTTATTGTGCAGTTTAGCCAGAGCTGTAACCGAGGCAAATACTAATTAAACGACGACGTGAGACTTATCTAATTCCCTGAAACGTCATCGTGTTGAACTGCATCTTTCCCNAAAAAAAAAAAACCTTCACCAAAGGCTGAGTGTGTGTGTGTGTGAGAGAGAGAGAGAGGAGCTTGACATGACATGTGGACTTTAGCAAGAACGGTTTCATATTGTTATTGTGCAGTTTAGCCAGAGCTGTAACGGAGGCAAATAATAATTAAACGACGACGTGAGACTTATCTAATTCTCTGAAACGTCATCGTCTTGAACTGCATCTTTCTCGTAAGAAACCAATAAATCTTGATATTTAGTACCATTTCCCCATCACTTTTCGCTTCCCATTCTCGTCTCGTTGCGTCGCAGGCTTTCTCGCTGCAGACGTGAATGAGAGAGATATATAGATAGAGACAGCCCAACCATGTATATCTAGAGAGAGACAGAGAGAGCGAGAGAGGGAACACACATACACAGAGGGGGTGATTTTAGGAGGTGGGTTTTCTCTGCACAAGAGGTTGAAGAAAGAAAACGGAAGGCTAATTCGTTTGGATGATTTCCTACTAAACCGACCGATTAGCAGCCGCTTGTTGTCTCAGTCTCCGACTTTCCTGTTCGCTTTCTTCATATGTATATACAAATACACATACATGCACAGATATAGAGATGTACACATTTGTAACTGAAACAATTCACACAATGCTCTGCTGATTCCGTGAATTCCTAAACACCCAATTTTGTTTTCTCTCTCTCTCGACCCGTTTCTCTCCAGAATCTTCCATGTTGATTGCACCCTTTTCTGCCTCAATGGCCTTAAAAACCCTTTGCCCTGTTTTGGGTCTTTGAAGGATCTCCTGTATGGGTGATCTCCAAGTGTGGTGTGGGTGCCAAAACGGCGTTGCGATGGAGGATGACCAGTTCTTTTCGTCTAATTCACTGCCAATGGCTTCTTCAAATCCTGATCCTTCATCAATCTGCAAGAATTGTTGGGCTGTAGCTGAAGAAACGACGCAAGAGGTGGTGAATCGTATCCACCCCACTTTGGACTCTGAGGAAAAGAGGAAGGACGTGATTGATTATGTTCAGAGACTCGTCAGAACTTCTCTTGTTTGTGAGGTGAATTTTCATATTTCCTCACTTTATTTTAGATGTATATATATTCTGGTATAATTTGGGGTGGGCCGATGTCTACATAGTTAGTGTTTGTGTAATTGGTTTTCTTGGTTGTTGGTGTGTTGGTGTGATACTATCTGTTGGACACTCAAATTCTAACGATCTGTCGATAGTTTTTCTTTTGTGTGCGTAAAAGTAAACAATTCAGGCAATTCATTGATTTTTCTGCTTGTTCCATTTGTGGAAGAGTAAAACAAGTGTTAAAATGCACGTAACAAGGTATTTAACCATGATTATCTCTCATTAAGCCCGTTTCATTGCTTTTCACCCAATGGTTTGATTCCATTTATGATTGAGTTTATATGGGTTTGTTGCCACTTGCCTGCATCATTTCAATTCTTTTGACATGTTGGCACCCTGGGGCAAGTTATTGCTCGTGGTTTATTGTGTTTAAACAGAGAGTTGCAGCCATTAGGATTTCGTTATGACTTTTTGTGGGATTAGGGTGGGTTTACACTCAAGTTGTATGACCAATGAGTGCCACTTGGGACGTCTCGGGAATTAGGTCCTTAATAGTTAACACACTTAAGGGCACTTATGTCTGTGTTGGCACAGGTATCTTGAGCTTCTTCTTTTATATTTCATTAACAAATTATCTATGTGCACTATGAATAGTTGGCTACAGCCCTGATGATTGAGTGATTATGGCTTAATATGTCGACATAGGATTGGGTATGAGCTGTTTAGCTGTAACATTCCACATACTAAAATGATCCATATTCCTCCTTTTTCTCACTTTTTTCATCATTAATCCTGTATTTTGTTAGTTTTCTTCCAGATGAATGCACATGCAATTGTGATGATTAGCTCCACTGACTAAGCATATGCGTTGTTATGGATGTCAATGCCTTCTTTCTGAACAAAAACTACAGTAGTTTTTCTTGGAAGTCCAATTTCAACCCACTGCTTATGAATGAAGCTTCATTTGTTTCTTTGNTATGTCGACATAGGATTGGGTATGAGCTGTTTAGCTGTAACATTCCACATACTAAAATGATCCATATTCCTCCTTTTTCTCACTTTTTTCATCATTAATCCTGTATTTTGTTAGTTTTCTTCCAGATGAATGCACATGCAATTGTGATGATTAGCTCCACTGACTAAGCATATGCGTTGTTATGGATGTCAATGCCTTCTTTCCGAACAAAAACTACAGTAGTTTTTCTTGGAAGTCCAATTTCAACCCACTGCTTATGAATGAAGCTTCATTTGTTTCTTTGTTAACATAATTCTGTTTCCATTATATTATGAAACATTTTTTAGTGAGAGCAAGTCACGTGGAACGAATATTGTTCTATATAATTGAAGTGAAATAAGATGGACTTTTCTAATTGATATGCATATTTTTTAGGTTTTCCCTTATGGATCAGTTCCACTGAAGACCTACCTTCCTGATGGAGATATTGATTTGACGACCCTTAGCAGTCCAAATATTGAGGAACGTTTGGCCTTTGATGTTCTTGCTGTTCTGCGGGCAGAAGAACTGAATGAAGATGCCGAGTATGAAGTAAAGGATACCCAATTCATTGATGCTGAGGTTTTTGTTCAGTCTGATCTATTCTTGTCTTTTTCACTTAATTGGTTTAATATATGCCTCATTCTTCAGAGGTTTGTTTAGCCTCAATAATCTTAGTTAGTAGTACTTCTTTTGAATTACTTTTTGAGAATCATACTTTTGTTTCTTTTTTTAAATTTTTTTGATCAGGGAATCATTTTATATTTCTAGTTTCCAAAATACACCATATCCTACCTGCATCACCTACTAGGCACAAATCTTGACTTTGAGGCCTTGATAACACAAAATCTCAAGTAATGCTCTAGACTAGAGTCTAATGGTCCTTCATTGTGTATTGGACTATAGAATTTTAGTGGATTGAGATTTGAATTGTGTAGGATAGTAAGACCGTATAATTTAAATGGATTGAGTTCCGGATTGTAGGATCCTGATCCCTATTGCTCTATGACCGATCCAATATTGGAAATATTAGGCCCCTTTAGTTATTAAATTGACGTAGTCCATATATATTCCGTTTGTACTTAAAGGCTAGTCCATGTGTGATGGTTCCATAAGCTTATTAGTCATTAATTAAGAAGCACAGATACGGACACGGGGATGTGGCAAAGTTCCAAAATACATGATATGGATACGGCGAGAGTAGGACTAATTAAAATAATATTATATACTTTTTCTATATAATAAAAAATATTAATAATAACTAATAAGACTTAGCAAACATTAATTTTTTAATTAAAATTGAAATAGGTCAAAGATTTGAAATAAACATCCACCATTTCTTCTAATATTATTACATCAATTGGCATTCATAGTCCATAAGTTTGCTAACAAAAAAACACAAAAACAAAAGAAATTAACTTGATTAGAATTCTAGATTTAAGCTTCAAATAACATATTAGAATTCCATATGCAGGTATATTTAGAATTTCATATAACAATCCAGATTATAATTTTTTTCAGATTAAAGTTCCACTCGTGAGATTGGGGTGACTGGTGAAACGAAGGTTTATGCACAAGAAGTAACTTGATTTGTGTTGGTGAGCTTGGTGAAAAAAAGTATTCCCAAAAAAATTGTTCAAACAACAAAAAGCCCAAAAGAGTTCCAAAATTTCAAAACCCTAACCCAATGAAATTCATAAACCAGATGATTTTAAACGTAAATAGAAAAATCAAAATACAAACAATCCCAAATCATGCAAACCACGAAAGTTGCAAAACCCTAGAAAAGCCCATAATGGAACCTGATTTGTAGAAGAATATTAGTTTTTTGGTTATCCCTCCTCTTCTTATTCTTCTCCTCTCTTCGTTGCCAAAGAAAATTGGGTTTGTCTCCTTCGATGGCGATGGCGATGGCAATGGCAATGGCCTTTGCCTTCGCCTTCGCCTTCGCCTCCTCTCTCAATCTCTCTATTTTCTCGTCTAATCAAACGAGGGAGTTGAGCCTAGGAATGAAAGAAATAAAAAGAGACCTAAATGACGATGTCTTCTTTTAAACCTTTATTTTATTTTGTCTTTTTGTTTCAACCCCCTAACTTTTTTAGATAACAAAAATAACACTGTTGTATCCTATAAGTGTCATGCTCATGTCCCATATTTGTCCACCCCGTATCCTATTGAACTTTTTTATTTTCTATTCAAAACATTTGTAGAAGTGTTGGACACGTGTCTA
This sequence comes from Ilex paraguariensis, assembly GCA_963454935.2. Taxonomy (NCBI): domain Eukaryota; kingdom Viridiplantae; phylum Streptophyta; class Magnoliopsida; order Aquifoliales; family Aquifoliaceae; genus Ilex; species Ilex paraguariensis. The sequence continues at coordinate 39,778 of CAUOFW020004169.1, forward strand.
GCCATATCCCATGCGTATTCTTGTCGGACACGTGTTCGGTTGTGCCCCACGCAACCCCTCGTNTGTTGGACACGTGTCTAGCCATATCCCATGCGTATTCTTGTCGGACACGTGTTCGGCTATGCCCCACGCAACCCCTCATNCTATTCAAAACATTTGTAGAAGTGTTGGACACGTGTCTAGCCATATCCCATGCGTATTCTTGTCGGACACGTGTTCGGTTGTGCCCCACGCAACCCCTCATCGAGTTTCTGTGCTTCCTACGTTATTAGATAAGTTTAACGTATGAGAAAAGTTATAGAAATTTCTATTAAATTGTATGTTTTTCTTGTTGTGGTTTGTCTGCCTCACTTTCGAGTTTCGATAAGTGATACAACCATGTGTATCTTTCATGGTTGTATGTTTTTCTTGTTGTGGTTTGTCTGCCTCACTTCAAGTTTCGATGAGTGATGCAACCATGTATATCTTCCATCTTTTATTTTCTTCTACATTTTTGTTGGATGTCAAACAATTAATAGTGTTACAGGCTCTCAATTTTCCTGGTCTCACCGTTGTCTTTCTCGCNTTCGAGTTTCGATGAGTGATACAACCATGTGTATCTTTCATGGTTGTATGTTTTTCTTGTTGTGGTTTGTCTGCCTCACTTCAAGTTTCGATGAGTGATGCAACCATGTATATCTTCCATCTTTTATTTTCTTCTACATTTTTGTTGGATGTCAAACAATTAAAAGTGTTACAGGCTCTCAATTTTCCTTGTCTCACCGTTGTCTTTCTCACACTCTTAATTAAGATGAAAATACTACAATTCTCTATTATTCTTCATAAAATCCTACAAGATGAGCAACCCATTTATGATTTTCTTCCATTTTCAAAACCCACATTGTAGTTTTTCAAGTTTTATCATATATGTAAGTTCTGTTATGTACGTACCAGCAATAACCCTGTGTCTAAAGACACTCTATAATACTAAAAATAGAACATTGATCGTTCAATATTTTATATTTTAAATAATAATTTATTTTTTTTATTTTCTTTAATTATGTAATTTAAAATTAAAGTGAACATGTTGAAAATAAAAGAGAGGTAAGTGGGGATTAATAGAGTTGTTTGGTATTGGAGAGTATTGGTTGAATTGATTGACATTGAGGGACGTGCATAGAAAATGATGTTTGAGTTGAAAAAAAAATTGTGATGAATTTTGTACCATTAAATCAAAATAGATGAAAATAAGATCAATCTTTTCACAGTTACTGAGCTTTTATAAGTTGATAATTCAACTTGCTAGATTTAATATTAGATAGATAATAGGCTCGTTTTATTTCTATATTTATTAGATTTTGTATTGTTAGACGCTTTTTTAGTCCCATTTTTCTCAGTTTGTAGCTTCTCTTACGATTTTCAATGCGGTTCTATGATCCCAAACCTTAGCCTCTCCCTTGATCCAAGATTGGATCACGATTTTAAATACTTTGGCTCAGGCTCAGTTTTTCTCGAAGTTTACTGGATAGTAGCAACCCAATTTTGTGCAAATTTTCCTGTGTGTGAGATCTTGGATGTTTATATTTTCTTCAAGTTTTGTGGATTGTGAGTAATGCCACACTTATTTCGGATCTTTACTAGTCTCTTGTGCAGTTTTGTTGGCAATAGACTGTTCATGTGTGCGTTGATTTCCTGATAAACTTCACTTTAGATGCAGATGCTATTAGTTTCTGTGAACTGTAATTCTTTCAATTTGCTACTTTGGACTTGGTGATTATATGTAGAGGAATACAAAAACCCTCCCAAATCTGCCACTGGGTGCAGAATTTCTTTGCTTCTACAGGCAGGGCGGAATTCCAAGTACTACAATGTATCCAATTCTGATCTAAACTCTTTAGGATTGTCGCTGACTCGCTGTCCTNGTGCAGAATTTCTTTGCTTCTACAGGCAGGGCGGAATTCCAAGTACTACAATGTATCCAATTCTGATCTAAACTCTTTAGGATTGTCGTGTAATTACTCTTGTGGGCAGATTGATGTCTTTTAAACTAATTCACATATTTCCAAATTTTAGACAAGCTGCACTATGCATTAATGGCTGAGTAATTTTTTTGGCTAATTTCTATTCAATAGTCACCCTCTAGCCTTTTTTATCACTTGTGCGAAGATTTCTACTGAGAATATTTGAATTTCTTATGGCAGGTTAAGCTTGTGAAATGCCTTGTACAGAATATTGTGATAGATATATCCTTCAATCAACTAGGAGGACTTTGTACACTTTGTTTTCTTGAACAGGTATTGGATGAGGCTTTCTAATAAAATATAAATTTATACTTTCTTCTTGTCTTACAAGTGTGAGCTTGATTCTTACTTATTGATTATTTCATTTTGCCTTTCAAAATGCATATGCAGTAAGCCTCTTTTCCTCTAGATGGAATTTCAAGGAGTGCCAGTTCTTTGTTGTTGTTTTCGGTGATGATTGTGGTAGTCTTAAAATGCTTTTGCAAAGTGTCAAATAAGTTCATGGTAATAAAAATGTGGACCCCCACCCCAAAAAAGGAGGAGGAGAAAATAAGCTTATCTGCTGTTGGTAAGTACACAGAGATAAACTAAATGGAAAGCTTTCTTCAAATTGGACTTCATACAGGATAGTGACAGAACTAGGTGTTATATTGGTTCTAGACACACTTGGAAAGTCTGCTGAGCTGAAGGTTGACCAAATTGTGCTTTTTGGATATTGACATTTTCTTTAATGTAGGTTGATCGCCTTGTTGGAAAAAATCATCTTTTCAAACGTAGCATCATTCTGATAAAAGCTTGGTGCTATTATGAAAGCCGTATTCTTGGTGCCCATCATGGTTTAATTTCTACCTATGCTTTGGAGACATTGGTCCTATATATATTCAACCTGTTCCACTCATCCTTAGATGGCCCACTAGCGGTAACTACTGGTTTTGCAAATTGCCATTGCAGTGATGGACAAAATGATTGCATGACTTCAACTGATTTGTTTGCCTATCTATAGGTCCTTTATCGATTCTTGGACTATTTTAGCAAATTTGATTGGGAGGACTATTGTATCAGTTTGAATGGGCCAGTTCTCAAGTCATCCTTGTCTGATATAGCAGGTAAGATACACTCTTGTTCTTTTCGATATCGTACATTATGAGTTTCTCTATTCCCTGTCTGAGCACTCTCCCTCTGAATGGACAGTTGAGTTACCAGTGAAGGGACAGGATGATTTGATGCTCAGTGAAGAATTTCAAAGAAATTGTCTAGACATGTACTCAGTTCCATCCAGGGGGCTTGATACTAGCTTGCGATCATTTTCTCAAAAGCATCTTAATATAATTGATCCGCTGAAAGAAAATAACAACCTTGGGCGCAGTGTCAACAGAGGTAAGAAGAGATATTTGAATTGCTGTGATACTGGGCTTCTGAAAGTTTCATAAAATGGACAAGTAGTAAGAAACTTTCTCTTTTTTCTATGTTGTGAACTTGTGATCAGGAAATCAGTGAAATGCATAAAAATAAAATGAATATCGTAATCTTATGTTTTGGTTATTTGGTTCTAAGGATTGAAAAAAGTCCAAAAAAAACTCAACACTTGAAAAGCAAATGGTTTATTGAAGGTTTAGTTAGGTGGAGGTATGTTTTTGCTGCATTCTTGATTAGAAACCCAGTTAGCTGGTTAAATTTAGACTCTTGTGTCTCTTGGACACTCTCAGGCTTTCTTTCGGAGTTACAGAGACTCAACTCAGTCTTCTGAAGCTAAAAAAAAAAAAATTGAAATGGAAAAAGGAGGGAAAGGGAAGGGAAGATAGACAGGGAGGACCTAAGAACTTACTTTGGCAATGTACCTTCAAATATATTTAATGTGGCAAATAAAATGTTTCTTTCTTGTGAGATAGGAAAATTGTTGCATTTGGAACTAGGCATGATACCAAAGGATATTGCTACACCAGTACACCAACAAATTATTGCCATACCACTGCCAGCACTGCATGCACCGCAACTATAATCTTCACCGACATTATCCTATTCTTGTCATGTTAATGTGGCGCACTTTGGTTCCCTGTAGGCAATTTCTATCGTATACGTAGTGCTTTCAAATATGGGGCTCGCAAGCTTGGTAAAATCCTTCTGTTACCAGGAGAAAGAATTGCAGGTGAAATCAAGATGTTCTTTGCAAACACCCTGGAGAGGCATGGATGTAAAGATGGTGCTGATATACAGAGTTCTGCACTGCCATTTGGTGTGAAATGGTCCAGCAATTTGTCCTCATCATCCCATGCTGAAACACTATCTGAGGATGAAATGCAGCCAAAATCATCAAATGACGATTTTTCTGATAATAATTTAGGGGTAGAACACAAATGCACTTCAGTACTAATAAATGGGCTAGACAGATGCTTGACTAGACTAGATCGTTCACAGATAATGTCAGAATCCAGTTGTTCGACAGATGGGACTGCTGTCTCAGGATGTCGCGGTGCTGGGGATGCAAATGGCCTTGCAACACCCAGGCCTCTGAGTTTGAGAAGCTCAAATGACACAACTGACTGCTCACCAATAAGTAGCAATTTTAATAGTTCTCTTTCTGGGCAATTTTACGATGCATCTCATTTCTACTTCTCCAGAGTGTCCACAGAAAATGGAAACTTTGAAAATGGGATCCTCTGCCAGAAAAGGCCATCAGATTTCGTTGATGAGAAGATGGGTTATCATTCATGGATGGAACAGGGAGAGAACCATTTAGAGGCCAGCCACACAGTCTGTTCATGTGCAAACAATCATGAAGGTCTGAGCTCTAGTGGGTCGGCAATCTCAAGTCTTGACATTAACAGCTTAGAGAGTCTATCTCTTGATTTTAGGGAAATGGGCTTAGGTGGCGACATGGAAACTTTGAATCCCTTAGCAGACCTCAGTGGGGATCATGATAGTCACATTAGGAGTCTTCTGTACGGTCAAAGTTGTCATGGATATGCTTTATCTGCTGCACCTGGGATGCCCAGTCCTCCCACATCGCCCTCTCAGTTCAGCAACAAGAGGCCTTTGGATACTGTCCGACAAACCAGGCCACTCAAGCAGAATTCATGTTTGAGCACAGATAGAGTGGCCTTGGGACCACCTGTTTATCCTGCTAACAAATCAACACTGTTCAATGCTACTTTTGGTTCCATTGAAAAACATACAGAACGAGGAACTGGCACATATTTGCCCACTATGGTATATTCTTGTCAACCCTTTTGGATACATGCGTTCCTCTGCTCCCTCCCCCCTTTTGGTTATTGTTGGCAAGGATATGTGCTTCCTGTAGAATAGTTTCTGGTGTCAAACTAAATGCAACAGTCTCATTTTGCAGTAATCTCACTCTTGAAGTTTTGCAGAACTTATTTTCAGGCAGGGAGAGATCCTCACAAGGGAAGAGAAGATATCGTGCAACAGGAACTCACAGTCAAGTGCGGAGACACACCCATATCAATGGTGTGGCTCCTGCTTTGCCCGAAAAGAATTCAATTCAAGTAGACAGTCAAGATATTTCATGTGTCAGGTCCCCGGTTCAAGGTCATGGGAAGTCTGGTTTATCCCACCAGTCTCATCAGTCCAATGTGGGCAATACTCATGCCAATGGCTTCTCCAATTTAGCTTTGAGAATTGAATTTGGATCTCTTGGACAGCTAGCCGATGGAAACAGTCAGCTGTCTTCACGCACTTCTCAAGCTTGGGCTTCTACATCAAACCCTGTGGTACCAGAAGTGCAGACTTCCAAACCAGTGCTGAAAAAAAAAGAAGAAAGGTAGCAAGTTTTTTTTTAACATTGCTTCAGTATTTTGTGGGTAACAAAGAATGTATTTGGCTATTCGACATTTCTTCCTTGCTAACATCTAAAGTTATGTACATGGTTTGGGTTTTCAGGGTTGCCGAGGGATCCTATTACCTTAAGAATGAAGACTTCCCCCCTCTGTCCTCCTGAATGCTTTAGATAGGATGCTAAAGACTGAAAAAGTCTAATAGTTGTAGATGCTAACAAACTAATGTGATATTTAGGGAGAGGATTGTTCTTTCATACTCATAATTTCTTTTTCGACTTTTTTAGTTGTTTGTAAGTATATAATGTACAATCTGGTAGCATTTTAACTCCTGGTTGGTTTTTTGCTTTTGCATCTCCATTTGTTGGCTTTTTAGTATAGGATCTTTTTAGTAGAGGGAGTGCCGATCTGTTTTTGTTTGGTTAGTGGAAGAAATTGGATGTCGATATAGGTCATACGCATTAAGATATGCTTAGTAAACTTATGTGCGTGTTTAAATACGCGGCAATGGGTATTATAAATGACAGAGTGGTCTTGGTCTTTCTATCACGACTTACTGAGATTCAACTTTTTATTGTTCCGATTCATCCATCCAAAAAAAACACTTGTATGCGAATATGATTGTGTGTGTGTGNGGCAATGGGTATTATAAATGACAGAGTGGTCTTGGTCTTTCTATCACGACTTACTGGGATTCAACTTTTTATTGTTCCGATTCATCCATCCAAAAAAAACACTTGTGTGCGAATATGATTGTGTGTGTGTGAGAGAGAGAGCTGCAATTTGGCCTCATGAGTTTTGAAATGTTAGTAATGGTGCAATTTACTATCTTGAAGCCGAATCTTGAGCAATGGTGTTGCAGGAAGGTGACAGGTGTCTCAATTTCATCAGTTGTAGAGAAAGCAATGCTCAAAACTGGAACTAATTTGGAATGGCTTGGGGTGGTTAGACGAGGATCAGACTAATTACATTAATCATTTAAAAAGTTCAAAAAAAAAAATAAATTATATAATGGTAGATNAAGCCGAATCTTGAGCAATGGTGTTGCAGGAAGGTGACAGGTGTCTCAATTTCATCTGTTGTAGAGAAAGCAATGCTCAAAACTGGAACTAATTTGGAATGGCTTGGGGTGGTTAGACGAGGATCCGACTAATTACATTAATCATTTAAAAAGTTCAAAAAATAAATAAATTATATAATGGTAGCTAAAAACTATTGAAAATAATAATTAATTATTTTCCAGGAGTGTACATGATTGCTTATGTTTTTTATTTAGTCCACATCACACATATAAGTCAACTAACTATAATCCGTGTTTAAAAGGACGATGAAATATAAAATTTAAATGCTAAAAATTTAATTCTACTACTTTAAATATTAATTTTTATTTACTTCTCTTTTTTTAATTATATAATTTAAAATTAATTTATACTAATTATTTTTTTAAAAAAAAATAACTTATACCAATTATTTTATAAAAAAAATTGATTTTTTTTCCCAAAATTGTATGACCACAAAAAAAAAAACATATGTGTACTATCGTACAAAAACAATATCTAAATTAAATTAATCAACTTGTTATAAACATAGATGATCTGATAGAAATAAACAGAAAAAATATATGGAGATAAAATTCAAAATAGTACCTATCTTATTATATAGATTATTTTGTGGATAACGAGGATTAAACATTTTGACCAAGGGAGGGTCTATTTTCACCTCACAAATATTCATTTTCATTCCATTAAAATTTTTATAATCGAACTACTCTAAGTCTACTGTTTTTATACCCACCCTATTTTAAATAAATTCTCCTTATTCTATAAATACCCCTTTAATAACAAGTTCACCTTTCGTCTTTCCAAAATTAGGGTTTCAATTCACTATTTTCTCTCATATAATCTACATAAAAGAGTTTTTTCAATATGGTTTTTTAGTGAGATACATGTTAGTATTATTTATTGATTTAATTATTTGTTTGATTATAGGGATTTTTATTTTTATTTTTTTTTGTGTTTTGATATTTTGTCAAGTTGAATTATTTTTGATTTACGGTTTATATGTGAGTCCATATATATATGTATGTATTCATACATTGTAATTTCTTGTGTTGATTATTTATAATTGTACATATAAATTATTCTCATAAATATACTCAATAGATTTTTTTGATCTAGTTTGTCTATACACAGAAAAGTTAATATTGTTGTCCACACTATAGAAACACAAATTACTGCTCCTCATGTTAAATTTAATGGAGGTTGTTTTGACAGAAGATATGATAGGTTTGGATAAGATCTAGATACAGAAATTAGTGTACTTATCAAAATTCATATTGAATTTTTTTTTTGTGTAGAGTGTATAAGAAGAGAAGGAAAATGAAACTCTAATTATGAGAAGATAAAATATAGGTATATTATTAAAAATGTATATATAATATGAGATAAATTTAGTTAAAAAGAGGTGGATATAAAAAGGACAATAATAACCTTATCTTTTCACCAATTACCATATACTTAGTTTGTCTCCTATGAAAACAATATAGTAATATAAACAAATTGAGCATCTCGTACATGAAGCAACAATAATTCAAAAAAAATATACTTAGCATTTTCCAAAAAAAAAAAAAAATGCATAGAGGACAATGCATTTAAAACTCAATAATTCAAATATAATAAGATTGGAAACTAAGATAACAAGCACCAGTGGTCTAGTGGTAGAATAGTACCCTGCCACGGTACAGACCCGGGTTCGATTCCCGGCTGGTGCATTTCTTGTGGAGAGCTGTGATGAAAGCTCTGCGCTCTACGTGACGACAGGGTCCTCACAATCGTCTGACTCCTCGGACGAAAACAAAGCGCATCTGGGCTCTCTTTCTTTTTTTTTTGACCTTTTTCTGATGTTGATCTGTTCATAAGTTCTTGTAATACTTATTATTTCACCACTGTTGATGTATAAATATAGTTAGAGTTTGTCGTGACTTGCAAAAATAAAAAAATTAATAGCACATTGGAGATAATGGAACATTGATTATGGTGATGGCCTATAATTCTCCGACACCGACTACAGTTAGTAATATAGATCAGTTAAATTCGTATAATTAAAAAAAGAACGTTTATTTGTTATTATATTGGTTAAGCGCTGACACCCCTCTTATAGAGTAAAGATCTATTTTGGATAGTTGCAAAATCTTCAATGTCGGTATAGAGACTTTATTTCTTGTTCGCTAAACAATCTTCTGTTGTAACACTTAACTATGCATTAAAAAGACAAACCGCACCTATTTTTGATTTTCTATGAGCTTAAGGTGAAAAGAAGACATGGACTCTAGTGTGCTTATGCAAATACTGTGATAAGGGTAACCCTTATTCTTATCCTTGTTTATTTTATCTTTTTAATTGATTCATATGTTTTTCTTCAATCAATTACCTAGGTGTCACTGATTCATAAATCAAATTTAAATTTTACGAGGGTCTACCTTGGATTATTATGTCTAATCTTTTTATTTTGGACTCTTGTTTTTCTTAAGTATAATCATACTAACATCAACCACAAGATTCATGTACAATATGACCTCTCTCAATTAAGAGGTTAAGAGATTAAGACTTGCTGAAATAATATAATATTTTCGGGTTAGGTTGTTGTTGCTGTCCATGTAGTTAGTCTTTGATGAATAGTCTTAACTTATCTTTATTGATAGTCCGGTGTCTTATTTAGACCGCTAACAACTTTAAAATTTTGATCAGTTAATAACTTGATAATTGCTCCTATGAATACAGATAGTGATCATAAAAATGAGAATGTTGTCACTAGAATGCGACACAAGCCAAACAAGTGGCAATTTACTTAGATATTCGAGTCAAAATGCCATGATTTCTATATTCAATTGGACTCCACTCAACACATTGAATCTCTCCCACTATCTTATTTAATTTAATACTCATGCCAAACTTTTTCCTGAATTTTCTTATTAGCAATCCATGTTTTTGCTTCTTTTATTGTGTATCACCTAATTTTTATGAATTATATATTTTTCTTTAGGTTAAATTCAAGATCATAGTGATTTTGTATGATGCACAAAATGACCAAAAAAACAAAACGAATTAATTATACCTATAATTATCTCGTTTAAAACGACTCTGCTTCTCTACAACCCACGTCTTAAGGTAGTTAGGCTGCCCAAATCTTTGTGTTTGAATAATTTCTTTGTATACTTAACACATTGTTTCGTGTGAGATTAAACAAAACTTGTTTTCTATTTGTCACAATTCGTCTGACCAGGGCGGAGCTAGAAAAATACTTTAGGGTGAGTNAAAAAAAAAAACATATGTGTACTATCGTACAAAAACAATATCTAAATTAAATTAATCAACTTGTTATAAACATAGATGATCTGATAGAAATAAACAGAAAAAATATATGGAGATAAAATTCAAAATAGTACCTATCTTATTATATAGATTATTTTGGGATAACGAGGATTAAACATTTTGACCAAGGGAGGGTCTATTTTCACCTCACAAATATTCATTTTCATTCCATTAAAATTTTTATAATCGAACTACTCTAAGTCTATTGTTTCTATACCCACCCTATTTTAAATAAATTCTCCTTATTCTATAAATACCCCTTTAATAACAAGTTCACCTTTCGTCTTTCCAAAATTAGGGTTTCAATTCACTATTTTCTCTCATACAATCTACATAAAAGAGTTTCTTCAATATGGTTTTTTAGTGAGATACATGTTAGTATTATTTATTGATTTAATTATTTGTTTGATTATAGGGATTTTTATTTTTATTTTTTTTTGTGTTTTGATATTTTGTCAAGTTGAATTATTTTTGATTTACGGTTTATATGTGAGTCCATATATATATGTATGTATTCATACATTGTAATTTCTTGTGTTGATTATTTATAATTGTACATATAAATTATTCTCATAAATATACTCAATAGATTTTTTTGATCTAGTTTGTCTATACACAGAAAAGTTAATATTGTTGTCCACACTATAGAAACACAAATTACTGCTCCTCATGTTAAATTTAATGGAGGTTGTTTTGACAGAAGATATGATAGGTTTGGATAAGATCTAGATACAGAAATTAGTGTACTTATCAAAATTCATATTGAATTTTTTTTTTGTGTAGAGTGTATAAGAAGAGAAGGAAAATGAAACTCTAATTATGAGAAGATAAAATATAGGTATATTATTAAAAATGTATATATAATATGAGATAAATTTAGTTAAAAAGAGGTGGATATAAAAAGGACAATAATAACCTTATCTTTTCACCAATTACCATATACTTAGTTTGTCTCCTATGAAAACAATATAGTAATATAAACAAATTGAGCATCTCGTACATGAAGCAACAATAATTCAAAAAAAATATACTTAGCATTTTCCAAAAAAAAAAAAAAATGCATAGAGGACAATGCATTTAAAACTCAATAATTCAAATATAATAAGATTGGAAACTAAGATAACAAGCACCAGTGGTCTAGTGGTAGAATAGTACCCTGCCACGGTACAGACCCGGGTTCGATTCCCGGCTGGTGCATTTCTTGTGCAGAGCTGTGATGAAAGCTCTGCGCTCTACGTGACGACAGGGTCCTCACAATCGTCTGACTCCTCGGACGAAAACAAAGCGCATCTGAGCTCTCTCTCTNTGACGACAGGGTCCTCACAATCGTCTGACTCCTCGGACGAAAACAAAGCGCATCTGGGCTCTCTCTTTTNATTCCCGGCTGGTGCATTTCTTGTGCAGAGCTGTGATGAAAGCTCTGCGCTCTACGTGACGACAGGGTCCTCACAATCGTCTGACTCCTCGGACGAAAACAAAGCGCATCTGAGCTCTCTCTCTTTTTTTTTTGACCTTTTTCTGATGTTGATCTGTTCATAAGTTCTTGTAATACTTATTGTTTCACCACTGTTGATGTATAAATATAGTTAGAGTTTGTCGTGACTTGCAAAAATAAAAAAATTAATAGCACATTGGAGATAATGGAACATTGATTATGGTGATGGCCTATAATTCTCCGACACCGACTACAGTTAGTAATATAGATCAGTTAAATTCGTATAATTAAAAAAAGAACGTTTATTTGTTATTATATTGGTTAAGCGCTGACACCCCTCTTATAGAGTAAAGATCTATTTTGGATAGTTGCAAAATCTTCAATGTCGGTATAGAGACTTTATTTCTTGTTCGCTAAACAATCTTCTGTTGTAACACTTAACTATGCATTAAAAAGACAAACCGCACCTATTTTTGATTTTCTATGAGCTTAAGGTGAAAAGAAGACATGGACTCTAGTGTGCTTATGCAAATACTGTGATAAGGGTAACCCTTATTCTTATCCTTGTTTATTTTATCTTTTTAATTGATTCATATGTTTTTCTTCAATCAATTACCTAGGTGTCACTGATTCATAAATCAAATTTAAATTTTACGAGGGTCTACCTTGGATTATTATGTCTAATCTTTTTATTTTGGACTCTTGTTTTTCTTAAGTATAATCATACTAACATCAACCACAAGATTCATGTACAATNGATGGCCTATAATTCTCCGACACCGACTACAGTTAGTAATATAGATCAGTTAAATTTGTATAATTAAAAAAAGAACGTTTATTTGTTATTATATTGGTTAAGCGTTGACACCCCTCTTATAGAGTAAAGATCTATTCTCGATAGTTGTAAAATCTTCAATGTCGGTATAGAGATTTTATTTCTTGTTCGCTAAACAATCTTCTGTTGTAACACTTAACTATGCATTAAAAAGGCAAACCACACCTATTTTTGATTTTCTATGAGCTTAAGGTGAAAAAAAGACATGGACTCTAGTGTGCTTATGCAAATACTGTGATAAGAGTAACCCTTATTCTTATCCTTGTTTATTTTATCTTTTTAATTGATTCATATGTTTTTCTTCAATCAATTACCTACCTAGGTGTCACTGATTCATAAATAAAATTTAAATTTTACGAGGGTCTATCTTGGATTATTATGTCTAATCTTTTTATTTTGGACTCTTGTTTTTCTTAAGTCTAATCATTCTAACATCAACCACAAGATTCATGTACAATATGACCTCTCTCAATTAAGAGGTTAAGAGATTAAGACTTGCTGAAATAATATAATATTTTCGGGTTAGGTTGTTGTTGCTGTCCATGTAGTTAGTCTTTGATGAATAGTCTTAACTTATCTTTATTGATAGTCCGGTGTCTTATTTAGACCGCTAACAACTTTAAAATTTTGATCAGTTAATAACTTGATAATTGCTCCTATGAATACAGATAGTGATCATAAAAATGAGAATGTTGTCACTAGAATGCGACACAAGCCAAACAAGTGGCAATTTACTTAGATATTCGAGTCAAAATGCCATGATTTCTATATTCAATTGGACTCCACTCAACACATTGAATCTCTCCCACTATCTTATTTAATTTAATACTCATGCCAAACTTTTTCCTGAATTTTCTTATTAGCAATCCATGTTTTTGCTTCTTTTATTGTGTATCACCTAATTTTTATGAATTATATATTTTTCTTTAGGTTAAATTCAAGATCATAGTGATTTTGTATGATGCACAAAATGACCAAAAAAACAAAACGAATTAATTATACCTATAATTATCTCGTTTAAAACGACTCTGCTTCTCTACAACCCACGTCTTAAGGTAGTTAGGCTGCCCAAATCTTCATGTTTGAATAATTTCTTTGTATACTTAACACATTGTTTCGTGTGAGATTAAACAAAACTTGTTTTTTATTTGTCACAATTCGTCTGACCAGGGCGGAGCTAGAAAAATACTTTAGGGTGAGTACATTAATAAATTTTAATTGTTTTTTTTATCAATGTTATCAATGACTTGATTCAATGTAACTGTTATTTTAGTTGTAAATTTTAATGTTAGATGAAGTCTACTTTCAACCAAAGGGGTGCATTAAATTATGTCATTAAATTAGATCTAAATAGCATTTTTTATTTTTTATTTTTCAATTCACCATAGAAGTTCATAAATTCATATTTACTATAATTATGAGTAAAAATTCATTAAACATGAAAGGTTAAAAACGGATTTGCATGGAATGAAAAAATAAAAGTAAATTAATTAAAATTTTGTTTGAGATTANACGACTCTGCTTCTCTACAACCCACGTCTTAAGGTAGTTAGGCTGCCCAAATCTTCATGTTTGAATAATTTCTTTGTATACTTAACACATTGTTTCGTGTGAGATTAAACAAAACTTGTTTTTTATTTGTCACAATTCGTCTGACCAGGGCGGAGCTAGAAAAATACTTTAGGGTGAGTACATTAATAAATTTTAATTGTTTTTTTTATCAATGTTATCAATGACTTGATTCAATGTAACTGTTATTTTAGTTGTAAATTTTAATGTTAGATGAAGTCTACTTTCAACCAAAGGGGTGCATTAAATTATGTCATTAAATTAGATCTAAATAGCATTTTTTATTTTTTATTTTTCAATTCACCATAGAAGTTCATAAATTCATATTTACTATAATTATGAGTAAAAATTCATTAAACATGAAAGGTTAAAAACGGATTTGCATGGAATGAAAAAATAAAAGTAAATTAATTAAAATTTTGTTTGAGATTAATTATTATCATTTTACAATTAAATCTGATTATTGTTTATCATTTAAAAGATTTATACAAATCAATGATATCAATAAATAATTTTTTTCTATATACAAAATGCTAATAACAGTCTTTCATTTATTATTCTGTAATTTATTATATTATGACGCTAATTTCTATACAATAATAAAATAATTCTATAATTTAGAAAAATTAACGCGATGTCTAAAAATTATTCGGACATGTTTGTGTCTAAAAATTTAAGAATAATAGTAATTGCATCTAATTCAAAAATTTATTTTATATATTGACCAAAAAAAATCAAAATTTAATTAGTAGGAGCCCAATAGTTTGTGACCATTAGATGAATAGTAGACGTTATTAAACGTAGGGACTTACTATTAGATTTAATATCATAATGTAATAGTTCCAATAACATTATTTAAAAATTATTTATTATTTAAGTAGTCATCTATCTTAATCGAAATCACAATAACACAATAATAAGGTGAGCACAATTAAATATATATAAATTTTATTTTAAAAAATATATATCTAATGTTAAAAAAAAAAAAAAATTTGAGGGGCACGTGCCCACCCTGGTCAAAGAATGGCTCCGCCCCTGCGTCTGACCATTTTCACATGTTGGTTGGAAGATCTGTTTGCGATGTTATAGTTGAAAACGCAATTAGTTGACATGTTGTAGACATGTGACAATTGACAACTCTATTATAGTTTTGTTTGTTGTTCCGTAGTTAAGTTTACTTTTGTTAGTTTTAGCAAACCAACATTAATTGATCATTCCGGTAAATAGATATATTTATGTAGATAAATGTACATGTGTCGTAAACTCTTAAAAGTCACTTCTGCTTACCAATAGTTCAATTTCTTTTCACATTTTTTAAGGATTAGTCACTTTTATTTTTTAATGCTTCATGTGATAGGAATGATGAAAAGTACGAGAAATACAGTTTCTGTTCTTCAAAGAAGGAAAATAGGAATGATACATTTTTTTTAATTTGTGTTTGGTAGGATGGATAGCAAATAAAAATAATTAATTTTTTTTTTGTATTTATTAAGATTAGGGGTGACAATCGAGTTGGGTTCGTGTCAGGTCATTGCGAGTTCGTATCGAATATTAGTCAAACTTAATCTAACTCATTTAACTAATCGTTTCATATCAACTTGACATGTTTATTTTTGTATCGTGTTCATGTTTATATTCGTGTTGACCAATATAAACTTTGAAGAAAAAATTTAACGTAAATATTATATTTTCAATTAACTGAATCAATGTTCATACTTTTTTTACGACCTAAAAATTAACTTAAATAAATATAATAATAGTAAGAGAGAATTCACTCAGACCCCATGAGATATGTCACTTAATCACTCAAATCCTCTGACATTTAAAATATTACACACAAACCTCCTAAAATTTATACGTGCGAAACACTTAGACCCCTTCTATAAATATATTAATTAATAAATTACACCAAGATCCCCTGAAGTTTATAAATATATATTACTTAGACTCTTTAAATTTAAAATGTTATACTTAGCAAAAAAATACTTCAATCAAAGATAAAATATCAAATATTTTAAATTTTACAATTAAAATTCATGTTCTATTGTATCATTTATTGAAATAAAATCAAAATTCAAAATTCAATTTTCTCTTAAAAATCGTAATTAGTATTCAATTATATTGTCTATTGAAATTTAATTTGGTCATTTAAACGACCAAATTAAAATATCAAACAACCCCAATTAAAGTTAAAAGANATCATTTAAATGACCAAATTAAAATATCAAACAACCCCAATTAAAGTTAAAAGATATTGTATTTATTACAGTTTGATCTCTTGTTTAATTTTATTCTAATAAACAGTATAATTATATACTAACTATGATTTTTTTTTTAAAATAGATTTTTATTTTTAATTTTATTTCAATAAATGACATAATAGAATATAAATTTTGAATAGGCCACTTGTTTGATTTTTTAATTTTATTCTAATAGATAATATAATTGTATATTAATTACGAATTTTTAAGAAAAAAAATAAAATTTTAATTTTAATTTTATTTTAATAAATGATACAATAGAACACAAATTTTGGTTGTAAAATTTAAAATATTTGATATTCTATCTTTGATTGGTGTATTTTTTGTCTAATTATAATATTTAAAACTTAAGGGATCTAAGTATTATATACTTACAAATTTTAAGGGGTCTACATGTAATTTATTAATAGATATATTTACGCAGGAAACTAAGTGTTATGCGCANTTTTCATCCTTCAATTTTTGCATTATACCAAACGGAACATAAGAGATATGCTCTAACTCGGCTCAAGTCATGGTGGCTAACCGTTGAGTTCAAGGAAATAGTCGACGCAAGCTTGAATACCCTGTAGTAAAAAAAACAAAAAGTACAAGTGTCACAACATATTTAGTACTAACAATAACTCCGTGTTTGAAGACATTTTGTAATACCAAAAATTAAACAATGATCATATAACATTTAAAATTTAATTAATTTAAAACTTAAATGAATAAAAATAAAATAAAAAAGAGATTGGGGAGAGAGAAGAGAGGTATATGTTTGAATTGGTGGGATTGTTGTCTAGTATTGAGGTCGTGTAATGAAAATGATGTTTTTGATAAGAAAAAATAATAATTTTAAGATGAATTTTATATCATTGAATCAAAATAAATAAAAATTGGATTAATGTTAATTATAGTTTTACTTTTTATAAGTTGAGAATTTAACTTCTTAACTGTAATATTAGATAGAATTACGCACAAAATGTACCACAATTAATCGCAAAACAACTTTCTATTTTCTCTATTTCTTTCCCCTCAAAACTTCCTTCCCTCTCATTTTTTCCTCCCCTAGCAGTTGATTTTTATACCTTCCATGGCGTGCGGTGGTGACGGACGAGAAGAAGCAGATCTACCTTTATGAAGAAGGCTGATGCAGTTTTGACATGGAACCCTTTTCAGAAGAGGATAGAGAGAACAATGAACGTCTACTTTGACTCAAAATATTTTGAGTAAAAAGTTTGATGATCCATCAATTTGGGTTAAGAAAATAATTTCTCTTAATTTAATATAAGTTTGAGGTAAATATTAGAGAGTGTTTTGAGGTCTTTTTTTTTATTAAAATTTAAATTTGAATTTATTTTTAGGATTCATTTGGTTAATAAGAAAAAAATAATGGAAAGTGAAGTAAAAAAAAAAGAAAATATATTTTCATATCTTTATTTGAAAAAAAATTTATTCCTAACCTAGTTCTAGGACAATAATCAACTCAAACCCAAATTTTAAAACTAGATTATATGGTTAGTCAAAATTGTATCATGTTTTTTTAAAAAAATATTAATAACTAATTGAGTTTTTTTTAAAAAAAATAAGGGTAAAATAAAAAGTTAAGTTATTGATAACAACTTTTTTGCGCTTTCTTGTGTTTTTTTCTAAGAAAATAAATTTGATTAGTTATGAGTAAATTTAAGCATGCAGAAAAAAAAAATTCGTCATTTTCTATTTCATTCTAACCAACCAAATATAAAATTTTAAAATTTTTATTTTTTTATATTTTCTACCATTATCCTATTAAACAAACGAATTTTTAAATAAGGAGTGAAGATTACCTAATGATAACAATTGTGTGTATGGAGCCACATTATTTTTTGGGAGAATTTTACTCATATTCCCTGAAATTTATCGCTTAATCACTCATACTCTATGATATTTGAAATATTACATACAAATCTCATAAAATATGTACGCACGTAACATTTAGATAACTGCCCCCAATGGTTGTTAGTATATTTGTTAATAAATTATATCTAAACTCTCTGAAGTTTGTAAGTGTGTAATACTTAGATCTTCAAGTTTAAGATGTTATCCTTAGATCAAAAATACTTCAATCAAAGATATAATATCAAATATTTTAAATTTTACAACTAAAATTTATATTCTATTAGGACATTTATTGAAATAAAATAAAAATAAAAATTTAATTTTTTCTTGAAAAATTACAATTAATATACAATTATACTATCTATTGGAATTTAATTTAGTCATTTAAACGACCAAATTAAACTATCAAATTATTCCAATTAAAGTTAGAAAATATTGTATCTATTACAGTTTGACCCCTTATTTTATATTTTAGTATTATTTCAATAGATAGTATAATTGTATACTAATTATGATTTTTTAAGAATATATTTTTATTTTTATTTTATTTTAATAAATGACATAATAGAACATGAGTTTTTGCTATAAAATTCATATTATATTGTGAAGGACTTAGACCCCTTGTTTAATTTTTTAAATTTTTTTTAATAAATAGTATAATTGTTTACTAGTTATGATTTTCTAAGAAAAAATTAAATTTTTATTTTTAATTTTTTTTCAATAAATGATATAATATAATATAAATTTTGGTGATAAAATTTTTGATATTCTATCTTTAATTAGAATATTTTTGATCTAAATATAATATGTTAAACTTGAGAGGTCTAAGTAATATATGCTGATGGTACCACGAAAATACGTAAGGTTGAGTAACTCAAGTCAAGAGCTCAACTATTTTATGTTATTTGCAGACCACGACTATAGACCTCAATTCCCTGTGTCCACATCTCAAAGAAGGCTGTGCAGAGGACAGCTGGATCCCACCAAGTACCCCATTTGTAGCAACAATTACTAAGTAGACACAAGTCTCGTGCATAATAAAGGCGACCGTTACAAGAGAGGGGCAAGGATCTCGCCTCAGATCAAGCTAGACTTAGAAATAACTATAAATAGGAGGTAAAGTCCTCGAAAATAACAAGAAGTCATTGAAGTCTCATCAAAATACTTTATGTAAACTTTACAAGTAATCAATATATTCAAGAGCAAGAGACTCCCTTGAAAGTGGATTAGCCGAGCTTCCGAACTGACGAACCATTGTAAGCACAAATCCTATTCCCAAGAGCCTTGGCGTTCAGGCTGAACCAAATTCAACTGTTCAATATACTTTATATTCACATCACTGCTCAATCGTATTAAGAACATTATCATATGTCAGATCTGAGTGTAATTTATTAATTTATATATTAATGGACATTGACGGTAGAGATCTAAAGGTTACAAACGTACAAATCTCAAGAGATTTATATATAATATTTTGTATTTCAGAGATAAATTTTAAAAATTTTAAAATTTTAAAAATTTTGATTAAGTGATAAATTTTAAAAATTTTGATGTAATTCTCCCTTATTTTTTTTTATGTGCAGAAGGTTTGAAGAAGAGAGGATAAGAGTAAAGTAAGTGGTGGTAGGGGCCGACTCTTCTTGTACATTAGGCAATGCGGACAATTGTGACAAAATACAAAGAAGTGAGAGCCACTAGTTTTAGTCAATTCTCACGCACCTTTGTTTTTTCCTCTAATGAAAAATCAGGTGGGCGGTCTCAATCCAGTGGAGTTTTTCAATTCTTACAACAAAAGTTTAATACTAGGTAGTTACGGTTTATCTCCCTGTAAATTTTTGTATGCAATAAAACTATAATGAATTACGTTCTAATTGTGTTAGGGTATGATAATGTTATTTTTTGCTTACATAAGTTTAAACTTTTAATGATTAAAACACCTGGGAAAACGTTTATATCTCTTGCACACAAGAAATTATTTCACTACTAAGGTGTTTTTACATATGCGTATATTTACGTCTATAATTATTTGTATAAACTGTACTTTTTTGTTTTTATTTTTTGTGATTTTCTCAACCTATCCCGCCTATGACACCGTCAACATGATATATTAAGTGGATCTATCTACACTAGAAACAGGTATAGCCTCTTACCTACTCTTATGGTGAGTTTTCAAAACTTGAACCAACATGCTTTCGAAATAGAGTTTGGAGGTTAGACCCAACTATTATTGCTCAATTAAAATATAGAGCATGTATAAAATCATTAATTAAAGTCCAATGCTCCTTAGAAAGTACTTAGTTATATATANGCATGCTGTCGAAATAGAGTTTGGATGTTAGACCCAACTATTATTGCTCAATTAAAATATAGAGCATGTATAAAATCATTAATNACATGCTTTCGAAATAGAGTTTGGAGGTTAGACCCAACTATTATTGCTCAATTAAAATATAGAGCATGTATAAAATCATTAATTAAAGTCCAATGCTCCTTAGAAAGTACTTAGTTATATATAGAACCTGAACCTAGGACTAGGAGGAAACATTATTTAGTATTTCAATCATACATATCATTAACAACTAATGACTTTGGAGAGAGAAGAGATCAAATAAGGTGGCGTCGTTTTGGTGGTTCTGTTAGTCTCATCTCATTTAATACCGTGTGTCTTGCATTTGGACAGAGCTGTGAAGGGCAAACTCGCTTGCTTCACGTACTAATAAATAAAACTTGGATCCTCAACCTGCTTGGCCATGCAAAGGTAGATAAGGCTGGTTGAGCCACATCAATTCATCAAAAAGAAAATTCAAAACTTGGCATCACCAACTGGATGATCTTTCACTGGCAATTTTTGTATTCACTAGAACTATCAAATAAATAACTTGATACGAATTCGGTTGAATTGGATAGGAAGGTAACACAATACAAACTCGATTATGTATGTGTTTAGATGTGAAATATCTAATCTCAAGGATATTCAATGTGTCGATACTTGACACGTGACAGAATTTAAAGAAAGACATGAGATGATCAGTTATAGTTGTATTTAAAAAGGAAGAAAATAACTAATTGAATGTTATTAACTAGTAACCGTCAATGAAAGCAAAATCGTCGAAGTCAATGACTATAAAATAATACATAGTGGAAAAGATAGAGGATACACTCAAATCCTCTCAAGACAAAAAAATATTAGATGTAACCGTTACACTATAGTAGCAATGTCATGTGATGTAATTGTCCACTAATAAGTAAATAAGTCAGTAAATGAACCCCACTAAAACTTATAAACACTAAACCATGTAATACATAATTACATCAATGATAGTAAGTGGGTCCTATTTTATCCTTTTTGCTCATTTCTTATTGGATTGTTGCACTCAATATTTACTCTCACAAGACCCACAATCACGTATTTTTAAGAATTATGTTAAATTTGTTTTAGGAGGTAATTAATATTGCAATCTTTCTTCAGTCTCCCTATAATTGAAGTGTTTTCGATTGAATTAGCAAAAAAATCAAATTTTATTAGTTTTTTGTACTGTGTGTTAAATCATTACTTTTTTTTTTATTCAAAAAGTTCTAAAACAAAATATTTGAATTTTTTATAAACAATCCCCTGAAAATTATCTACCAATCAGAACATATGTGCATCCATCCTAGCAAATTTTAGAGCAATTGAACGGATATTAACACAAGACGACAAAAATCAGACGCAGCCAAATAGTCTGACTTCCAACTTTATCATGTTTTACACAGATTTCCATCCATTTTCTTGAGAAAATATCCTTCGCAACAATGACATCTTGTTATCTCCGATAAATGTTACTATCTAATTAAAAAATTAGAATGATTGAATGTAAGTTTACCCCATTAATCATTTACATTAATGATTGAATGTGGTTGTTCTCAATAGACATGAAAATAGTAAGGTTGAGGGTTAATCTCAAATTATATTTTAAAAAATTGTTTGAATTTTAATTTATATTTTAAAGATTAAAATTTTTAATTTGTACCCTTAAATATAAAAATTTGTATCAATGCACACCTTAAGCTAATAACCGTACGTCTGTCGCCTATAACTAAATGGATAAATTACACCTAAACTCTCTCGTGCTTGTCACTTAATCACTTAGATCATTTATATTTGAAACATTACACCTACATCCGTTGAAAATTCAAATATGACTAAAAATATTCTTCTGATTGGATATTTAAATAATTATGTTTAAGGGATGTATTAAATTCGATATAAAAAATATTATATAAATACCTATATTATATTAGACATTCTAATAGTAAACTAGATTTTGAAATCTAGAGTATAACGAACGAGCCCATAAAATAAAAATTAGTATAAAATTATAATTATTTATTATGATAAAATCATATTTTTCAATGGTTATGTTAACAAATATCAATGATAAGGAGTTATGTGTTATATATGTACAACTATCAACAAATGTGAGAGTAATATTTTAAATATGAGAGGATTCAAATAATTATGTGACAAATAAGAGAGAATGTAGTTNTACAACTATCAACAAATGTGAGAGTAATATTTTAAATATGAGAGGATTCAAATAATTATGTGACAAATAAGAGAGAATGTAGTTATAATTTATCTATTTAGTTTTAAACGGCAAACTGTCGGAATAAATTTGGGGTTACTTTTTTTATTAAAAATTAGAGTAATGTGATGATCATTAACAACGTTAAGTGTGTATTTTAGTCCAACAATTATAGGCAGTTATGTGTTATTTTTGAACTTCAAAGTGNATGTGATGATCATTAACAACGTTAAGTGTGTATTTTAGTCCAACAATTATAGGCAGTTATGTGTTATTTTTGAACTTCAAAGTGGTGATGTGCAAATGAACTAAATTATGAGGGGGTAAAGCGAAGTTTGCCCTTCCCCATATGAACCCACGACCTCCACCCCGGCCACCACCTCACCCATTCACAGCTCTCGTCTCTATCGAGTTTACATCCCCTATCAACTTTTGTCTCAGATCCTCCACTTTCTCTCTCTAAAAGTCTCTCTTTGCTTCTTCTCACAGCCACAAATGGAACTAGCAAAGCGTATCCACAGATTCTTCAAGTTCAGGTCTCCATCGCTGCCACAAGTTGTGTTCTCCAATCTTCCTTAAATTCACTTTCCATTATTCTCCCCGCCTACCACCAAAAAAAACTTTCAAAAAAAAATCCTCAGAAAAATCCAAATTTCCAGGAAAACGTACTTTTCCAAGAAAATTCAAGATCCTCTCCCATTCTTATACCTACCTTTCATTCTCATTGTGCTGTCAAATCCTACTCTTATCACTTCTCAGTCAAATGTTTGCGAAGAACTACGACTTCTCACACGCTGTTGTGGAAATGGCTTGTTGGATTATGCTAAGGATTGACTACTCACGCCTCTTTTGGATTCTCTTTGGTGTCTTCTCTTACGAAAATCATGAGGGAAAGCCTCGGATTTAGAGGCTTCTTCTTCTTATTCTACTCACAAACTTAAATACGTAACTAATACTATAATTTAAATTATACTTTATTTCAAATCAGTTCCAGATTTACCCGTGACGAGGTTGTTCGTAGCTCGAGGCTCAATCATGTACAGAGGAAGGTTGAGAGAGCGCACCGATGAAGAAATGGATGATCATGGATATGCTGAAACCGACCCAACAGGTCGTTATGGTCGTGTAAGTTCTGCGTAGTACATATTACCATACGTTTTTTTTTAATTCATTTTACTTATTTTGATATCCATGGGGTGATTGAATCACTGATTGTTATATTTTAATCTGTTTAATTAATTCATAAAACTTTTAAGAAAGTCGTTAGAGCTAATTCTTGAGCACTTGTATTAGAACATTCAATTTGTTCTGTTGTTTCTCTTTCCTCAAATATTTTCATGCTGGTCTGGATTATTCAAATGATTCAGGAGTGCAGTTCATGCAGGTTTCAAACTGTGGGTGGTTTTCCCATGAACTTATGGCAACCATTGAGAACTTTTCCACATATTCCATGAAAATTACTAGGATGGACTTATTTACATATGGGCGGGATAGGCTAATCACCAGACTGCTCTGAAATAGGTTACTCTGTAGCAAGAAAATGATTCGTTTAGTGCCAAGATTTCCTTTAATTTGGGTTTTTTTTCTTTGGTTTTAGAATCCCATCTATAAATTTTAATGGGCAACTAGTACAAGAATCCAACTTTAATTTATTGTTATGTTAATTTATTAAGTGGCTAGTTGGGTGTTTACTTGAGATTGTTACGCAAATAATCTGTAAGCAATTTGTGTATTGTGGACAGTTTGAGGAAGTTCTTGGAAAAGGGGCAATGAAAACTGTGTACAAGGCAATTGATGAGGTCCTTGGAATGGAAGTGGCATGGAATCAGGTAAAACTCCATGACGTGCTCCAGTCACCGGAGGACTTACAGCGGCTGTATTCCGAGGTTCACCTGCTCAGCACCCTCAATCATGACTTGATCATCCGGTTCTACACCTCTTGGATCGATGTTGATCAGAGAACCTTCAATTTTATTACTGAAATGTTCACTTCCGGCACCCTGAGAGAGTAAGGTCCTTCCACTCTTTGATTTTATACATGCACCTTCAGGATTTAAAGGTTCAAACTTTACAATTATTAATCATCTCAAGTTTTTTCTCTCTCAAAAATAAGTGGGGAAAATTAGGACTATAATGTTGTTAGCCTCCATGGACCACCAACTAAGAACAATTGTTTTCATCAAGGAAAAGCAGACAAGCAAGATTCCAAAAAAAAAAAAAAAATAAACAAATGAAGAAAGTGATTCAAAAGTATTATTGCTGGATTCATATAGGAAGACAATCTTGTTAAAAAATGACGATGAGGACAGAAATGATGAATAGAGTTTTCTTTTTCGGAGTAAGTGATGATGGATAAAGTTTCAAGTTACAATCAACATTAACATATACAGATTATTCACGATTAAATGATTGACGGTAACTTAGTGCTTCCATGTCATCCTAGAAAGCTTCATAAAATAATGTTATAAGAACTCTCCAATTTGTTGAGGAAGCAGCGAGCAAATTGGTTTTAATATGCTCTGCTGATGAAGACAAACTTTATGTTTCAATCAGTTCGTAATTTGATTATACAATTAAAACAACTAACTTGTAATGCAGATACAGGAAGAAATACAACAGTGTGGACATCCGAGCCATTAAGATTTGGGCTCGGCAAATCCTGGAAGGCCTTGTTTATCTGCATGGCCATGATCCTCCGGTAATCCACAGAGACCTTAAGTGTGATAATATCTTCGTCAATGGCCACCTTGGGCAAGTGAAGATTGGTGATCTAGGGCTGGCAGCAATTCTTTGTGGGTCTCACACAGCTCACAGTATTATAGGTACATACATATCTTGAGCTTTTCAGTCCTATCAATGGACTAGAAAGGGAGAGATTAATTTATGTAATGCATTAGAAAAAATACATGCCATGGGACTATTACCTAACTTCATGTAATTGCCACTGTGGTTCTAGCAAATACAAACACTGCAAGGGAGCCTAAGTGAGCAATTAAATCATTAATCGGATCACCAAGCATATGCCTAGGTTAATACTTTGATCAGAATCGGATCACACTCAGATGATATTTCTGTATAGTGTGGAATAGGTACTATCACAGTACTCAATTCACTCCTACTTTTTCAGTCATGTCCTTGGTTAATCAAGATGAAAAAATCCATACTTAGCCCTTACAGAATATGCCTAGCTCAAATCTCTGTGGCCTAGCTTCTTATCATACCATCAATAGGCCCCTTCCCGAGATATAAGATATTGTACTCCTAATTTTTCTGCATTGGGAAAAATTCCTCTTAAATCATTTGATAGCTTAAAGCAAAGACAACACCACCAATTTATTCATGTTTCCTTCCCTAATTGTTTCTAATTTCTTGTCCATGGAGATAGGCACACCAGAGTTCATGGCGCCAGAGNAATTGGTTTTAATATGCTCTGCTGATGAAGACAAACTTTATGTTTCAATCAGTTCGTAATTTGATTATACAATTAAAACAACTAACTTGTAATGCAGATACAGGAAGAAATACAACAGTGTGGACATCCGAGCCATTAAGATTTGGGCTCGGCAAATCCTGGAAGGCCTTGTTTATCTGCATGGTCATGATCCTCCGGTAATCCACAGAGACCTTAAGTGTGATAATATCTTCGTCAATGGCCACCTTGGGCAAGTGAAGATTGGTGATCTAGGGCTGGCAGCAATTCTTTGTGGGTCTCACACAGCTCACAGTATTATAGGTACATACATATCTTGAGCTTTTCAGTCCTATCAATGGACTAGAAAGGGAGAGATTAATTTATGTAATGCATTAGAAAAAATACATGCCATGGGACTATTACCTAACTTCATGTAATTGCCACTGTGATTCTAGCAAATACAAACACTGCAAGGGAGCCTAAGTGAGCAATTAAATCATTAATCGGATCACCAAGCATATGCCAAGGTTAATACTTTGATCAGAATCGGATCACACTCAGATGATATTTCTGTATAGTGTGGAATAGGTACTATCACAGTACTCAATTCACTCCTACTTTTTCAGTCATGTCCTTGGTTAATCAAGATGAAAAAATCCATACTTAGCCCTTACAGAATATGCCTAGCTCAAATCTCTGTGGCCTAGCTTCTTATCATACCATCAATAGGCCCCTTCCCGAGATATAAGATATTGTACTCCTAATTTTTCTGCATTAGGAAAAATTCCTCTTAAATCATTTGATAGCTTAAAGCAAAGACAACACCACCAATTTATTCATGTTTCCTTCCCTAATTGTTTCTAATTTCTTGTCCATGGAGATAGGCACACCAGAGTTCATGGCGCCAGAGTTGTATGAAGAAAACTACAACGAACTGGTTGATGTATACTCATTTGGCATGTGTGTGTTGGAGATGCTTACTTCTGAATATCCATACAGTGAGTGTGCCAACCCAGCACAGATATACAAGAAAGTGACATTGGTAAGGTCACACACCAATTGTGCAACAAATAAGTACGAATCCTTCAGAAACTGACCTGCATGCTTTCGTCATTCAGGGTAAGCGGCCAAGGGCATTCTACAAAGTTCAAGACTTGGAAGCACAGAGGTTCATAGGAAAATGCTTAGAACCTGCTTCAAAGAGATTATCAGCAAAAGAACTAATGGTCGATCCATTTCTTGCACTTGATGAGTATGAGCCTGTAACAACGATGGGACAGCAGAAGCCATTCTTGAACGATAACTTAGGAATTGAGGAACTGCGACTGAATGAGGATCCACCAAGGACCAACATGACTATAACAGGAAAGTTGAATCCTGAAGATGACACAATCTTTCTTAAAGTGCAGATTGCAGATAAAGAAGGTATGAACTTAAAACCCCTTCTTTAATGATGACATGCTGCAGATCTTCTATATTTGGGATTCTTCAGAAATGCCATGAAAAAAAGTGTAAGGAGTCATATTTTTATGTATTTTCCTTTATTGAGTGTAACAAAATGAAAGGATTAAAAAAATTACAGAAAGAGGTTTTAGCCATTCATAGAGATCAGGCTCCTCTTTGTAGGCCTAAGCCCGCCCTAGTAGATAACCAAAGAATTGGGAAGCCGAAAATCCAAAAAGTGGCAATCTAGTCCAAGTCAGCCTTAAGAGAGGTTCATGTGGTTAAGTTTTCCACATTGTGCTTCTTGCAGGTCCCGTAAGGAATATATTTTTTCCCTTTGACTTTGTAAGTGATTCACCCCTCGAAGTTGCAAATGAGATGGTGAAGGAATTAGAGATTACTGACTGGGAACCATCTGAAATTGCGGATATGATTGATGGAGAGATATCCGGGCTAGTACCACATTGGAGGAAATGGGTCCATCCCCAACCACCTCACTGCCATATACTTGAAGATGATGATGATCATCGCCACCTTTTCTACTCTTTCTCGCCTTCTTCTTCATCTCCAGTTTCGCTCTCAGGCCTGATCACTTCTCATGGAACAGATGAAAGGAGTCATGATTGTGATTGGCTCGGAGGTATGATTATTATTACTTTATATATACTACTATATATAACCGGCGTGTTATGCTCCAGGTCAATTTCATCACTAGTTTTATACTGATGAAAAGCAACATTAAGCAAAATGCAGAAAAGCATTAAATGATAGGACTATTGAAAACAAACAAACATGTTTGGGTTTAGAAGAAGTGGAGATGTGATATATTATAGCAACATACTGAGAGTGGATTATTTTTAACCTTCATAGTGGACATGGACACTGTGAAGCCAATAAAGAAATTGTGGTTTCTTTTGCTCTTCGTTCTGTTTGTGTCCATTGAATAAGCACTACTTGTACCAATTTAACAAAACAATATGATGGGCAACATCTGTTATTGCAGATGACTTGTTTGATGACAGCAGCTCTCAGAGTTCTTTACACTCTGGGAAATATTCCAACTTGAATTATTGTTCTGGTGATGATCCTGAACCCATAATAAACTCAGGAAAACAGAATAAGCACCCTGTTGCAAACACCTACAACTCTACCAGATTCTGCCCTGGAGAGAATTCAAGCACCGGGCAGTCCATCTCTGGAAATTGGTTTAACCAAGGCAGGACTATTCCAGAGTCACAAGGAGATTCTACTTCTAAAGACAAAAGCACAATGAGCAGGCCTAAATTAACAAGGAACCGATCCCTTGTAGATATGCGTAGCCAGCTGCTGCATCGGTCATTGGTGGAGGAAGTGAGCAAGCGAAGGTTGTTTAAGACAGTGGGTGCTGTGGAAAACATAGGATTTCAGGAACCTGGTGGGGCTTCCAGCAAGATGCCACGGCCAGTGGATGGTGCTCCTTATTTGAGAACAAGAAGTGATNGATATGCGTAGCCAGCTGCTGCATCGGTCATTGGTGGAGGAAGTGAGCAAGCGAAGGTTGTTTAAGACAGTGGGTGCTGTGGAAAACATAGGATTTCAGGAACCTGGTGGTGGGGCTTCCAGCAAGATGCCACGGCCAGTGGATGGTGCTTCTTATTTGAGAACAAGAAGTGTTGGTAAGAGGCAAGGACATAGAGGCAGAAGACTTTAAATTTTCTTGAATTTGTATGTTAGTGAGGTGGTGTAATATGGAGTTCACTGATAGTTGCGAGANGATTGCAGATAAAGAAGGTATGAACTTAAAACCCCTTCTTTAATGATGACATGCTGCAGATCTTCTATATTTGGGATTCTTCAGAAATGCCATGAAAAAAAGTGTAAGGAGTCATATTTTTATGTATTTTCCTTTATTGAGTGTAACAAAATGAAAGGATTAAAAAAATTACAGAAAGAGGTTTTAGCCATTCATAGAGATCAGGCTCCTCTTTGTAGGCCTAAGCCCGCCCTAGTAGATAACCAAAGAATTGGGAAGCCGAAAATCCAAAAAGTGGCAATCTAGTCCAAGTCAGCCTTAAGAGAGGTTCATGTGGTTAAGTTTTCCACATTGTGCTTCTTGCAGGTCCCGTAAGGAATATATTTTTTCCCTTTGACTTTGTAAGTGATTCACCCCTCGAAGTTGCAAATGAGATGGTGAAGGAATTAGAGATTACTGACTGGGAACCATCTGAAATTGCGGATATGATTGATGGAGAGATATCCGGGCTAGTACCACATTGGAGGAAATGGGTCCATCCCCAACCACCTCACTGCCATATACTTGAAGATGATGATGATCATCGCCACCTTTTCTACTCTTTCTCGCCTTCTTCTTCATCTCCAGTTTCGCTCTCAGGCCTGATCACTTCTCATGGAACAGATGAAAGGAGTCATGATTGTGATTGGCTCGGAGGTATGATTATTATTACTTTATATATACTACTATGTATAACCGGCGTGTTATGCTCCAGGTCAATTTCATCACTAGTTTTATACTGATGAAAAGCAACATTAAGCAAAATGCAGAAAAGCATTAAATGATAGGACTATTGAAAACAAACAAACATGTTTGGGTTTAGAAGAAGTGGAGATGTGATATATTATAGCAACATACTGAGAGTGGATTATTTTTAACCTTCATAGTGGACATGGACACTGTGAAGCCAATAAAGAAATTGTGGTTTCTTTTGCTCTTCGTTCTGTTTGTGTCCATTGAATAAGCACTACTTGTACCAATTTAACAAAACAATATGATGGGCAACATCTGTTATTGCAGATGACTTGTTTGATGACAGCAGCTCTCAGAGTTCTTTACACTCTGGGAAATATTCCAACTTGAATTATTGTTCTGGTGATGATCCTGAACCCATAATAAACTCAGGAAAACAGAATAAGCACCCTGTTGCAAACACCTACAACTCTACCAGATTCTGCCCTGGAGAGAATTCAAGCACCGGGCAGTCCATCTCTGGAAATTGGTTTAACCAAGGCAGGACTATTCCAGAGTCACAAGGAGATTCTACTTCTAAAGACAAAAGCACAATGAGCAGGCCTAAATTAACAAGGAACCGATCCCTTGTAGATATGCGTAGCCAGCTGCTGCATCGGTCATTGGTGGAGGAAGTGAGCAAGCGAAGGTTGTTTAAGACAGTGGGTGCTGTGGAAAACATAGGATTTCAGGAACCTGGTGGTGGGGCTTCCAGCAAGATGCCACGGCCAGTGGATGGTGCTCCTTATTTGAGAACAAGAAGTGTTGGTAAGAGGCAAGGACATAGAGGCAGAAGACTTTAAATTTTCTTGAATTTGTATGTTAGTGAGGTGGTGTAATATGGAGTTCACTGATAGTTGCAAGGTGTAAATAGAAATAAAATTTGTGGTCTGATTAACTGCATGCTTGAAAGAGACTGATCCTCTTGATTGTAATATATAAATCTCTCTTTAAAAAAAAATCCCAAACTAGTTGTTGAAAACTAGTTAAAATCCCAAACTAGTTGTTGAAAACTAGTTAAAACTCCTCCATTTTCATTCTTGTAGATCGTCTGTCGTTAATGAATGAGATCTACTTATATACAATGAACTTGACTTGAATTCACAGCAACTGATCAGCCAAAAAAGAAAATGGAACGAAAATATATTGCAGGGAATTCACTCCAAACATTGGAGACTATGTTTTGAGAGTTGGGTCTCCTGTTCTGTTAACCATTTTGTTTTAGACTCCCACTAGGCCGACCAAAAATATTTTTATTTTTTAGTTCAACAGTGAGATATGTCTAAACTAATTTATGCACATTTTGACTAATTTTTTCTTTAGTCATGTCAAAGGCATATCATCTATGTCGGACTCAGAACGTCTGAAATTTCAACTCGTTTATTCTAACACTTGAAGTACCTTTGGTGTTGACCTCACATATTTTGAAGAGAGAGAGAGTTCTCTAATTGGATAAGGCCCTAATTTTGAGGTCAGGTGGGCATAAATCTTATACATTGGGCCTTGAAGAATTCGTATATCGACCATCCTCCGCACAGTTGATGTGCTTAAGGCCCATAAAAGAGATTTCTGTACACAGACAGATTCAATATCAAAATTTTTTGATATGATTTGGTATGGGGGATGATTTGGTGGTGAAATCAATATTATGGTTCCAAGGTGCTAGAGGTGGGCCAGCAATTTTGGGCTGTTGTTAGAGGTACGGGTAGAAGGATACTAATATTTATATAATAAAGTAATTTATAATTTAAATTCAAAAATAAATAAAATAATTTTTGTTTTTCGCAGTTCAAATTGCTTTAACTTTTATTTTAAAATTAATATAACGACTAATATTAACACTTTAAATTTAATAAGAAAAAAAGTTGATAAAGGTGTTTTTGAAGTGACTTTTTAAAAGTACTTTTAAGAATTATTTTTTATAAATACTTTAAAAAAATATAATATTTGAAATCTTTCTACCACTACCTCTACCACCACCACCACCACTACCACCATCGCTGCCACCCCCCACCACTGTCGTCGTTGTCGCCGCCACCACCATCACCACCACTACCACCGTCGTCGCCGTCACCACCGCCACCACGTTTTNCCACTGTCGTCGTTGTCGCCGCCACCACCACTACCACCGTCGTCGCCGTCACCACCGCCACCACGTTTTTTGCCACCCACCACAACTATCACTGTCTCCTACCACCAGTCAGTCAAAATAGTTACAATAATTGAAGCATTTCACATAAGAACTTCAGCAAAAAAGTATACAGTATTGAGTTCAGCATGATACTCAAATAATTGAAAAAGTTACGGTTCAATTAGATTCAATCACGACTCAAAACAAATTAAAATTACTCCCCAAGTTCTCACCAAACTATAACATATAATAATGTTGTTGGATAAACTAACATATCAGGACCTTCCTTCACAAGCTAGGAGGAGACTCACTTCGTGGTGTACCACCTTGTTTCAGACCAGACGTGAAACCCACTAGAACCTAATCACACCAGTTCGGTAGATGTTTAAAAGCACTATGATGGCTCCGCTAGAAAAGAGAAATTCAACCAACAAATCTACAATCTCTCTCTCTCTCTCACACACACACACACACAGAATCATTCAAACAAACTTCCCAAACACCNCTCTCTCTCTCTCTCTCTCTCTCTCTCTCACACACACACACACAGAATCATTCAAACAAACTTCCCAAACATCCATCCTCTTCTCCAACGAGATTGAAAGCAACTTACATCAAAAGTCACTATTCTTCGCTATTCCTTAACCAACACTCACATCCGTAATCATTTAAAGATGAAGGTGAAAGGTCTTACTGCTTTCAAACGCAAGAAGCTTTTCAACCCATGCAAAAAATTATTTCAACTCATAAAATTCAGATTCAAAAAACCCGTTTTTATAAGTACTCTTCATTTTTGTCGGCGCAAACCTCAAGCCACAAAGACGGCTGAAAAAACTCGTCTTACTGGACTACTGTCGATTTTGTGTTGCATAAAACAATCAAGAGAGATGGACAGAGTCATGGAGCTCAAGGGTTTTTCGGATGCAGGGCATCACAAGGTGCCCTACCCCTCACCTCTTACCCCAGCTTATGTAAGATTGGGTGTTGATGGTAAGAAGGAAATGTCAGGTCAATATGAGGTAGAAGAAGCATGCAGGAGTTTCGAGAACTATCTGGTGGAGATGATCGTGGAAGAAGGGAAGATAAAGAATTTGATGGATGTAGAAGAGCTTCTCTACTGCTGGAAGAACCTGAAGTGCCCAGTTTTCATCAATTTGGTCTGCAGGTTCTATGGAGAACTATGCAAGGATTTATTCTCCAATAGCAGCGAGGAAGACATTGAGAGTCCAAAATCACCACGTTACTAATAGCCTTCCATGAGTTCCATCTGCAGATCTCTCTCTCTTTCTCTCTCGCTCTCTCTATGTTAATCCTTTGTAATGTGAGGATATAATTGAAGGAATAAAGTTCATTTGTTCAAAACAGAAACTCCACTATATATGCAGTTGTAGAATACTCATAAGGCAGCCATCAACTGGGTGCTACTAATAGTTGCCTGTGGGAACTAATGTTGTTGTACGATGACCATTTGATATACAACTGAAAAAGTTACACTACTGTGCCAATTTCAGAATTACCAAACATAAATCATAAGGAAAACACAAGATTGGGTTGTGCCAGCAAGAACACGACTTGCGCTCAAATCAAACAGAAGCTAATCAAATAACAAGCTATTTGTGTGTCCTGTATCCCACAAATAAAGGTAACAAGTTGCATCTAAGAACTTATGAGCACCATGCGATAGTTATAAAGGTATCATTAACGAGAGATATATTTACAATCTAGCAGGCAACAGACACCATCGCTGCACCCTTACAAACATAGCTATCTGCAAAAGATTAAATTAGAAAAACAACTTTGATTCATACCATGCTAGCTATGAGGGTAAAATTGCACTAATAACTTTCACTTAAAGGGCAACGTTGCATATGTTCAGAACCAAAAAGTGATTGGATTTTCCTGAATTACCAGTTTGCCAGAGGGCCGCCTCCTAGCATGTACTGTTTGAAAATCTCATTTTTGAAAGATAAACCCGAGACTTTACCAATGTCTCTCCAATTTTAAACCCGGGCGTGACCATAAACTCAACCCTGAATCTTGATTGCTCTTCATCATATACCCCCATGTCTTCCTTGTACTCCTCCACGTATTCCATATAAGCATCGGAGAATTCACTTCCTCGCTTTACTCCAAACATTTCAGCTTTGGGTTCAGTTGAAGTGGTCCCCTGTAGAACCCAAACCCATCTTGCCATTTTGACAAAAGCTTGGTAGAACTGTGTTCTGGGATGCTTTCCATGAGATACAAACGTTCTATGATCCAAATTCCCAAAGAATGACACTTCCATCTTTGGATGAACTATCGACAGATACTTTGTTCTGCAAAACTTGGCAAAACTAGAATTGGGTTCTGCTATTAAAGCATCAATTGGTTCATCAAACCTCACAATATTGTGAACATTGTAAGGTTGGAGTGAGATCCCATAGAACATTTTGCGGGCAATGTAAGCTTCAAACACATACTTCTTGTGAGACCTCTTCAAATACAAAACAGAGTCTTCAATTGCATTTGCTGTCTGGTCTAGATCCCAACCTGAAGCTTTCATTAGGGCAATTAATGGCTTTGAGAAGTCATGAATGGCCTTTAAAGCTATTTCGACAATGTCACGAAAGGAAGACACAATTAAGGCCCCATCATTCTCCTTTTCTCTCTGTCTCAACGCTTCGGCTAGTTTTCTGTTTTTCAAATCCAGATCCTGAAATTCTTGTCGCAAACTAGCTACCTCAGCCTCCTTCACTTTTTTTTGGGACTTCAATTTCTCTAACAGCCCCTCACTAACTTGAATTTCTGCTAGCAGAAGCGCTGAACAAGCTGAAATTGAATTGGATTTTTCAAATTGCTTCTCTTTGTTGTAGGCACGCTTAATCTTGCACAATGTTTCCAGTTGAGAGACAATGACTTCATTAGCAGCTGTGATTTCATCCAGGTCATATGAAATATGAGCTTGTTGAAGCTGAACATAAGCCAATTTGAGAGCTGAAACTGTGTCAAACAAGAAGCAGATCTCGACATGACCACATTCATTGCTTTTGGTTTGTACCTCGACTGATTTGGGATAGACTTTCTCGCCATCACATTGGCCCTCCTCAGTAGCATCACCGAAGTCATCAGCCAATGGTGGTCCATTGTTCCTATTGCTGGGACATAGGGGGCGGTGGTGGGGCAGTTGATTTTCAGAGGGGAAGACACCAATGGACCTAAATCTACAAACTTTGGCGAATTTGGATGCTATTTCAGATATATTTGAAGGAGGTTTGGAAGATTTAGCTACACATTCCATTTTCTTAACTATATGATTCCAAGTAACCCCAACCAAAATCTGATATAGAGATCTAATATACGATGAATCAATGTGATTCTAACATCAAATGAAGTTAGTTAACGAAAGAAAACAATTAGCAAAGTGGATTCAGAGTGCCTTGAGAGCGTTGGTGTAGAAGAACCCCTTTTTTCCGATGCAATATCAATAAACAAATCGGTTAGGGTTTTAGTAAGCCCCAAGTTTGCAGGGTTTCATGGTCCTGGAAAAAAAAAAAGCGGAAGAACATAAAAATTTGAATCGAGACAATAAATAGAACCACGCAATGCATTCCATAAGCTTAACCCCAAAGATGAATACGAAAGCTAGGGTTTTTAGTTCAACAACCACAATATAGTTCAAATGGCAGAAAATTCAGCTCTATAACTCTCTCAAAACAAAGATTAAAAGAGTCAAAGTTATGAAGACTTACTCTACTGCCAGAAAACACCCCACAGAATCGAAGGAAATCATCAAAACGGTAACAGAGTAACACAAAATAACAGTATTGCAATTGCTAGCGAGCTTGAATCCAGCAAAGTTCAGAAGATAGCGAATCTTGGTTTAGCTTTCAAGAATCGAAAGGCAGCAGATTTTCCCTAGTGAAAGAAAAGTCTCATACCTCACCACCAGCTTACAGATGGAGTAGGTGTTGAAGTTCAGCTTTAAGTGACTGATCTCTCAGCTCCACTTTAACTTACCACACCGTTTCAGACCCTTCTGAATTTTGGCTCACCTTGAAAAGATTGATCGTTGGGAAAGTTAAGTCGAAAACAGAGTCAGAGGCGGAGAGAGAGAGAGATAGAATCTGGGAAGCGAGTTCGTTTCGGGATGTGTGCGTGAGGAGGGAATCTGTACTGTACTGGTGGTGCTGGTTACAGTAACCCAGAGAGAGAGAGAGAAACCGCAAATTTTGAATTCTTTCTATTTTGTAATGGGCTCCAAATAAATTATAACAATGAAAATTTGGAGGCCGATCCTTTTATATAAATTTGTTTGAACTTAAATTCGTCAAATAAATTTATTTGTTACGAAGTTTATTTTTTTATCAATTTTATCAGATTATCATTTCCTTTAGAAGTGAAATAAAATTAAAAATTAAAAACTCCTAAATCTTAAAAATTTAACTAATATTAAAATTTTTTCTCTCTCATATCTGTCTATATTCATATATAGATTAAAAATTTGACTAATATTAAAACTTTTCTTCTCTCTTATTTATTTATTTATATATATATATATATAACATTAAAAATAAAAAATAGTAACATTTAAATATAAAAAATAATTATCATTTAGACACAAAAAATAATACATTTAAACACAAAAAAATAATAACATTTAAACATAAAAAAAATTGAGACATTCAATATTAATATTTTTAAAAAATAACAACAGTAACATGTTCAACAAAAATATTAAAATATTCAACAAAAATAGTAATATGCTTAACAAAAACTGTAACATACTTAACAATAATTGTTTCTCTCAAATTCAAACGCAAAAAATAGTAATATTCAAAAAAAAAAAATAACATTGAATATTAATATTTAGAATACTCAAAAATAATAGTACATGAACAATAACATACTCAACAAAATTTGAATTTTACTATTCAAATTTATAGTAACTTTTTTTTTTATATTTGAATGTTACTATTTTTTTTAATGTTACTATATATATATATATATATATAAGAGGAAAAATTTAAATGTTAGTCAAACTCTTAACCTATACATAGATATAGATAGATATGAGAGAGAAAAGATTAACTTTCTTTTAAAGAAGAGTATTTTTGAAATAAAAAAAAATGGATTTAAGTTATTACATATAATTTTAAACATAAACTTAACCCCTTATAAATTTCCTTGCAGGACTTATCTCCAAACAAGTACATCTAGAGAGACTCACATTCAATTTTCACTTAAAACTAACGGCCCAATTCGTGGCCGGTAATTATAAGTTATAATCTGTTTTCATTTTTTCAGAAAAATTTCAGTCTCACTCTTTTTAATTTATATTTAAATATTACTAACACCCCTTACTATTAAACCACCATTTCTAATTAAAAAAATTTATCAAAAATACCAAAATTATCTCTACATAAACCTCAATCAATCTTTTTTATATAAAATTCAAGTTAATTAAAATTTAATTTTTTACATATAAAAATTTGAGCTGATTAATTTTTTTTACATATTAAAATTTGACTTGATTAAAATTTGATTTGAGCTACTTAAATTTTACTTTTTTTATGTATTAAAATTTGAACATATTAAAATTCCTTTTTTACATATTAAAATTTGAGTTGATTAAAATTTTTATTTTTTTATTTATTAGGATCCGTGCTAATTAAAATTCGATTTAATTTAATTAAAATTTATTTTTTATATATTGAAATTTGTGTGGATTAAAATTTATATTTTTTTACTTGTCAAATTTGGACCGATTAAAATTCAATACGAGTTGATTAAAATTTGATTCAAATTGATTAAAAAAAATTATAATATGTAAAAAAAATATAAATTTTATTTGAAGCTGTAGATTTTGATTTTGTTTTCATTTTTTTTTGTTATTTTCTTCTTTATTTGTATCTGTTATTTGAGAAGTTAGGAATTAGGGCCAATTATATTTTGCATATTGAAATATTTTAAATTTTTTTATTTTATATTCTCAAGAATTAAATTTTTTTATAATATAATTTTAAAAATTATTATTTTTTATATTATATACTCAACACATCAAAAGTGTTAAAATGTTATCTTTCTGTTAGTTTTTCATTAGTTTTTTTGTTAATGTCGATAGATTGGTTTTTTATGGAAAAAATAACAAAAGTAAATAGAAGAGTTACATTGCAACACTTTTTATATATTGATGACCCAATGTAAAAGATTTAATTTTTAAAAGTACAAAATGAAAAAATTGAAATAAAGTGCAAAAAATCATTGAGAATTATAGAAAAAAAGTAAAAGTTATTTTTAACATAAATTTAAATAAATAATTGTTAGTGAATAGAATAGTTATCAATTATTCGCTTGACAATGAATCTCATTTAACATTAAGACTTGTTATTAATTCAATAATTATAATAAATTATGCCTAAATAATACTATCAAAATTTTATATTATAATTTAAAACTCTTTTTTTTAATTAGTGAGATTCTATCTCTTAATTAAAAAATCATGGTCAATCTCAATCACACCTTCCTCAAAATTGAGACATTTCTAAAATTTTACCTGTGAGCTTTCTCAGAAGCTCTNGGGGGGGGGGTGAGAGAGGAAGAGACATAAACATTAGTATATTCAAAATTTTTATTTCAATCATCTATTCGAAGCACAGTGGGATGCATTAATCGTGATGTCACAAAATAGTGCTAAGCAATACAAGTGAAATCATAAATAGAAGAAAAAATTGAACATGGCCAAAGGGTGAGAATCAAATCCAAATCAGATAAGACTTGAAATTTGTATAAAAATTTAAATAATAACACAAAAAATATTAAATTAAATACGACTTTGACCTAATCGTTTTAGACTCGGTCGATTATGCAACAAGGGATGTAGTGACATGAATGAAGATAACTGGACGAGGGATTTGACAATGGTGCATCTCCACGTTTTACTATTTTAATGGGTACTTTTATATTTTTTTTGGGTTATTTTATAATTAAAAATTTATCATTTTTATTCATGATTTATCACATGTGAGATTTTTTTACCATGATTGTGGTAACTATTTTTATATACCACTTTTTTTGTTACAAAAAAAGTAAACATTTTTATAGTTGATTTATCATATTTGTGAATATTTTTATCACTGTTGTAATAATTATTTTTATGAATTTTTTTAGTATCATAGCCATAACAAAAACACCTACAAATTTAATAAAAATACCAACAAGATAAAAATGAGTACCATACTAATTTTTTTTTTGGGATACTGTAAACAACTCCTACAGACAGACACGTAGAAAAGGAAACATGTGACCATGACATTTATCTATCTATTTGAAAGGTCACGCATGCTCTCTCTCACCTGCCTATTGTTCGGTTGTTCCCATGGCACTCCATGTCTACTAGTGACAGTAACATATCTTCAAGTCAGGAATTCTCAGGGGCTTTTTGGGTAAGTAAAACACTTGATATATTTAATTTAGTACTTTTTTTTTTGGGTTGGGGGTTTTGGGAGGGGGCGGGGGGCTAAGTTAAAGTTATATAACTTGGTCTTAAGTACACATGAATTGTGTGTACCAGATCAGTTTGACTCAAACGTGGGACACTAAGTGAGAAAGTTTGACCAATTGATGGTAATGGTACATTAATGGACCCGAATGCGTTTTATGGTATTTAATAATTAATAGGCCTCAGCAACTAACCAGATTATCGGCCCATGCAAGACTGTTAGTCGAACGAACCCGAATTGAATTTGAATCGAACTTGAAAATTTTGTTTTTTAATTGAGGTTTAAAGATTGTTCAAGTTCGATTTGTTTAAGAAATAAGTTGAGCCTGAACGAACCGAACCCGAGTCGAGCCCGAATATTTGCATAGAAACGAGCCGAACTTGTTGAGTTTGAGCTTAGATTGTAAGACTTATTTTTTAAATGAATCTAACAACTTATTCAAATTTAGGCTCGTTTAGAAAACGATCCAAGCCTGAACGAATCAAATTCAAGTCGAACCCAAAACAAACTCGAATAGTTCATTTTGATTAACAGCGTTAGGCCACAAATGGGAGATACAATANAACGAATCAAATTCATGTCGAACCCAAAACAAACTTGAATAGTTCCTTTTGATTAACAGCGTTAGGCCACGTATGGGAGATACAACACTAAATATTTTGTTTATTATTACTGCAGTCTGCTGCCCTTAATCCGTTAAGCATAAAATTATGTTTGGGAGCATAGCAAGTCTCATCCATCAGAGTCACAATTGGTTGTCAGCTTTGTTGGGATTAAATAATTGATTCAATAGGACTGAGACTCTGCAGCAGGGCTGATAGCTGCCAGCACATGTGACCCTTGTATTTCCCATATCACTATCACACCCTAAGCTCAAGTGGGGCAGCACTCAATTCCAAATTTTTATTGATTCTAATTCAAATTTAATCTCTATTTAAATCCATTATACCAAATTTTTGACCCGAATGATACACGTTTATGTATATATAATAAAATTAAGTAATTATTTATTAAATTTAGTCAAAATTAAGATATTATTTGCTAAAATTTTGTACTAATAAAAAATTTTAACACTTTTAAATTGGATTGAAATTTAAATCAATTCGAATCTGATTAGATTAGATGATAGAGATACATGGGAGACAAGGGCTGAACTTGTCTAAGGGCAAGGGTAGTAGGTAAGGAGCAAACTGGAAGGGAATTGAGAACCTACATGTGAAAACAAGTGCAAAGGAACAAGGTGTAAGGTAAAGACTGTGCTACTTAACCCCACATTCACGTATATAGATACAGCATGGGCACATCCTCACGCTTACAAAGCTTTCAATGCTTTAGGCACAAAGGGCAACAGAATAGAAACATTGATGGTGATGTTCTTTGAGAAACATCCCCATAAGAAAATCCTTATTTCTTGCTACTTGTACTCTTTTTGACCATTGATGTTACACTTGCATGGTAGAGACAATTTTTTTTTCATTTGCGTTTTACCCTGCCTTATTTCATTGCTTCCCAACAGCAGAGAGAAAGAGATTGATTGCTAGGCTATAATAAAGTTCATCGCTATAATGTGTATGTGTTTTCAATGATTAATTTCAATAATCTTTAAGTTTTAACTTTACAAGAGACGCCTAAATTGATTCGAAATTCACAGTTTTCTAGTAATTGTACTTATATTAAATTTATGTAGCAATCATGTTATTTTGGCATCGCAAATCTGAGATTAAGAATGGATGGTTTGTAGTTAAGTCCTTTCGAAACAAATGATCAACTAGAAGACCCATCTTTGATTAGGCAAAGTATGAGATCACTGTTTCGGCCGATCTCCCACCTTCATATTGGTGGGTGAATCAAGGCATTGAAAGACGTTTTTTCAATCCAATGTCAACATTAATTTTCTATGTATGATCTCATATTTTCTTTTTCCTTTCCCTTAAATAAGTTAAACAAAAGAAGATTAACCTCTCACTCAAAAAGTTCTATCAGTTGGCCTTTTTTTTAGCACATTTAGAGAATTGTTGTCATCGGTTAGTAAAAGCATTCATCCTAACATTTTTTGATTGACACGTATGTTTGTTTGTGGTTAATGACAAATTGATCATTGCTTAAGAGACATTTCCACCCTTACTAAAAGAGTGATAGCAGGACTATCAAGATTCTCGTGATTGCAAGATTTGAAGAGTTTCAAAATGCATATAATCTTATCTTTTTTATGTCGAGACACTATACATAAAGTTATTATTAAGTTATCATAGTATTAGGAATCCAAAGGGAGTGACTGCCTGGGTTTTTATTATTTTGTTGCAGTATGCATGAAATCATCTACTAAATTTGGGTAGTAATATGAATTGAAGCAATGAAAAAAGGTTATACCCAAACAGTGCTTTGATTATAATTGTTTTCTTTCCGTAAACTGTTCAGGCACAGCTTGAAAACCAGTGATCTCGTACAGAACATAGGGCCATATTTTTAGTCATACGCTTTTGTCTGGACCTCCTTGACTTTGGAATCCAAGAAGTGATAGACCAGGTAAAAAAAATTGATCTTTCTAATCGGAATAACTTTGCCCCAGTCCATTATAAAAAAAAATAATAATATGTATCGAATTGCTTTTTGTGATAAAAAATAACTATAAAAATGATAAAAACGTACACAAAAGTGATAAATAATATAGTACAATACCGATTTTTTTTTTTTGATACGGTAGTCAAGTCTTTTCATTATCAGAGCATAAGTCTTAAATCATCCACTTAGGCCACATTCCAGTCTACTGTCTACCGCTGTGATCACGTGTAGAAGAGAATGTGCTCTACTAAATGCATTCACAAGGAAGGTGCAAAACCTAGTATATATTTCTCACCTATCATGAATTTTGGCTGATTTTCAGAGGGCGAAATTCGATTCAACATGGTAGCTTGGCCAAGGGTGCTGCGTAAAGACATGGCTAATTAAGTTCAAAAGCTCGAATATACCATAGGCCGGTCTTTATACTCCTTGGAGGCGTCGTCCTCAAATTTATCCTCTCGTATATAGGGAAGTGGTTTTACACGAAGTCCAACATTAATTTCATGTGAGAAAGAAAAAACGTATCACTGTTCGTTTTGTTCTTACTTATGGCCTCATTTTTCTGTCCTTATAGCATTATATAGCATTATACAACTCTTACTTCACAAGCCTGGTTTGAGAAAAATGATTAGTACTGGCAGTGTTAGTAATGGACTCATCTTGTAGCAGATCTTTAGGATATAATTAGTATAACAGTTCAAGAGTATGTGTATATGTACTCTTCACGGATAGAATTGAATAAATATATTTTTGGGCTAAAAAAGATAGAGAAATTCATAAGATAGTTGAAGTTGTAACTAAGATGAGCTATAAATTCAGATACTTTAAATTTGGATCTTGACAATTTTTTAAAGTCAAGTCATGAGGGATGAATATTTTAATCCCAACATGAATGACTTGTTTTTGAACAGTTTAAGAAAGAGATTAGTCGATATGTGTGTAAATCAGTCCAGACACCTGAACGCTGGAAAAAAAAAAAAGAGAAGGCTGGTTTGTTTTTGCAAGATGAAGGGGGGAGCAGTTGGGGGGCGTTACNTTCAAGAGTATGTGTATATGTACTCTTCACGGATAGAATTGAATAAATATATTTTAGGGCTAAAAAAGATAGAGAAATTCATAAGATAGTTGAAGTTATAACTAAGATGAGCTATAAATTCAGATACTTTAAATTTGAATCTTGACAATTTTTTAATATCAGGTCATGAGGGATGAATATTCTAATCCCAATATGAATGACTTGTTTTTGAACAGTTTAAGAAAGAGATTAGTCGATATGTGTGTAAATCAGTCCAGACATATGAACGCTGAAAAAAAAAACAAAAAAGANATATGTGTGTAAATCAGTCCAGACACCTGAACGCTGGAAAAAAAAAAAAGAGAAGGCTGGTTTGTTTTTGCAAGATGAAGGGGGGAGCAGTTGGGGGGCGTTACTGTGTTTGGGATTGTAGAAAGCCAGTGGGGAAAGCCTGTTTGAGAATCTGAGGACCAAACATGGCAAGACAGAGGAACCCACGATCTGCTTGTATTCATCCACACCCCTCTTACGCCTTCTCTCTATCTCTCTCTCTCTCTCTCTCTCTCTCTCTCTGTGGTGCTTCTG
Source organism: Ilex paraguariensis (assembly GCA_963454935.2). Classification (NCBI taxonomy): domain Eukaryota; kingdom Viridiplantae; phylum Streptophyta; class Magnoliopsida; order Aquifoliales; family Aquifoliaceae; genus Ilex; species Ilex paraguariensis. Next base: position 83,596 of record CAUOFW020004169.1, read on the forward strand.
CTCTCTACCCATCTGGATTAGCAGTCCCTTCTTTCCACTTTTCTGAACACCATCGAACCACCCCCACTTTATAGATTTCCTATTTCCTAGTCTACAGAGAGAGAGGGAGAGTTGTAGAAGATTAGTTTAGGTGTGACAATAATTGTATAGGACGTGAGAAACTGGACTCAGTGTGCATTGGTCACTCTAAAACTTCAGAATTTGATCTTTAGATAGCGGTTGTACGGAAGAGAGAGAGAATCAGTTAACTATTCAGAAGTTCAGAACTCAGAAGCCAATCTTGTTAATTTTCTCTTCATCAAGGGGTCTGTTGAGTGTTGACTGTTGCTCTTAATGGAGTACAGAAAGACTCCGAGACTCAAGTTTATCAACAAAATGGCTCTCTTTTACTCTATTTCCATCTTCTTCTTCTTCTTCTTCTCTATCTGTGCGCNTTATCAACAAAATGGCTCTCTTTTACTCTATTTCCATCTTCTTCTTCTTCTTCTTCATCTTCTCTATCTGTGCACTACTTCGCAGCAAAATCAATTCCAACCCTCCTTTTCTAGGTAAGCAAGCAATAACTTCTTTTGTTTTTCTTTCACTTTCTAAATTCCATGACCCATCTCCATTATAATGACAGATTAATTTACCTTTCTATTTTTTTTCTTCCCAACACCTTTTATACATTATCCAATTTGTCTCTTATAACACTGTTTGGCCTCTTTCTTAGCAGATATCAGGTGCCCAGTGACTGGTAAAGCTGTTTTTCACATCCGGGTAAGCATGCTTAGTTGCTTACTCATTCATACATATCTATCTTTATGTTAGTCTCAGTCATTTTTCTATTTTACATCCGCTTGATTATATGGTACTGAAAAATTACTCTTCAACATCATAGTATTGAAAAGTTAAATTGCAGTTCCATAGACTTATTCCCACATTATTATACTCGTCATTGCACACGATCTATGTTTGGGTGTAGAATAAATTAACTTCCATTAATTATGGGTTTTTTTGGCTAATTAATAACAATGTGTGTGTGCTATGGTACAGGAGTTTGAGAAAACCTTGGAGAAAATGAATGGTGAAGAGATCAAGAGAGGAGTCTCAATAAGCCCAGCCAAGATTAGGACAAGGAGGCTTTTGAGCGGACCGGGATCATGGCCGCCACGGTGCACGTCGAAATGCGGCCGATGCACGCCGTGCAAGCCAGTTCATGTGCCGGTGCCGCCCGGCACGCCGGTGACAGCGGAGTATTATCCAGAAGCTTGGAGGTGCAAATGTGGCAACAAGTTGTACATGCCCTAATGTTCATATAGTTATAATTTGCTAAGGAGAGACATTTGTAATCTTCCTCCCTTTACTTGCTTAATTATTAGAGTTAAATATAGCACGAGAATTATATTAGAACCCTAGTTAGTGGGATTAATATTGAAGAGAAAACGAGTACAGGATTTCGATTTACATATGAAAGGATGTNAAAATATCGAGTGCTTATAAATAGGGGTGATAAACGATTCGAGTTACTCGGTCTCGATTTAAATTTAGCTCGACCCAAGCTCGTTTGTTTAGAAAATGAATCAAATTCAAACAATTTTTTAAACTGATTTAAAAAAAAATCCATATAAGCTTGGTTTGTTTTGAATTTGACTTCGTAAAATTTAACTCGTTTATATATGCAGTAATTGAGTTATTTGGGCCCGATTTATTTTGAACTCAACTCGTACTCTTATTTTAAAAACAAACCGAATTTTAACACTTTTTTAAGCTCATTTAAGAAAATAAAGTTGTCAAACTCAGATTAGAACTCAATTGTTGGGCTCATTTATCACCGAACAATGCTATATGGACTTAAAAAATATATTTGATAATTATAATCATTATTTTTATTATAAGTCACAGCATTTATTGGGATCCACTGCCTATTCAATGATTGTGATTATCAAATCTAATTTTTAAGTTAACATTATTCTTTATCACCGGTAGTTATAAGACACTAGAATTCGTTGGCCTCATTTAACAGCTGTACTTATAACTATAAGAGANAAAATATCGAGTGCTTATAAATAGGGGTGATAAACGATTCGAGTTACTCGGTCTCGGTTTAAATTTAGCTCGACCCAAGCTCGTTTGTTTAGAAAATGAATCAAATTCAAACAACTTTTTAAACTTATTTAAAAAAGATCCATATAAGCTTGGTTTGTTTTGAATTTGACTTCGTAAAATTTAACTCGTTTATATATGCAGTAATTGAGTTATTCGGGCCCGATTTATTTTGAACTCAACTCGTACTCTTATTTTAAAAACAAACCGAATTTTAACACTTTTTTAAGCTCATTTAAGAAAATAAAGTTGTCAAACTCAGATTAGAACTCAATTGTTGGGCTCATTTATCACCGAATAATGTTATATGGACTTAAAAAATATATTTGATAATTATAATCATTATTTTTATTATAAGTCCTAGCATTTATTGGGATCCACTACATATTCAATGATTGTGATTATCAAATCTAATTTTTAAGTTAACATTATTCTTTTATCACCGGTAGTTATAAGACACTAGAATTCGTTGGCCTCATTTAACAGCTGTACTTATAACAATAAGACACTAAAATGGTAGTGACATATATATGCTACTTACAAGCAATGAGAATAGTCGTGGATGAACTGTATAGTTATCAGAATCGGACATTGAACCTATAATGGGATCGGATCAATGATTTATCGGTTCAATCATTAGGTTAATTGATTGGACCAATTGTATAATAAAAAAAATAATAAATATTATTAATAATGATGAATATATTAAAATTTTTCAATTTTTTCAAAAAAAATATTTGTAGACTGTAATGGATCAAATAAGAAATTAAGAACACAAAAAAAATCACAAATCACTTCTTTTCTTAAACAATTTATAAAATCTAATAGAATATTAACGATCCACACATAGCAGCCTCCTCATGAAACCAGCTCACCTCCTCATGAAATCAATCACTACTGGACATCGAAGACAGGAACACAAGAACACTGAAGATAGGATGAAACCAATCAGTCTCCTCATTGCGACTCCCCAAAGATGATGTATGTTCGCTCAACAACAAGCCAACAATTTACACACAGACAAATCATAAACCGAGAGAGAAGACTCAAGTGGAGAGGATAGATAGAATTTTCAGTGGGTGCTGAGATCGGATGGATCGGAGGTAGCGATCGAATGGATCGTAGAGAGAGAGAGAAAGAAATGGAGTGGAGGAAAAAGGGGCCAACGGGATTTGGGGTAAAATTAGAAATTTTGGGCATTTTACAGAAATGGCAAAAATTTTGGGCATTTTACAAAAATGGCAACAGTTCACGATTTTTGTCAAAAATCGGCCGTTTTACTCTGATTTAATTGTTTAGGCGGTCCAATTCAAGAACCAGACCGGTTGAGGTCCCAATTCACTATCCAACCAATCCGATTATGATAACCCTGGATGAACAAAAGAATTGACCACTGCTTCTTTTTTTTTTTTTTGTTCTTTCCTTTTGGGTTTAGATTCCATTTTATATGACCATGTAAATCAAGCAAGCTCACCCATAGAAATGGCACAATTTTCAGTACAACAGCGAAACCTTGGGGTCAGGGTGGCTTCTGCAACACCACTAGTTAGGGTTTGACTGTCTTTTTCTTTGAGGATTTGACAATGCTTGGCTCTTGCATTCAAATATCCAAACAAGCTCCTATTTATCCACTGTTCACCAGGACAATTATGGCTCTCTTCTTCCCACTCGATCGATGAAGACAAAGAAGCAGGGACGTGAAACATTAAAACGTTGGACCCACTGAAAAACTTGGTTTTTCATACCAAATGAGACACAAAACATATCGTTTTTTTAATGTACAGCTCCGATAAGCACAACAACGTTTGTAATTAATCTAAATTTTTGTTTTGGTTCACAGTGAGGGGTTATCCGACTTAGTTTATGCTAACTTTGATCAATTTTTTTTTGAATTCAGTCAAAGATAGATCATTCACGCCAAAACTATGATATTCATAGGAGAATTACATCTCATGAGGTGGCCCCAAAAAATCGTTAATATTCAAACTCAGGACATTTGAATTTACATTTTGTCTCTGTTACTACTTGAATTACTCATGCAATTAATTAATTGGAAATTCATTCTATTTTTTATATTTCTCACCAAAATTTCACTACTCTCTCACATCGAGAATCAAATCTTAAAGTTCATATTGGGGTTCGGTGATTGATCGTGATGCTAACGTAACTAAATTTGTTCTCAATAAAAATAACAGGTGCAATCAAAAGTTTCATAAGCCCACCAATAAAAATCTATTTAAGTTATTTTTGGGCACTTTTATTTACCTAACACCTTGAAAAAAAAATCACATGAATGATTCAGTCCTCTATCCTCTTCCCCCTTCTGTCTATAGGATATATATATAGTAAGAATTTCTTTTTCTAGTTAGATATCTTAGACAATAAAGTTGTTGCTAAAGAAAACCATATATTTTGGAATAAATCACATTTAGAAATTTTTACATCAATTTTGGTCATATCTATAATATAAATCAGGATAGATTTCAATAAATTATTTTACAGTTTCAAATAGGTTTATCCAACGGTCACCAACATCTCTCTCAAAATCATTCATATTGCACTGTAATTTCAGATACGATTACCCCTAGTATATGTAATAATCGGATAGTTTATCTAAATTGATTGGTTTTGATTTATTTATATTATTTGGTCATTTGAATTTTCAAATAGCCTTCCTTCATGAATAATTATTTCGCTAATTGTTTTTAATTGTAATTTTCCTTTATTTTTTTAATTCTTTATTTGATTGAGTTCAACCTTTAATTGACGATTTTTTCTTTCTTACAAAGTGGCTGATGGTAGGGTCCATCACATGGACTCCACATGAAAGTTCTTATGTTATTGTTGCAATTTCTTTTATCTAGGTTTCACACGCGAATGGACTTCCGAAATGACTATAGTTTTTAGGGGAAAAAAAAAAAAACAAAACAAAACAAAAAGTTCGTGGAGGGGTGATTCAAGAAAATTTAAGGTTTAAAGTGATATTTGTAAATGAGATTTTTTTTCAATTGTCTACATCACTAATTCTCTTATTCTTTATTGTGATAAATAAGATTTTATTAATTTAAAATTTTTCATTACTAATATATATATATATATATATATATATATTACATTCATGATAGTTGTTTTGCATGTTTAACTCTCATCGTGAATATTTTTTATTATTATTTTGTTTTACTATTTTATTATTTTTTATTCTTTGAGATCTATTAATTGTTTATTTATACGACTTTACCTTATTTTTCTATGACGTTTGTTTGGTAGTAGGAATAAAGATATCATTTTGAGATTCAATTATTTTTAAATTTTCTCATTTTCTAGAAAGATTTTTCATATCTAGATGATTTATTTTCTATTTGTCACATTTATACTACATAATCAACAAATTAGTTTTAAATAACCATATGGTATATATAATTACAGTATACAACATAAGCTTAAAATTACAAAAAATATAAAAACAATACAGTTTGACTTGTCCCGGTTATTTGCAACATTAAAATTTGATATTTTAGTTATTTCTTGATCAAAGTTTGCAAAATTAAGTGGGTTATATTATGTAGATTTGATTTAGTGTATGATTTAAGATGAAAATTTGTGCGCGCGCGCGTGTGTGTGTGAGAGAGACAGAGAGAGAGAGTTTTGTTTGTGTTTAATTGGAGATGTAAAAGAGTGTGTGTGTGAGAGAGAGAAAGAAGAGTTTTGTTTTTATTGTTTTTGTTTTACTGCATTNAAAGAGTGTGTGTGTGAGAGAGAGAAAGAAGAGTTTTGTTTTTATTGTTTTTGTTTCACTGCACTNTTCGCTAATTGTTTTTAATTGTAATTTTCCTTTATTTTTTTAATTCTTTATTTGATTGAGTTCAACCTTTAATTGACGATTTTTTCTTTCTTACAAAGTGGCTGATGGTAGGGTCCATCACATGGACTCCACATGAAAGTTCTTATGTTATTGTTGCAATTTCTTTTATCTAGGTTTCACACGCGAATGGACTTCCGAAATGACTATAGTTTTTAGGGGAAAAAAAAAAAAACAAAACAAAACAAAAAGTTCGTGGAGGGGTGATTCAAGAAAATTTAAGGTTTAAAGTGATATTTGTAAATGAGATTTTTTTTCAATTGTCTACATCACTAATTCTCTTATTCTTTATTGTGATAAATAAGATTTTATTAATTTAAAATTTTTCATTACTAATATATATATATATATATATATATATATATATATATTACATTCATGATAGTTGTTTTGCATGTTTAACTCTCATCGTGAATATTTTTTATTATTATTTTGTTTTACTATTTTATTATTTTTTATTCTTTGAGATCTATTAATTGTTTATTTATACGACTTTACCTTATTTTTCTATGACGTTTGTTTGGTAGTAGGAATAAAGATATCATTTTGAGATTCAATTATTTTTAAATTTTCTCATTTTCTAGAAAGATTTTTCATATCTAGATGATTTATTTTCTATTTGTCACATTTATACTACATAATCAACAAATTAGTTTTAAATAACCATATGGTATATATAATTACAGTATACAACATAAGCTTAAAATTACAAAAAATATAAAAACAATACAGTTTGACTTGTCCCGGTTATTTGCAACATTAAAATTTGATATTTTAGTTATTTCTTGATCAAAGTTTGCAAAATTAAGTGGGTTATATTATGTAGATTTGATTTAGTGTATGATTTAAGATGAAAATTTGTGCGCGCGCGCGTGTGTGTGTGTGAGAGAGAGAGAGAGAGAGTTTTGTTTGTGTTTAATTGGAGATGTAAAAGAGTGTGTGTGTGAGAGAGAGAAAGAAGAGTTTTGTTTTTATTGTTTTTGTTTTACTGCATTGAATTTTGACCGTTGCAACAAAATGTGTGGATTATAATTTTTTAGGCCAACTATTGAAAATGAAATTTAGTTGGTAAGTGTACATTTTATTGAGATCTTTTGTGGAGTTTATATTGTAATATATTTAAAAACTTGGATCATACATTAGAAAATATGGGAACTTCTTTTTATTTTGGGCATAAAGCCCCGCTTTTCCAATCACATTGTTGGGCCGGCCCTGGATTCATGCATACCAATTCATAGGGTTGCGTGGTATGTACACTCAATAAAATAATCAAAACACTAATGACTCGTTTGATAATATTTACGATTTTTAATTTTTTGAAAAACGAAAAATAGAATCAAAAAACGAAAAACTTCTTTTTCTCGTTTTTAAAAATCGTCTCTCGTTTACGAAACGATGACAGAAAAAAAAATGGTTATCAAACGAGTTTTTTTTTCTTATTTTTTCTAAATATCAAAAATAAAAAAAAAATGAAAAACATAAACGTTATCAAACGAACCTAAGTTATCCGATACACGAGTTGATTTTTAAGAATAATAGTTTGAGAAATACACAAGTGACTACAATTCATTGGGGATGTATAATAAATTATGTGTAAGGTACACCACCTGCCACATGATATGTTATACAAGCTGAAAAATTTCTCTTCTCAAATGTGATAAAACGTGTGGGTTGTTTGGCGACCCCACATCTAAATGCATGGTTTTGTAATTCTAGACAACTACTAGGTCAATTTTCACCCCC
>CAUOFW020004169.1:91341-128610 GCA_963454935.2 Ilex paraguariensis
CCCCCCCCCCCCCCCCCCGAAAAAAGTAAGTATTTCAATGATTTAGAGCAGGAAAAGTTTCGCATTATACTTTTAATGTATTAAAAGTATTATAATGTTGTTATTCTATTATCTTCTGTTGTTTATTCCGACAAAGTCCATTGTTAAGAAATGCACACGAAATTAGCAAACCTGTGAGAAACAAAAATAGAGAAAACACACGCCAAAAATAAACAATTACATGCACAAGACAGTATTTATGTGGTTCGATAATTTGTCATCCACGAAGCTGCAGAAATTTTACTATTATCAAGAAGGAATATAGAGCGGCTGTACAAAGTTAATCAAACTCTAATCACCAAAAACAACATGTTTTATATGTCTTGTACTAGACTACAAAACAAAGCCAAAAATTTTTTTCCATGAACTAAGCCTAAAAAATTTTTTCATTAAAAACCACGCAATATTATTTTTAATCAAGTCATCATCTGGATCAACACAAAAATTAGATTCCACAAAAGCCNTATAGAGCGGCTGTACAAAGTTAATCAAACTCTAATCACCAAAAACAACATGTTTTATATGTCTTGTACTAGACTACAAAACAAAGCCAAAATTTTTTTTCCATGAACTAAGCCTAAAAATTTTTTTCATTAAAAACCACGCAATATTATTTTTAATCAAGTCATCATCTGGATCAACACAAAAATTAGATTCCACAAAAGCCCAACATCCAACCCATAGAAGTTGGCAGAAAGAGTAACGAAAATTAACAAAAGGCCATCGTACAACATTTTTTAATATATTGAAAGTAATATAAAAAATTTAACTTTTGAGGATATAAAATACAATTCATCCTTTAGAGCAATTATTCAAATTAAGTTAGGTGTGTCAATTTATCCATTAACACGAACCCGATAAAAAACTCAAAAATAACGTGATTTAATAAATAAGTCAAATTAAGATTCGATGCGATTAACGAGTACTATAGATAAAAAATAAGTATTTAACAACAATTGTAGATATAAAATAAATTTTTTAAAATGTTTTTTTGTCAGTCTAGCATCATTCGTCCTAAAATGTGAGGCCGAAGCTTTTTTCTGGCTGAAGCCAAGGAAATTATTGGATCACAACTAAGCACATTGGGCTGTCTTGATATCTCCTGAACAGAACTNACGAAAATTAACAAAAGGCCATCGTACAACATTTTTTAATATATTGAAAGTAATATAAAAAATTTAACTTTTGAGGATATAAAATACAATTCATCCTTTAGAGCAATTATTCTAATCCAGTTAAATTTGGGCTCGTATGCCACGGGTTTTCTACATTTTGTGTTAGACAAATAATAACACTATAATAAGGGCCTGTGGGCCGCTTCTGTTAATTTAGGCCTTGTTTTTAGAACCGATCCGTACTACTGGGGTTAACTTTCTTTTGTGTCAACAGTAGAATCGATAGTCAAACGAGTTTGAGCAAAACATATAAAATTTATTTTTTTAATAAAGTTTAAAAAATTATTCAAGTTTGATTCATTTAAAAAATTAACTGAATTNCGTACTACTGGGGTTAACTTTCTTTTGTGTCAACAGTAGAATCGATAGTCAAACGAACTCAAACGAGTTTGAGCAAAACATATAAAATTTATTTTTTTAATAGAATTTAAAAAATTGTTCAAGTTCGATTCATTTAAAAAATTAACTGAACTTGAACGAACCAAATCCGAACTGAATTCGAATATTTACACATAAATAAGTCGAGTATATACAACAAGTCAGGGACATCGAATGTATTTCATATTATTTTCAGATTTCTTACTTTATTTTATTATTATTGTAGTATTACCCAGTGTACTTATAATATGAATCAACCGTCCTAGTGTCCTACATAAAATAATAATAATAATAATTTAGAAGTTACCGGTAAAGAGTGTACAAGTGGGTTGTCATGCTTGTTCCCTCGGTACTTTTCACACGGTCGCGGCGTCGCCCACGTGAATTTAGGCATGGTTGGTTCACACGGATACGTTGCTAGACTATAAATAAGTTTGTGGCTGATGTCACTTGATTTGAGTGCAATATACATATTTACATAAGGAAATTTTAGTTACACTTCTCCAAATTTTAGTTATTAATCAGATTCGAACTAATAAAAATTTATTTTTTATATAATAAAATTTGAGTAGATTAAAATTATATTTTTTAATCGTCTTGAATTAAATTTTAATTAACTAGTATTTTAATTGATACAAATTTTAATAAGTAAAAAAATATAAATTTTAATCGACTCGAAACGAATTTTAATTGACGCTAACAGTTAAGGTAGATATCAAATCGACTCAAATTTTAATGCGTATAAAAAATAAAATTTAATCAGCTCGAATCAAATTTAAATCGGCATGAATTTTATATAGAAGCATTGTTTGGGGTTTATATAGGGATAATTTTAGTATTTTAGATAATTTTTTTTGTTAACAATAATGGTTTAATGATAGGGGTTGTTAGTGATGTTTAAATACAAATTAGAAGGGGTGTCAGTGATATTTTGAATAATAAAGGGGTGTCCTTGAAGATATAATAAACTGAAATGAGTGTGACAAAAATTTTTCCTATCTATAATTATTTATATCTATCTATAATATAAAACAGAGTGGCTTCTAGAAGTCCATCGTATGATCTCAAATTCATTTATCCAACGGTCAAGAAATTACCATTTTTTTTTTAAATATTTTTCCTCTCAACTGGTCAACGATTACGGCTGATCTTGGAACACATCTTATAGTCTCAAATTTACTCATCCAACGGTCAAGAAATTAACATTTTTTCCTTAATATTTTTCTTCCCAATCAGTCAAAGATTACGGCTAACTTGAATCAAAAGATTTTCTCTAACATAATAATTAAATGGTTCAAATTTGTCATTAATATCAACTGTGTAGTGTAACACTTTAAATTTTTATAAAAGACAATGAAAATATTTTGATTAAAAAAAACTCGTTAATTTAACGTATTAAAAAAAAAAAGGGCGCTGCTTAACACATTTTATATTGAATATAATTAATTTTAAATTTATTTATTTAATAAACTATCTCAAACTAACAAGCCTTACACATGTCTTGAATCAAAAGTTCAAGACTCTTTTTTTAATCTTTTAAGAAAACTCAACACTAATATATTCTAATAAATTAATAATTTTGTAATAACTTGTATTAATTAAAAAAATAATATTTTTTAAATAATATTTGTAATTTTTTTTTAATTGAAAATATTTTAGAGATATGTTTTTTGATAAATTAGATTTTTAGTTTGTATTACATTTGACTCGATTTTGATTATATGTATATAAATTAATATTTCATTTTAATTACATGTATATAAATTAATGTTTTTTTAAGTTAATTTTATTATATTTTATGGATTCTATAATATAAAACAGAACGGGTTCAACAAGCCCATCCGACGGTCTCAAATAAACTCATTCAACGGCCACCAACATCTCTTTCAATACTATTCATATTGAATTTATCTTCCTTTTCTCACTCTTCACTCACTTTCTTTGGTAGTGGCGGAGGGAGGAGGGTTCTCAGGCTATCCTGAAAAAAAAATATTTTTTTTAATTATATATGTTTTATATATTTTTTTAGATTAGTTGGACTCACTGTAATGATTTATGAAAAACAAAATTAATTGGATCGAACAAGTTGGGTACTAGAACAAAAAAACAAAAACAAAAAGTCTATACCAAATCTGTTAAAATTAGCAAACTAAAATTGATTCCTTAGAGTATTGATATGATTTGTTGAAGTCTCTTTTGGTTCAAAAAATATAGAATATATAACCAAAAATAAGTAAAATATAAAATTTATAAAAAGATTAAAAATTATAGAATATTACTTTTATTTGTATAAGATGAATTATATTATTGATCCTTAATGTATAGATGTTATCTTATTAATTTTTTTTAAATAGATTTTTTTTTATGTTTAAAGAATTTTTAAGTATCAAATCTAATGTAAAAAATATAAATATATCACACTATTTTTATCTATTATACTTAAAATGTGTCCACCCTAAATCGGATTTTTGGCTCTGTCACTATTTTCAGGGATTTTCACTCCTCATTTTTCTAAATTAATTGGTTGATTTATGTGTTACCGTACCTTCAAGCACAGGTTACCCCTAATATTACTTATAAATGTCAGCATATGTGAAAAAAAAAAAAAAAAAGATTCTTAAATAAATGACAAATTAGGTACTCAAAAATTTATAAAATAAAATAATAATTAAATTTATCAATAATTAATATATAAATTAATTATTTAATACCTTATTTATTATTTAATTTAATTACACATATAATTCACGTTTATAAAAAAATAGTATTTAAATTTTTTGACGTAATCAACTGACCTCGCCACCACTTTTCAAATAAACACACAAAAATTGAGAGTGTGTTCAGCAATATTTTTATTTTTGTGTTTTTTAAAAAATAAAAGAAATAATCAAGTTTTAATTTGACTAATTTTTTTAATTTGTGACTCAAATAATGCTTAAGTTTTTCAATTCCTATTAAATAATATGGGGTTCAATAATATTTAATTCCGTATTTGAATTTTATCGTATTATTTAAATTCTATTTAATTCTAAATTCGGCCAATTCAAAATTTCGCATTAAAAGAATATCTATTATCTAGTAGGAAAATAGGAGTCCACTTTGCGGTTTTAATAATAATAAAAAATTATCTCAAAAACCCAAATTTTAAATCCCTAGCGTCGCTCTTAGACACAAGATAGGAGTTTGTCGATACCTCTGGCTTGCCGTGACCAAATATTCGTGAACATATTCTTGACAAGTGGTTGTTAGGAAACGATCTGAATCCGATTTGGGCAAAAAACAAAGACCCCATTCAAACAAAACTTGAGTACTCACTATCAATGGTTACATGTGGTCACTGATTTACCAAATTTTTTTTTTTTAATGATATATTAACGTGTATATGTTTATAATTATCAATAAATAGTACAAAATAACGAGATTCATCGTTCGTGGAAATAGGAGTAAGTTCTCAAATATCAAAATGAACCAATTCAAGAGGTACAAAAGATAATGAATCACCTCTATTAAAAGATACATCTTTTTGTTTCCCCAATTGACAAGACACACAATCAATTAATTTAAATTTAACATCTCTTAAATAATCCCTAGAAGCTAAAGATTAGACACGGGGTAAAGATGTATGATTGAGACGAGAATGCTAAATACTATAAGGCAAAACAGCAACAAGAGATTTATAAAAACATGAGTTGGACATATACAGGGATGTTAGATTAAAAAGATGACCAATTTTACTCCTGGTCTCAATGAACTGGCTTGTCTATTTGATCCTACACATTACATCATTTGTGAGAAAAAGTTAAGAGAATAACACATTTAACAAATTGACCAACATAAAGAAGATTTAGAGACAATTTAAGAACACGATACATGTCAAAAATAGAATGAGTAGGGGTAAAAATGAGACCAACATGCGTAACAAACATATGCGAACCACCAGCCATATATATGAGAGACACCAAGTTTAAAAGCTTCTTATGAGACACCAATGAAGAATCAGATAGCATATGATTGCAATAGGTTGAGTCAAAAAACTAAGAACAAGATTTAGCTGAGGAGATTGATAAGACAATGAAAATACAAGATAAAACTTGGGTCACAATTACCTTAAGGTCGGCTGCAATAAGGGAAGATAAATGAGGTGCAAATGGAGTAGTCAAAAGTCGATGGGCTAGTAAAAACAGCATCAACAAGCTTGTGGGATGAATGCAACTTAACTTTCTGAGCATCTCTAGCATCCTTAACTTTTTTCTTTGGACAATCAGAGATGTGGCCCTCTTCCTTACAATAGTAACATTGTTTATTGAAACGACATGGTCTATAGGAGGAAGCAACTGCAGTGGGAGTGACTGGAGTAAAGGAGTTAGACGGTGCAGTGGCAATGACCAGGCCAATGAAATGGACCCGACGACTTTTTTGTTGTGTTTTCTTAGAAATGAGCTATGTGAAATCAACTTTTAGTGTAGGAAGAAGAGAACAATGAAGTAATGATGTTCGAATGGTTTCAAAATTGTCTAGACTGTGCATCATAAAATGAATAAACTAAAGACGATCTTGGTTGTCAACATCCTTAAAAGTTGGGTCCGCCTAAGAAAGTTGATCCCAAACACTACTAACCTAAGGATGAAACTCAGCAATAGACTGGCCAGGTTTTTGCTGCATCTGATAGAGCTTGTGAAACTGGAGAGCAGCATCACTAGAACAATTGTATCGGTTCGCCAAAAAATATCTGGCAAGCTTGACATTCCGAAACTTAGGAATAAGACTCTGAGTAGAAGGAACATAATTATTAGTAAACCAGTAGAAAATGTTACAATGAGTGTCTTCACATGCCTCAAGGCGATGATCAAATGCAGCTTGAGTTCCTTTTTTAGTTTTCATGTCAACCTTGATGGGTTTTTTTTTTGTGCAAGTCACAAAACCTCATAATCTTCATCAAAATATTGTAGTGGATGCCGCCCAACACAATCTCTATAAGGCAAGTTAAATCATTTAGACAAGCCATAGCAGAAAAGTGGTCAGAGCAGGTTGGAAACTTGTCGGAGCTTCGCTGAAAAAGTCAGCGGAACGGTAGCTAGTTGCTGTAAAAGTCACTGGAGGATGGCTGGAATTTTGATTAAGAAAGAAAAAGATTATGAACCCATTTAATTAAATATAAAGTTATGAACCCATTTGATAAATGTACTTTTTATTAAAAGTTTTAGTATACGTAGCATTAAAAAAAAAAAAAATTGCACCGGCCATTGAAAGCAACACGCTTAATAGTTAGCCCCCAACCACCCCTCCTACCTACTTTTTGGAAATGGCTAATTTCGTGCCACAATTGTACCCATTGAAAAGCTGACACGTCAATAGTCAAATTTGGACACCTGTATGCAAAAGATTAAAATAGGATAAATCTTACACGGACAATCCCGAGTTTTGACCTACTAACACGGGTATCCCTAATATTATCACAAATAACACAAAAACCCCTGGTACTTGAAACTTATTACAGCCAGATATCCACAATAATTAGAAACAAATTCAATCAGATAGTGAAGAGATGCTTCAATTCTTCCTAAAACCCTACTAAACCAATGTGACGTGCCACTGCCATCTCCAGAAAGGGCATTTGGTGAGGTGCTCTAAAACCATGGATTGTAGTGCAAACCACTTCGCAAAGACAATTGGATTGTAGTGCTTTTATAAAATGATACATGTGGGCTGAATCATGGCTATTCCAAGTGGTGGTCATTAAGAGATTAGATAGTAGTAGCATCAATAACAATCCTGAGAAACCAAGAAATATATCACAAATTAAGTGACACATAGATCTCATTTTCACTATTTTCTTGATTTTCTTTATTATTTTGGTTTCACTAATGTTCCTAATCATATCTGCGTGGAGGAGAGACAAGCAAATAGAAAGAAAGAAATAGACATGTTGTGGATTAGGTTTAGAGGTTTGGCAAAAAAGATATTTATTGAAAAACAAAAAAATATATATGCATGGAAAAACATAAAATCAAATCAATTGTTTTACTCGATGAATTGTTTTGATGACTTTGGATATGTTATTGGATCAAGAGACAAAAATGGTGGTTACAATCGTTGTGGCATGATTAAGATCAAGTTTAGATTTTGTAAAAAGTGGGCAAAAGAATTTCGATTGTGGGAAAAAATTTAGTACAAGTGTTGTGGTCTTTGGTGGGCGGGGTTGTCGTCGGGTTGAGGGTTGGGGGGAAAAAGAGCTCTGTGATGGTGCGAGTGTTGGGAGAAAGAACAACCTGCCTGCGTTTGGTGGAAAATATTAAGATAAGATATAATGATAAATTTAATTCTATTTTTGGGGTAGTTGTGCCATTTTATAAATGTCAAAGGCTATACGTGAAATACAGACAAAATAAGGTCCTTCTAACATTTACCCATTAAAATTAAGTTCAGCGTCCTAGTCGTACCGCGTAATAAAAGTAATATTTTTCTTTTCTTCATTTTTTTTGCTTTCTTTCTTTTATGGGTTAATTGTAAATTTTACCTTCAAAGATTGTTCGAATCTGAATTTATACCCTTAAAAATCAAAAATCTCAATATGTATCCTCAAAAATAGAAATTTATATCAATATGCACCCCCAAAGATAAAAAGTCTCAATTTACACCCTTAAAAATAAAAATTTGTATCAATGTGCATCTAAAATTAAATTGATAAATTATACCTAAATCTTCTTATGTTTGTCACTTAATCATTTGAACCGCTTCACATTTAGAATATTACTCGTACATCTCATGACGTTTGTGCACGTGTAACACGTAAACCTTTTTAGTTGATATCTGTTAATATAACTGTTAAAAAATATAATTTTATCCTAATAAAAAATTATAATTTCATATTATAATTTATTTTATGTGTCCAATATATTCTAAAGTTCAAAATTAAGTTTATCATTTGAATGTCTAATAAAATAAAGGGTTGCATATTGAGTGATATATTACATTGGATATAAAAAATATTATATAAATATCTACATTATATTAGACATTCAAATAGTAAAATTTATTTTGAACTTTAGAGTATATCGGACTCACAAAATAGAGGGTAATATAAAATTATAATTTTTTATTAGGATAAAATCATATTTTTTAACGGTTATGTTAACATATATTAACGAAAAGGGATTACGTATTATACGTGCACAAACGTCATAAGATGTATGAGTAATATTTTAAATGTGAAGGAGTCCAAATGATTAAGTGACAAATATGAGGGGATCTAGATATAATTTATTAATTTAATTTTAAGTATACATTGATATAAATTTCTATCTTTAAGGATACAAATTAAAATTTTTTATTTTAGAGGTGCACATTGATATAAATTTTTATTTTTAAGGATCTAAATTAAAATTTTTTCATTTTTGAAAATCTAAATTAAGGTTCAAACTATCACACAAATTCCTTTCTTCCTCTCCCCCAGTCAAAGACGCCAACATATATAGGCCACACAAATTCGTGAAGCTTCCAGCACCAAAGTCGCAACTTACAGCCGTTCTCCTTCATCCTCACCCAATCTCTCTCCAGACTAAACAGCAATAACCGATCAAACAAAACCCTAATTCTGAGGGTTTTCTCAAAAAAACAGTAAATTTTACTTTGATATATATTTTTTGATAGACAAGAAGTCTGTTCGATCTCTGGACATTCGATGCCAGAGATCGAAAATGTCCCCGGCCCGTCCCCGCCGGCCTCACTACCACCACAGGAAAACGCCTTATTTGGCAAATATGAGCTCGGAAAACTTCTGGGTTGCGGCGCATTCGCCAAAGTCTACCATGCCAGAGACACCAGGAACGGCCAAAGCGTTGCCATCAAGATCATAAACAAGAAAAAGATTCTTAACCCAACCTTGATGTCCAACATCAAGCGTGAAATATCTATCATGCGCCGGTTGCACCACCCACATATTGTCAAGCTCTTCGAAGTCCTCGCAACGAAAACGAAGATCTATTTCGTGATGGAGTTCATCAAAGGCGGTGAATTGTTCGCAAAGATTGCCAAAGGTCGGTTCAGCGAAGATCTTAGCCGTAAATATTTTCAACAACTCATCTCCGCCGTCGGTTACTGCCATTCTCGTGGAGTTTTTCACCGAGATTTGAAACCTGAAAATCTACTACTAGACGAGAACGGTGACCTGAAAGTATCAGACTTTGGACTCAGTGCGGTCACCGATTCAATCCGATTTGATGGGCTTTTACACACGCTTTGTGGAACTCCGGCGTATGTAGCGCCGGAAATTCTATCGAAAAAAGGCTACGATGGTGCAAAGGTCGATGTATGGTCATGTGGGGTGATTCTATACGTTTTGACAGCCGGTTACTTGCCGTTCAACGATCCGAATCTCATGATGATGTATAAGAAGATATATAAGGGCGAGTTCCGATGTCCTAAATGGATGTCGCCGGATCTCAAACGGTTTTTGTCTCGCCTTCTGGACACAAACCCACAAACCAGAATCACCATTGAGGAGATCATTCGCGACCCATGGTTCAGAAAAGGGTACAAAGAAGAGAAATTCTACGATGACGAAGATATGTGTTTTAAGGCTGCTAAGGAGGATGAAAAGTTGCCGTTGAACGCGTTTGATATAATTTCGTTTTCCTCTGGTTTGAACCTCTCTGGTTTGTTCGATGGCTCGGAGAATAACGGCGAACGATTCGTGGTGGAGGGCTCACCGGAGAAAATCATTGAGAAAGTTGAGGAGGTAGNCCTCTGGTTTGAACCTCTCTGGTTTGTTCGATGGCTCGGAGAATAACGGCGAACGAATCGTGGTGGAGGGCTCACCGGAGAAAATCATTGAGAAAGTTGAGGAGGTAGTGAAAGGAGAGAATGTTAGGTTGAAGAGAAGAAAGGAATGGGGTGTGGACTTGCAAGGACAGAATGGTAAATTTGTAGTCGGCGTGGAGGTTCACCTGTTGACCGACAGTTTGGTGGTTGTGGAGATGAAGAGGAGAGCTGGAGATTCTGGGTTGTGTCATGAGCTGTGGAAGAAGAAAATTAAGCCTATGATTATGGGCCAACCGGAGGTTGAGGTTTCCGGTGACTAAACTCGCCGGCGGCGACAGCTGGGGTCGAGTTATTTACCATTACTATCACGATTATGAATCTTATTTTTATGATTTTTTGTGTTTGTATTATTATAATCTATGTCTTATCTTGATCAAGAGGATTATTACATGTACCAGAAAAGAGGAAAAAAAGAAATGAGTTTTGATCTGTAAATAGGAGACAAAAAGGAGAAAGTGTAGCTTACATTTTCTACTATCTCCTACTGTTATTCAAAGTTTACCGTTTTTTTTTTTTTGTATCAGTTGTGTTGAAATAATTAATTTTGAGTTTAAATGTTTGATGCATTCTTCAATTTAGCATGGAGTCGTGTCTCTTAGCTAACAATACGAGATGATTAAATGTACAAAAATTTATCACCGACAACAAAACTTGTATGGATAGCTAGGTGGGTTGAGAGATTTCATTGTGTCACACTGACAAATTATAANTGAAATAATTAATTTTGAGTTTAAATGTTTGATGCATTCTTCAATTTAGCATGGAGTCGTGTCTCTTAGCTAACAATACGAGATGATTAAATGTACAAAAATTTATCACCGACAACAAAACTTGTATGGATAGCTAGGTGGGTTGATAGATTACATTGTGTCACACTGACAAATTATGACGGTGGGTTCACTTGTTGGAGGTTGCATCAACGGTTAGGAAATGTGTGGATAGGAAATTTGGAAACAGTCTGGAAAAGAAAAGTAATAGACTCTTGTATTATTATTTTACTTGGGGTGGTTACGAACTTAAATTATGCTGGTGGGTTCACTTCACTTGTTGGAGGTCGCATCAACAGTTCGGAAACGTGTGGATAAGAAAGTTGGAAACAGTCTGGAAAAGAAAAGTGATAGTCTCTTGTATTATTTTTTTAGTTGGGGGTGATTTCGAACTTATGATAGTCAAATTTATATTACTTTAAAATATTAATATAGTTGAAAAACTTCTTTTTTTTNAACTTATGATAGTCAAATTTATATTACTTTAAAATATTAATATAGTTGAAAAACTTTTTTTTTTCCTTCACTTTTACCATCAAATAATACAACTATATCATCCTTACCCTTCATAATTAATGTCAGACTCCTATTTTGTCCTTAAATTATCTTACAAAGACAATTTTACCTTGAACAAAGAATTTAACTCAAATGTAAAAAACTTTTGAGTTTTTAAATTTTTAAATCAATCATAAAATACTGCTATAAATTCACATTTATCATGTCAAGATTTATGAANATTATCTTACAAAGACAATTTTACCTTGAACAAAGAATTTAACTCAAATGTAAAAACCTTTTGAGTTTTTAAAATTTTAAATCGATCATAAAATACTGCTATAAATTCACATTTATCATGTCAAGATTTATGAAAAAAATTTAAATCTCCAAACTCCCCTTACACAACTGTATAAAGAGAATTTAATATTATTTATTAACATTTTCTCCGCCTTTTAATTTTTCCAACCCCTTTTAGAGAAGCTAAAGAGATAGAATTTTTTCTATACCCACTGAATTACCCCAGTTAATGAAACCTTTCTTGTTTTGTTGCCTATAAATAGAGGAAGCGAGTAGAATAAATCTCAATTCTTTGCAATTTTTTTTTTACTCTCTCTACATAAATTTTATTTTTGTTCTGTTTGGTGAGAAGAAAATAGTAGAGAATAGAAGAAAGAGGAATATATATAAAAGTTTGAGATACCATATAGAAATATATTTAATACTTCAATGACTAAAATGAAATAATTGGAAATTTAGAGACCAAAATAAGATAATTTTCATAATTTGGGGGACCTCTAATGCAATTAACTCTAAAATCAATAATTAATATTAAGGATCAAAATTTCGTTTCAAACTGATCGAAATGTCCGCAACGTTTTTGTTTCTAAGGAGACCAAAATAAATCAGTGATGACATCGAAATTCTAATACTTCGATGTGTTTTATAATGTTTTAAGATATTTTGTAATGTTTCAATACTTTTTCATAATTGTTTTGAAATGTTTTAAGGCATTTAAAAATATTTTGGTATATTTTGACTAATTAGAAAAATAATTTTTAAATTTTTTATTTTTTTCATTTAATTTTCGAAGAGAATCGAAACATTTTCAAAATACGTTGAAACGTTTATATTTCTTAAGTGACCAAAATAATACACCAAAATAAATTTTTGATTTTTGATTGAGATGAATTGGACTATGGTACCGATAGTGATTTCAGTAGCGTAGCTTTATGCAGTTTGTTTGTTATAGGCCCTGTAATATCAAGAGAATAATTACAAATGGAATTTTGGAAGAAAATTTGGGTGTATTTGAAATTATAATTTTGTAGTTGATGGCATGTGGATTTTCCGTCATGTGCAAGGATGCATCTCCTAAAATTAGGAGGTTTTTTCGTAATTTCTCAAATGATTGTAATGATGTTGTTTATTGAAAATTTAAAAAAAAACTAAAGATCAAGATAACATATTTTAGAACAACAATAAAATAGAGGAGTAAAGTGAAGGACGATAGGGTAAAGAAACAGAGTTTTGAGACAATATAGATTTTTTTTTTAAATAAAAATATTCATTGCAATGATGACATTATATCATAATCATCATTACCTAATGTTACCATCTAATATTAAAAAAATAAATCTCACATATTTTATTAACCATTCTTCCATATTATTTGATAACTACCCTATTCAAAAATTTGAGTTCTATTTTATTATTGGGTTAATTGCAAGTTGCACGTCGAAATATAATTTGAATCTCAATTTATGTCCTCAAAGATTAAAAATTTTAATTTGTACCCTCAAAGATATAAATTTGTATTAATATCTACCCCTAAGATAAAAAATCTCAATTTTTACCCTCAAATATAGAAATTTGTATCAATGTACATCCCCAAAGATAAAAAATTTTAATTTATACCATTAAAAATAGAAATTTGTATCAATGTACATCTAAAACTAAATTGATAAATTATACTTAGATTCCCTCATATTTTTCGGTTAATCATTTGGATCATACTTTTCACTTAATCATTTGAATCTCTTCACGTTTAGAATATTACTCTCACATCTCATGACGTTTGTGCACGTGTAACACGTAACCCTTTTTCGTTGATGAATGTTAATATAACTGTTAAAAAATATAATTTTATCCTAATAAAAAATTATAATTTCATATTATCTTTTATTTTGTGGATCCGATATACTCTAAAGTTTAAAATCAAACT
Organism: Ilex paraguariensis; assembly: GCA_963454935.2. NCBI lineage: Eukaryota > Viridiplantae > Streptophyta > Magnoliopsida > Aquifoliales > Aquifoliaceae > Ilex > Ilex paraguariensis. Next base: position 105,240 of record CAUOFW020004169.1, read on the forward strand.
TACCATTTGAATGTCTAATATAATGTAGATATTTATATAATATTTTTTATATCCAATACAATATATTACTCAATGTGCAACCCTTTATTCTATTAGACATTCAAATGATAAGTTTGATTTTGAATTTTAGAATATATTAGACCCATAAAATAAAAGGTAATATGAAATTATAATTTTTTATTAGGATAAAATTATATTTTTTAACNATTTTCTCACCGTTGAAAAAAGAAAATATTAGTAAGTAGGTGTAAAATAGTTTGAGAGAATTATACTCAATCCTCTTGAAATTTGTCACTTAATTACTTAAATTTCCCGATATTTAAAATATTACATACAAATTCCCTAAGGTTTATACGCGCGTAACACTTAAAATCTTATCATCAGTTTATCTGTTAGTAAATTATATTCTGACTCTTAATGTTTTTAGACATAAAATATTTTAGACTGCTCAAGTTTAAAATATTATACTTAAACAAAAAATACTCCAATTAAGAAAAGAAAATCAAATATTTTCAATTTTACAACTAAAATTCATACTCTATTATATGATTTAATGAAATAAAACTAATATTAAAATTTTAATTTTAATTTTTTCTTAAAAAAATCATAATTAGTATATTATCATATATTATCCTGTCTATTGAAATAAAACCAAAAAAAAAAAACAAGGGGTCAAGCCGTAATGGATATAATATCTTACATCTTTAATCGAAATAATTTGGTCGTTTAATAGAATTTATTTGTTTTGTAATTAATAAGTAGTCTAAATATAATATTTTAAATATGAGACATCTAATTGTTATATTCCTATAAAGTTTAAGGAATTTGTATATAATTACTAACATATTTTGACAGCAGGGTTTAAGTGTTATAAATTTTAAGAGATTTGTATGTAATAATTTAAGAGTAATGATATGTATTTCAAATCAAGGAGGATCATTGGATCAGTAGGTCCCATCAACTTTTTTAAATAAGACCCATTAATCAAATGATCCTCCTCGATTTGAAATATAAAATTGGGTTACAAATTTAAGATACATAATACTATTCATATTTTAAATAATAAAGGATTTAAGGGATTAATTATCTGCGTGTAATTCTACCTAACTATAACCAACAGAAAGAGTATCCTTTTCTTCACCAAATTTCTCTCTCTCTCGGAAGAGAAGTCTCTCTGTAAACAATATACCTGGACAGAGAAAAGAGCAATGTGTCCGCTGAGAATTATCTTGATCTTCCTGTCGGCTACGCTCGCTGGGTTTTTCCTGCTGAAGAACCTCAAATCTCAACCAAAAGTCGCCGAGAATGACGATTCCCCTAAAGATTCGGTGAATAATCCCTCTCAATCAACTGCTCCTGTCAACCGATTCTCGAAGGTCTGGCCATTTTCTCATCTTTTCTTCATTCTAGGGTTTTTCTTTCAACTTCCCTTTTTTCTTCTTCAATTTTCTTTTCCGCTTTACATATAGATGTACACGTGAAATGTACGAATGTATCTGTTACTGTAGGGTTGGGGGGCAATTGGGGCTGGTTTCTGGACCTGTGTGGACATGGCAAGTGGCCGCTATCTCTGGAGGACTTTGGTGTCATCTTCCTCCTCTTCGTCATCTTCGAAACTCTCCAACTGATCCCCCCCCTCTCTCTCTCTCTCCTCGTCCTTTTCTTCTGTCATTTCTTGGTTCGGTGCAGATGAATAGGTTTGATTGTTGCTTTTCAATCTCAATTGTTTCAATGTTGTACTCATCACGCTTTTCTCAGCGCTATAACTGTATGTTACAAAGATTCAATCTTGATTTGCTCTTCGATTGAAAATGGGGGATTCTCTTGTATTTTGAAACCTTAGCAATACCTCAGAATGTATGCCAACTCTCACACATTATATGATGTTGCTCTCTTCTTGCTATACAAAGTACAGACACCCAAACAATACCATTATAAAAAACAGAATAAAACCAGAAAAGAAACTGAAACTCCACACAAGGTGCATATGGACCGGAGGAGAAAGACTAGATGACATATGTTTGATGACTAGACTAGTTGTGATCTTCTGAGGTAAGAATTAAGAGTCTTTTGGGTTTTGGCTCTTGTTATCTTACGTCTGAGGATGATCTTTTTTTGCTCCAAATTGTCAGTCAGAATGCAAATATGCTCTCCTTTAGTTCATTCATGTTTCATATGGTTTGCTTCTTATGTCCTATTCATGATGTAGCTTGATTATCAATGTCCGTTTGTGGTTTCTCTGTTTATTAGTCATTTAATGCCGATAACCGGGAAAAGGAATGTATTTTATCAGTGTAGTTATTCTGCCTTAGGAAATTCATTACATGGGAAGTCAAGATTTGGGTATACTTCCATCCTGTGTAGTTGAGTAACAAACTAATGCATTTGCTTCTTTGTTACCATGCTGCTGGATTACCTGTTAACTTCTCATGCCTACTAAATATAGTGCTATTGACTTGAAATTTTGGTGTTTTGTTGTAGTTGTAGTTAACAAATCTACAACTGCTTGTGATAAAGTATGGAACTTGCTGACATATTCGATTTGAGTAGCCTTTTTTTTCTGTGGTGAGATGAACGAAAAGTATTAAGCTGGTAATGCTTCTCTATTTGGTTGAATTCTAATGCTTGAATATGCAAATCTAGGCTTCCTTTTAACAAGTGCCTTTTGTACAAGTGGGTGGATAAATTCACGCAAAGGGTCACCACCTCTTACGGATGGAAAGGGTGGTGGAAAAGCCTCGGTGAACCTTCAAAACAAGAAAACACCTATGTGAGGCGATGATCGGAGGCGACCAAAGGGACTCCGACGTTTAAGTCAAATCGCAAGTCAAAGAGAAGAGTATTGAGTGAAATGGCTTAGATTCCATTACCTAGTAGCTGGAGGTCTTTATTTATAGCAATAGGGAGATGTATCCCAAAGGAACATGAACTCTTAGTTGATTGGCTAAACCTTATCACCAAGCCCTAGATGCATGAAGTAGAGTTAGATTAGGACTCCTGCTCCTAGATCCTTATCTCCAGCTGCTTCTTCAAGGTAGAATTGCACTAGGATACTAGGTCCTAAATTGAAGGAAGATATATGCTCGTCAGGAGGCGTTGTTAGACTAAGCAATAGTCCCTTAATACTCGGCGGAGTAGAGTTGGACTAGGACTCCAAATCCTTGGTTGGACCTTTGCTGAGTAGTTGAGATTTAGAGGTTGCAAGTAGGCTCATGCAAAGACCACCCTTTGACTAGGGCCGACTGGCAATAGCAGCTAAAAAATGGGCAATAGCAGCTAGGCAGGTAGGCGGTAGCAGCTAGACCCGGCAGTAGCACTTGCTTGGTCCTTGCTAGTGCCGACCGGCAGTAGCAAGTCCTTGGCTCCCACAGTACATATGTAGATGTATGCCGGAATTTTGCCACTTATTGAACCTGTAGACAAGTTAATGATGTTTTTACGTTTGGTTTCACTATTTTCCTACTAAAGTTATAATTTCTTTGGCCTAGGGGGGACTCAGAAAACCATTTCCAAGAACAGAGTAAGGTTGTCTCATGAGTATCGTCCTCCCATTAATCAACTTGATAGATATTTTTGTTTGCTATTTTCAATGAACTACAAGGACATGCCTTTTGAGTTCTATGCATTAGTCATTGATTGTTGCTGCTACCACGGCGGCATCTGTTGGTTCTATTGTATGCATTGTAACTTGGGTTTTCATTAGAAAAAAGATCATCACGTCTAGTTATGCTAAAGCATCTTACCTAGCAACATTAACATACATCTTGGTTTCACCACACTGCTCGAATCATATTAAGTTTATATTTATGCAGTCTAGGTTAGCTTTCCGAAAATTGATTGTAAAGTTTCCATTTTACACCTGCAAATAAGCCCTTTATTTTTCGAACAATTGGCAAAAAACGGAGTGTGGCATTTTATGTTGCAGTCTTGCAGAGTTGGAAAATCGAGAAACCACTTGAATAGGTGGTCTAGTGGTAAGTTGTCATCGTTTAGGGTCATTCTTGACTTTCGTGTTGTTATCAAGCAGGATTTGATTTACAGGAGTAGCGCGATTTGTAGCTTTGTTTTGGTGGTGTTGTGGTGGTAGGCTACCTTTTTAGGTTAGTAGCTATGATTCAAATTGGACATTATACAGTGGGGGATTTCATGGTCATGTTTAGGGGTTACTACTTAGTAGTCGCCTCTCTCCCCTTTTTTCGATATAAACATCACCAACTGGCTTCCCTAGAAGAGCAAGTTCATTGGCACGAGTCTTTATGGCTTGCATATATTCACTAATGGATTTTGCGTCCCTGGTACACCGCTTTAATTGTTCTTTCAATTGTTTAATATGACCACGAGATGGTTTGGCGTAGGTATTAGCTACGGTTTGCCATGCATCAAGGGAAGTGGTGGTGCGGGCAATAAGTGGTTGCAGGGAAACGGAGATAACACCAAGGACGGCGCTAAAGATGAGACGATCTTGACGCTTCCAGGTCGTGTATGCGGGATTTGTGGATGCAACACCATTGACGGTGATGGTGGGTGGTGGTGGAGTATGGTGCCATCAATGAAGTGATGAAGATCATAACCTTCAAGAAGAGATTTGATTTGAGGGCTCCATGTGAGATAATTGGTGGATGACAATTTGGAGATATTGGAGAGATTGATGGTAAGGAGAGGATGTTGAGGATCCTGGGAGTTTTGGATGGCGTTAGGTTCTTTGGTGGAAGCGGAAGTCGCATCGGAAGCCATGGAGAGGAAGAATGCTGATCGTGGTTGTTCTGGAAAAAAAAAGACACCCAAGAAGGTTAGGCTCTTGATACCATGTTGAAATAGAGAGGAAAATATTGAAAAACAATAGCTTAGTTTTTCCATTGAATAAGAATGAATATATATACACAAATTGGGCAGTTACTCAATCACAACAATATGAAACTATCCTAGAATTAAGGGAACTAATTACAGAGATATTACAATTAATTACAAGAATCTAAAAAATATAAAGAAAATATGTTGTAATTAATTCTCTAATATAAAAAAAAAATCGAGAAACCTTTAATATGAGAAATTTAAATTAAAAACTAAAAAGCTTTTACATTGTTACTATTCCTCCTTACCACCCAAAAAAAAAATGTAAGATCATAAGAAGGAATATAACAAAATACTAATGAGGTAACAAAGCGAAAATTTGAGGTACAAGTCTACAAGAATTGTTTCTTTTCAGTGGGGAAATATGCCGAGATAATGAACCGGCTCCTCCGAAGAAATGGGCTTTGTTTTGTTTGGTTTACTCAACTTTGGGCTCACAGCATGAGATAGTTTGGGTCTGCCATGGCNTGGAAATATGCCGAGATAATGAACCGGCTCCTCCGAAGAACTGGGCTTTGTTATGTTTGGTTTACTCAACTTTGGGCTCACAGCATGAGATAGTTTGGGTCTGCCATGGCCCATGGGCAACTTCCACCAGTAAAAACACGACGACCGACAATTGTAAAATGTTTCTTATGGTCGAATTACACTTTGTACCCCAAAAATTTTAAAAATTTTAATTTACACTTAGTGATTAATTTATACAAATTACGTTCTCAATATTATACTACCTTTGTTTGCAATTTCTATCAAATTTGATATGTGGCCTCCACACTAAATGTATTTAAATATAACGAAATGACAACGAAAGTTAATGTGAAAGTCACATTGCAATTATTTTATGATATTGACGGTATAATGTAAAAAAATTAGTCATTAAAGATATATCTATATCNGATATGTGGCCTCCACACTAAATGTATTTAAATATAACGAAATGACAACGAAAGTTAATGTGAAAGTTACATTGCAATTAGTTTATGATATTGACGGTATAATGTAAAAAAATTAGTCATTAAAGATATATCTATATCTATATCTATACTACTTAAAAATTCAGGATACATGAAAAACATTTATATTCCGTTTTTACCCTTAACTATTGGTATAGAGTCAATCATATCCACTATGTCTTTTGATCTTCCCTTAGCATCAAATTGATTATTTGCATGTTCAACAAGTAATGTCAGTGCATGATCATCTGATTATATTTAATTTCTTTAAATTAATATACTAATTATATTTAATTTTCTTATATTAACCCTAAAAAGTTTACAACTCATTGTCTCCCATGACAAATAAATCTTTCTCAGTTGATATAAAAAGTGTTGTTCTCGATCATCTTCTTTGTCTTTCATTCTCTTATTTTTCTGCTTTGTTATATTTGAAAATTTTGGCTCTTTGTTGTATCAATTTGTGGACATCTATCCACAATCTTATCGATCCTCCAGTTACTTTCAACTCACAAAAATTTTAGACTATGTGTGAATAGAATAAAAGCAAAGAGAGAAGAAGAAGAGGATACAATGACCGAGGACTCCAAGATGCAAAAGCTGTTTCATGAGCTTACCGAATTTCTTTTTGAGTATATCTCATAATTCATGAGGAGGTAGTGACTTTATATGCTTTTATTTGCATATGCATTTCACTTTTATAGCTTTTTGTTTGCAGGTTTTGGATTTTGATTTCAAGAAATTTTGTTCTATTTCTCTTTCGAATTTGAATGTTTATGTGTGTTTAGTCTGTGGAAAGTATTACCAAGAAGATACCAGAAATCTCATGCATATACTCATAACCCTGAAGCAGGACACCAGATTTACACATCTTTGAACAAAGAAAGTTTATTGCCTTCCTGATAGATATGAAATCATTGATTTTTCATTAGATGGCATTTGACATGTTCTTAACTCGAGGTTCACTAATATTTAGCTGTGCTTTTTACATGTAGCAGATTTTTTTATCCCTTTATATCTTTGCTAATAGTTTATATTCTTATTTTGATTATGATTAATCTCCTCGTTCGATTTCTTTGATATTATTGTACATGTTTACTCGAATGCAAGTTCACCAGCTTAATAAAAATGGGCAATAGTCTATGGCACTTACTGGTTCTGATATTTATTGCTATTATTATGACATTTCATTCTTGTTGCTCATTGGTATATTCTGGACAATTTTGAATATAAACTTAGACAATGAAGTGTTCAATTTCACCATTCTCTGGTAATAATTATAACCTGGTGGCTTCGACAATTTTTTTAGGTGGGACTCGAGAACATTAGAAAGACTAAATTTGTAAATGTTACAATTAAATCTTTAATGCGAGTTACTCCATTGAGAAACTTTTTTTTTATCTTTAAAAATTATCTACATTGATTTGGAGAGCTCACTCGAAAGAATTGACACTCAAAGAACTTCAAGGGACAAGTTTGTTCATGGTGTAATCAAACTTTAGCAATAACTTTTGTTCATAGAATGCGTATACTTAACATTTTTTGTGTCTCTAGATGAGCCCACATGAGTTTCTATAGGCAATTATGGACTATATATAATTTTGAAATTTTTATGTTTTTTTCTTTTGAGCATATAATTAAAAGGGGCTGACATTGATTTGTGTTTAAAAATATATGTAGTGTCTACATCAATTAGGTTTATGAATGTATTATCTTTCTTTATTTCTTTGGCCAGATGTTCCATACAACACACAAGGAATACAATAAAAAAATAATCCAGATCGCCACTTTTGAGTAATGAAAGCTTGTGATATCCCATTAACTAGTGAGACACATTACATAATAACAACAAATTGAAATAGTGGGTCAGTTGCAGGCTAGAAAACATTTATAATTCTTGAGGGTGTCGTGGCAGTGTTGGACACAACCAGACATGTGTCTGACACAACTAGAAGTGTCCTGAATAATGAGTTCAATCGAACACGACCAATGTGTTTTTTTTTAAACAATTGTAGCTTGGTGTTTTTTTTTTTTTGGGTTTTTTGTTATGTGACTTATGTAGTATGAATGTTAATGTATGTAATGATGTTTGATGAAAGTTATGGATGTTTATTTTTATCTATTTTAATTTTAATCAATAACTAATATTTGCTAGATATTATTATTAATATTATTATAAAATATGCTTTATTTTTAATATATTATAATTTTATTATTGTCTAAAAATATATTATTTTATTTTAATTAGTTGTATCTTTAACATACATGCATCTTATATTTTTGAATTTTGTCATATTCCAGTATCCGTATCGTATTAGATGTATATTTTGTTTACAAATTAATGGTAATCTTTTTCTTTCTCACACTTGATTCTTAATTGTTTTTCCTACAAATTTTGAATGCATGACCAAATGTTGAGTTTTACTTATAATCAATTCAGTGAGTATACTAGGTGCAAATCTAAATATCTCCAACTGGTTGTGACTTGACTAGATTTTCAAACCATAATCTTTAGGTAAAGTGGTTAATGTCTCAAACTAATCTATGCATTATGTATTGTCATTTCAAAAAAATTTATTGACTTTCTATTTGCAAAAGTAGATAATTTAGCTTTCAATTTTCTGTGAACAATACTTTCATTTAGTTGCTGAAAAAATATAAGACCTGACCAAAAACTTGGAAGTTCATTTTTAGGTTCTCAACTCAATAAAATTGAACATCGATTATTATATTCTCTATTTAATGAGGTAATTGTAATATTACCTTCAGGAAAAGGACGTAGTTGTAGTATTATGTCTATTTAGGTGAAAGCTAATTTGAATTTTTATGTAGAAAGTAAGTGAATTTGAATGTTAGTGATTGTAATACTTTTATAAAGTAAACTATGTGCTTTGATGAGTGAATTATTTATTGAAATGAATACTAGTTATTTAAAATTAAATATAATTTAATGAGAAAATCATATGATCATAAATGGAAGAGAGCAAAAAACAAAGATAAAAATATTGTCTTAATTTATTTGTAACATAGGAAATTCGACCAAATCAATCAAGTTTCTCAGGATACATTTATAAGTTTTAGACATCAACAATCACAACCAATTGACCAATACGAGAAATTTTGCGAATGAGACATCAATTAAGATGTCTAATTAACTATTTATTTTTCTTTTAAGAGAGAGATTCTCTCCATGACTTCCCTTTTCCTTTAATTTTACTATTACAAACTATTACATAGGTTCTCTATATACCTTCTCTTTTCCTGTAATTAACTATTAATTTTTCATTAATCTTTGTTAACTGAAGACATTAAATTTTATTTGGCTAAAAACTCACCATAGGTCAAGACTTATTTTTGTATTCTATTGTGTGGGTAATAATGAAATTATATAGAATTTCCAATATATATAAAAGTTAACAAAATAACAATAAACTTCTCTTTGGGTACAATTTTTATTTTGCTATTGCTAACCACTCAAGCAGTTTGGAGTGACAACAAACTTGAATTATAAATAACTAAATTTAATTAAAGGAATACTCTGTTTAAGTTGAGTTGCATGATTCCTCTTTTAAATTATTAAATTAATTTAAGTTTGTTATGTCATGGCAAAAAAGAAAGAATGTTTGATTGAGTTTGGGACAAGAGTGCAACAACAATAGTTATTACCCACGCAACATATTCACGCAATAGTAAAAAAAGATTATAGCAAGCACAAACACTCAAATAGAGGCAAGGAATATTTCCTCTAAGAAGTAGAAAGTCAGAGTAAGGTTCTCAAGATAAAAAAAATGTGTCAAGAAGGCATCAGTCCAAGAGCAAATTGAAAATATTTAAACTTGAAAATGAGGAGTTCTTGAATTACCAAAATCAACATGTGATAATGTTCCTTTTGATTTTGTTGAAGTTATCCAAATCATGAGTTTATTGGTGAAATATTGATTCTAATTCTTGGTTATTGACTATCTGCTTAATTATTTTTTATGAATACTAAATAATATATACCACATAACTTATAGTCGACATCTAACTAGTAAGAGAGTTCAAAAACTTGTCTATAAAAGTTGATAAAGACACGACGAATCTGTATGATTTATTGAAGTTTATGATTTTTAACATCAACAATTTATAATATAAAACAGAGCAGTTTTAACAAATAAATCCAACGATTTCAAATTAATTCATCCAATAATTAAGAAATTATCTTTTTTTTTCCTTAATAATCCCCCCAATCGGTCAACAATTACGACTGATCTTAGAATACATCCTATGATTTAAAATTCATTTATTCAATGAATAATAAATTACCATTTTTTTCTTTAATATTTTTTTTTCCAACCGATCAACGATTACGACTGATCTTGAAACACATAATTTTTTTTGACATAATAATTAAATGGGTTAAATTTTTCATTAATATCATCTATATAGTGTTACATTTTGAATTTTTATAAGACACAATGATAACATTTTGATTATAAAAAACTCATCAATTTAGCAGATAAAAAAAAAACAAGGGCGATGCTTAACACATTTTTATTAAATATAATTAATTTTAATTTTATTTATTTAATTAATTATTTCAAACTAACATGTCCTACACATATCCTGAATTAAAAGTTTAAGACTAATTTTTTTTTATTTCTTAAGAAAACCTAACGTTAATATATTTTCTTATAAATTAATAATTTTGTAATAACTTGTACTAATGAAAAAAAATAATATTTTATAAATGATATTTGTAGATTTTTTTTGGCGATATGTTTTTTGATAAATTAAATTTTTAGTTTATATTATATTTGGCTCGATTTTGATTACATGTATATAAATTAATATTTTTTTAAGTCAATTCTATTATATTTTGTGGATTTATGTATAATATAAAACAGGAAAGGTTTCAATAAGTTCATTTGATGGTTTCAAATAAATTCATCAAACGGTCACAAACATCTCTGTCAAAATTATTTAGATTGAATTTTACCTTTCTCTTCTCACTCTCCATTTTCTCTTTTTTCTGGCAGTGGCAGGTGGATGAGGGCCCTGGGCTTACCTTGAATTTTTTTTTTAGTTATATATGTTTTATATATTTTTTTGGAATTCTTAATTGGGTCCATTGTAATGATTTATAAAAAAAATTAATTGGGTCATAAAAGTTAGGTACTACAAAAAAAACAAAAAAAGAGTCTATACCAAATCTCTTAAAATTAACAAATTAAAATTGATTACTTAGAGTATTGATATGATTTGTTGGAGCCTCCGTTAGATCGAAAATTATGGAATATATTGCTAAAAATTAGTAAAATATAGAATTTGTAAAAAGATTAAAAATTATAGAATATTACTTTTTATTTGTGTCAAATTTATAATAAAAGATAGGGCGGTTTCAACAAACAAATCTAACGGTCTCAAATCAATTCATCAAACGGTTAACAAATTAACTTTTTTTTTTCCCCTTAATAATCCCTTTAACCGGTCAACAATTACGGCTGATCTTGGAACACATCCTACGATCTCAAATTCATTTATCCAACGGTCAATAAATTACCATTTTTTTCCTTAATATTTCCCCCCAACCGGTCAACGATTACGACTGATCTTGAAACAAATGATTTTTTTTGACATAATAATTAAATGAGTCAAATTTTCTACTAATATCATCTAACATTTTGAGTTTTTATAAAACACAATGATAACATTTTGAATATAAAAAACTCATCAATTTAGCAGATAAAAAAAACAAGGGCACTGCTTAACACATTTATATTGAATATAATTAATTTTAATTTTATTTATTTAATTAATTATCTTAAACTAACATATCCTACACATATCTTGAATCAAAAGTTCAAAACTAATTTTTTTTTAATCTCTTAAGAAAACCCAACGCAAAGATATTCTTATAAATTAATAATTTTGTAATAACTTATACTAATTAAAAAAATAATATTTATAAATAATATTTGTAGAACTTTTTTGGCGATATGTTTTTTGTTAAATTAGATTTTTAGTTTATATTAGATTTGACTCGATTTTGATTACATGTATATAAATTAATGTTTTTTAAGTCAGTTCTATTATATTTTATGGATTTATCTATAATATAAAATAGGAAAGATTTCAATAAATTTATCTGACGGTCTCAAATAAATTCATCCAATAGCCAACAACATCTCTGTCAAAACTATTTAGATTGAATTTTATCTTTCTCTTCTCACTCTCCACTCTCTTTCTCTTTTCTGGCAGTGGTGGGTGGAAGAGGGGCCTAGGGCCACCTCAAATTTTTTTTTTTTAGTTATATATGTTTTATATATATTTTTATATATTTTTAATTGGGCCCATCGTAATGATTTATAAAAAAAAATTAATTGGGTCAAACAAGTTAGGTACTAGGAAAAAAAACAAAAAAAAAAGTACATACCAAATCTCTTAAAATTAACAAATTAAAATTGATTCATTAGAGTATTGGTATGATTTGTGGGAACTTCCTTTAGTTTAAAAATTATGAAATATATAATCAAAAATTAGTAAAATATAGAGTTTGTAAAGAGATTAAAAATTATAAAATATTATTTTTTATTTGTGTCAAATCTATAATATAAAACAGAACGATTTCAACAAACAAATCCAATAATTTCAAATTAGTTCATCTAATGACCACTATTATCACTCTCAAAATCATTTAGAATAAATTTCTTTCCTCTCAAATTTAATAAATAATATTTGATGTTCGAAATAGTCCACATACGACTATTATTAAAAGTTATAATATCTTTTGGGATATAAAGTGTAACTCACCCTATTGTAAATAGAGACATTCATAATATCGTAACGGTCAAATTTTATGATGAAGAGAGGAATCAGATAGAGAGAGAGAGATGGGAAGAAGAAAAAGAACGGAGAACCCAGAAACCATAATTCGTAGAGGAGGGCAGAAAGATGAGGAAAGAGTCGGAGAAGTAGAAGAAGTTGGAGGAGAGAAAGAGAAGGGAGGAAGGTTCTTCTCATGCTATCTGCTGACCTCTCTAAGCCCCAGGCACACACGCTCCACTTACATCGGGTTCGTCACAAAAATATCCTTAATTCATCTCTCTTCTTTCTAATTTCTGTTTTTTTCGAAATTAGAGCTTCTTCAATTTCAGCCACTTCACCTCTGATCATGGTCATATTCGTCTGGCTTATTTCTTTATATGAGATTAGGGTTTTGAGGGCTTTTCTTTCCCGTCATGTTTACCCATTTTATTTAGGGTTCCTGCTTCATGGAGGATGAAAAAAAAAGTCTGTTTCCAGCGTTCTTGTTCACTAATTGGACTGTTTTGTGCTCTAATTGGCATCAGAATTGGTTTTTTTTTTCCCTGATTGCTCTTACCGATTCGGTAATTTAATGAATTTTTTGGATCTTCTTTGTCCCAAAATTGTAGATTCACAGTGAATCCACGCCGAAGAATTAGGCAGCATAATGGGGAAATCAGGTCCGGTGCCGGGAGGACCAAGAATAAGCGCCCTTGGGAAATGGTATTGTGCATATATGGCTTCCCCACCCATGTAGCCGCTCTTCAGGTACATTATTTTCTTTTAAGTTCCTTATAATCAGCCATCATTGGAACTAGTCAGTTTCGACTTGTTGCCAGCCCTTGTTTTTTTGGAACCCTCTTTCCTGGGTGTATCAGTGCTTGTTATCCATGAACTGTAGCCATTGATATGAAATAAAGCATTGATACCATGTGCATGACCAAGTGTTTATCAGTAAGCTAGCGATTGTTAACACAACCCCTCAATTCATACACAAAATTAGTGGGTATGAGTTTAATTTGAATGGGATTGATCGGAATTGTATAGTAAATGGGCCAACACAAATATGTATTAAACGAGCCCGCACAAATTTGGCTAAGCACGAGTCAAACTTGGCCACGTATAAATGAGGCGATTATGGATTGAATAAATTTTGACAGACCATGACTAAGAAACTAGGCATGACCCATTACATATAGAATTGGTACTATAAGAATACACAATGCTTATTACACTGCACAAGTTTATTTGTAATTGAACTCATCTCTTATGGTATAATACTAGCTTGACAAAGCCCCATCCTATTACTGTGATTTGCTTAGTTGGGATTCAATATTATGGACCAAATAGCTTGGTATTAACAGTACTGAATGCTCAATTGCAACTTGCAGTTTGAGTGGGCCTGGCAGCACCCAGTAGAATCTCTGGCAGTAAGAAAGGCAGCAGCAACTTTTAAGTCCCTTTCAGGACTTACCAATAAGATTAAATTGGCATACACAATGCTTACCCTTCCTGCCTGGCAGAGGTATGATGACATTTGTTTCTCATGCCTGTGAATGAAGAGGATATTCTTTTGACTCAAATAGTTTTTTTGTAAAGTTGCTTACATTTTTGCTACATGTGATCAGCTTGAAGCTCACATTTAATTTCTTTACCACGAAATACCAAAAGCATACAGCTGGTTGTCCAAGTTTACCGAAGCACATGAAGGTCCAAGTTTGTTCCATGGATGAGCTTCCCTGTTACAGAGGAAGTGAGTCAAATGATCATGAAAATGGTGAGTTGGATGATGATGGAGAATGTGATGGAACTAGTGGATTCCAGGGATACATAGCAGAAGGATCATCACATGAAACAAATCATAGTTCAGCAGATAATCATAATAGCATTGAAGAAAATACTCATGAACAAATGGGATGGATTGAAGAAAATACTCGTGAACAAATGGGATGGATTGAAGAAAATACTGGTGAACAGTTTGGAGGGGCAGAAGAATTTGGCGAGAGACAGGCAAGGGACTCATCCTGTAGAAGCGCAAGTCTTAGGAAGCTGTTTTGCCATAGTTATTCCCCTGTGAGAGCATTTTCATCGTCTCTTGCCAGGCCTCATAGCACGACAGCCACTGTTGAAGATGGGGATATGTTCAGATTGATTGAAGAGAGTAGTTTTGAGTTGGATTCGCCATCCCCCATTCCTTTAACTACCACAATAGCTGCTGAAAAAGATCAACATGCAATCAAGAGGTCTACTACCTCATGTGAAGCTGAGGTTATAGATCTGTTCACTCCCTCGCCTTGTTACAATACTAGTTCAGGCAGCAAGAAGAGAAGATTCTCTACTATTTGTCCCGAGATCATTGACTTGACGAAGTCACCCATTTTTGTTTAGTTGTGTAATATCTGGCACATAAATAAAATTAATGCAAAAAGCAGGACAACACTTATGTCTCGTTTTGGAATAAAATGTTGTCATTAAGGAAAAACATTCTCTGTTGTTAGCGATTTGCACTCGCAGGAGCAGCAGTTGGCAGGCAGAGGTGGTCTACCCAATGGATTTATGAACTGATGACCTATGGCAATATGTGGATTACGGGTTGTCGTGTTGTAAATCGTATCCACAATTTTCATGCACGTCTATAAGATATATTGTGTACCCTAATAAGTAGGCAGGTTGCAAACCAGCCACAAAAATTGTACTACAGAATGGCAATATGAGGAAGAAAAAAAAAAGGGAAGCTATCAACCACACAGGCCAAAATTAGGACAAGCTTATTTGATTGAGAAATGATACAAATAAAGACAATCATAACTATTCACAAGAAAGGAAGATTAGGAAAATGTATAGAATAGACAAACTTGAAGAATTTGCCATCTTTGGCAATGAAGGTCACTGCTCCTGCTGCATCAGGTGTTTATGTAATTGTTGGTTGCTTCTGTGGTCATAGTTGTTGTGACTCGTCCTGTGATAGTTGTTGCTGATGCTGTTCTTGTGGTGGTTGCTCTGGGTGTTGCTCACCTTGCCAAACCCAAACAATATCTTGAAGACCAGGTCTTATACCCTCTTTCATCAGCTCCTGATATTCCAATGTATCTCCCCTAGATTGCTTGAGCTCCACCAGATGAAAGGAGGGAGTGAACTCAAAGATCTCTGCGTCAATTGACAAGATTCCTTTCCTACCTTCCTTTGTTCCCTCGAACTTTAGCAGCCCTCCATCCTTTTTCCCCATCTTTAGTCTCAGACGTTTAGCAACTTCTTCTAGTTTAGAGATGATAACTGAGGCAGGTTGCCAGGATGTGAATCTTGCTTCTTTTTTCAGACAAGGTTCTTCAAACAGTCCAGATAGATCAAAGCCAGCAGACAGGGAGATGATGTCAAACGCATTTAAGTTTGAAAGCCTCACTAACTCTTGTTTATCTTGAGCAGCCACAGCACTATTTCCACAGGAACTAGAAGCTGCATCTGCATTTGAAGAAGCCATTTCTTTGTTCACTGTATCAGTTTTTATTGGTTTAGAGTTCAATCCCCTTTTGAACCAAGAATTCTCCTTAATTTTTGAGATCGAGATTCTAGTTGTTGGATTTGGATCCAATATTCTCAACAGTAGCCTGCGTACTTCAGGTGGAAACCAATTGGGACATTTATACTCTGCTTTGCCTATCTTCCTATACATCTCCATTAAATTTGAATCATGGAATGGAAGATAACCAGCCAATAGAACAAATAGTATTACCCCACATGACCAAATATCAGCTTTGACTCCATCATAGCCTTTCCTGTTAATCACTTCAGGAGCAACATATGCAGGGGTCCCACAAGTTGTGTGAAGCAGCCCATCTTGGCGCTTTGATTCAGCAAAGGCACTTAACCCAAAATCGGAAACCTTCAGATTCTCATTCTCATCTAATAGCAAGTTTTCTGGCTTCAAATCCCGGTGATAGACACCCCTGCTGTGGCAGAAATCAACAGCGTTGATCAGCTGCTGAAAATATTTTCGAGCAACATCCTCCTTTAGCTTTCCTTTAGCCACCTTATCAAAGAGCTCACCGCCTTTAGCATATTCCATGACAAAATAGATCTTGGCTTTGGTGGCCATGACTTCAAAAAGTTGCACTATATTAGGGTGTCTGACAAGTCTCATGACAGATATTTCTCGCTTGATCTGATCCACGAGTCCAACTCTCAAAACCTTTTCCTTGTCTACTACTTTAATGGCCACACTCTGCCCAGTTTTGAGACTTCTTGCATAGTAGACCTTTGCAAACGTCCCTTGGCCTAGTAATCTCCCCAACTCATATCTTTCCATCAACACACTCCCTTTGTTATCCATTTCAATGCTAAAAATCCCAATATGTATAACACTATACTCGCTCCTGCTAATTCGACAAATATAATCTACAGTGCAGGAGTATTGAGGAGCAAAGCAAGTCAACCGTCTTCACACAGGTTGTTCATTGACATAACCGGCATTTTACAACATGTAGGACTGTTGTCCATTTGGACATGGGAAGAAAATGAACTGTAATTCATATGCCAAGTATGAAGGATGAAGAAAGGCAGCTCTGGTAAGGCCAAATCCTCAACTGCTTCAGAGAAGGGTTTCTGAACACTCACATACATCTTTCAGCATTCCCTGGCTTTGTTCTTCAAAAGATAAAGGGAGTATGTTTATGCTTAACCAGCGAAAAAGAAATGGACAGAAAATCATTAAGCATGATGATTCAAGTAAAAGGAAGTGGCAAAAGTATAAGAATAATGATTGATGACACAGAGATCTTTGCACAATTATCATTTTTCAGTAGTTTCTAAACAGTGAAAATTACAAAAGCATATAGTTATATAATAATGGAAAGAATCATCTCTCAACACGAGTGCAGATACACTTACAAAAACCCACAACAGAGTTGCTCAAACAATTTTATCCAATGTCCTCTTTGATCCATTTGTGACAACCATTAATCAGGACATGAAAGTGTAGTAGAGATTATTTTACCTATTAAAAAATGAAGGGAGAAGGGGGTGTTACCATGTTTATGCACTACAAATCTGCATTACGAAAAATCATGGTGGTCTTGACTCTTGACATTGAGTACAGGTAGGAAGTCTCATTTTTTTCCCTTCCTGGTTTGCTCTTCAATACAGCTGTTTGTGCAGATGACAGAACCACTCGAACCAAAAATGTTTATTAGAAAATTTTCATTCTTTAAATTTGTCTATGATTTGATTTACCTAAACACGTTTCAAAATTTACCTAAAAAAGAACTTACAGAACAAACAAATATTAAAGAAAACAAAGTATTTTCCAGTTACATAGTAATTGAAAAGCAAACAATTTTCCAATTACTTGACACCAAGCCAATTGGGGCTACATATGCTCAAATGAACGTAAGCACCTTTACAGAAATTAACGAAAAATAAGAAATTTCTGAAGTCCAGAGAGCCAATTCAAGAATTCAGGGAAAAAAATTTCACAGACATCAACACTACACGACGACATGAAAAAACGACGATAAATTTCTTTGTATAATACGGATCACCAGCAGACAGACGAGGCGATCGTTCAATTTCCGTACATGCACTCGAACATGATGGTAAAGAATATCTCCGCAGCCGCAAAATCTATGTCTAAGCGCCCAATTAAGCATATACTTGAATTATACATTTATAAGATCAAGCAATTTCTTACAATATCAAAAAACATACGAAAAGCAGATCGAGCACAAATTCAATGATAAATTCAAGCAACAAAGGGATCATCGGAGAAGAAATTCAGATCACCTTTTCTGAGCTGAGAGAAAGAACGATGAATCTCCACCTGGTGTCTGCTGTTCCAGATTCCACCAAAAACGCGAGCGAGAGAGAGAGAGAGAGAGAGACTCAAAAGGTGGTTTGGCTCTGCCCGCTTATGTTCTTGGGATTTTTAGGAGTGGGCGGGACTATAGTAAAAGTCGTGAGGTATCGTCCAATGAGCCAGATCCGGAATATTCTCTTCGTTATCCACCGCACGATTGAGCTTTACCATCTTTTCACGGATATGAGAAATCTGGGTGTGGTTACCCTGCAGTTGTTAATGAGAACGGCACCGTTTCATGTCATGGACCCACAAATAAGAGGTAGCACGGGAACGGCACCGTTTCAGCACCTCTCGGGTCTCTCTTTCATCATTATCAAATCGTATATCGGAAGATAAATCATTTTTCAAAAATAGTGTATTATATCATATCACGTATCGTATATTGTGTATTGTATGATACGACATAATTTTAAATAAATAATAATAAAATATATATACCTTTGAAAAAAAAATTCAACTCGTAAAAATAAAGTATTAATATTTCACTAATTATTCAAGTCACAAACATAATTCACTAATATTAAAATGTAAAGTTTCCACTAACATTAATTGCTTCAAAAAATTAACAATTTTACATTAGGGTTAATTGTAAGTTGTACCTCGAAAGATAGTTCGAATCTCAATTTAGACTCTCAAAGATCAAAAGTCTCAATTTGCACCCTCAAGATAGAAATTTGTATCAATGTGTATCTCTAAAGATCAAAAATCTCAATTTACACCCTAAAAGATAAAAATTTATATCAATGTGTACCCCCAAATATAAAAATTTCAATTTTCACCCTCAAAGATAAAAATTTGTATCAATGTGCACTTAAAACTAAATTAATAAATTATACCTAGATCCCCTCATGTTTGTCACTTAATCATTTGGACCTCTTCACATTTTGAATATTACTCCATCTCATGACATTTGTACACGTGTAATACATAACATATTTTCGTTGATATATGTTAATATAATCGTTAAAAAAATATGATTTTATCTTAATAAAAAATTATAATTTCATATTACTCTTTATTTTGTGAGTCTGATATACTCTAAAGTTCAAAATCAAACTTATCATTTGAATGTCTAATAGAATGTAGATATTTATATAATATTTTTTATATTCAATGCAATATATCACTCAATGTGCAACCTTTTATTCTATTAGACATTCAAATGATAAACTTGATTTTGAACTTCAGAGTATATTGGACTCATAAAATAAAGGATAATATAAAATTATAATTTTTTATTATAATAAAATCATATAAAAAACAGTTATATTAACAGATATTAACGAAAAGGGGTTACATGTTACACGTGCACAAACGTCATAAGATGTAGGAGTAATATTTTATCTGTGAAGGGGTTCAAATGATTAAGTGACAAGTATAAAGGGATTTAGGTATAATTTATCAATTTAATTTTAGGTGCACATTGATACAAAATTTTATCTTTGAGGGTGCAAATTGAGATTTTTGATCTTTGAGAGTGCACATTGATACAAAATTTTATCTTTGAAGGTGCAAATTGATATTTTTGATCTTTGGGGATGCACATTGATACAAATTTCTATTTTTGATGGTACAAATTGAGATTTTTAATTTTTAAGGGTGTAAATTGAGATTTGAACGATCTTTCAGGGTACAATTTATAATTAACCCTTTACATTAATCAAGATTCCAAAAATTTGATACAAAAAAAATAAAAAATATTTAACTTTGTAAATTAATAGCATTTCTTACATAGGTTTTCTCGGAGAACGAAGAAGAAGGCAGCTGCAACTGTAGATCTAGATTTTCAGAGGCTTTGATTGCTTGGCTGGCTGCTACTTTGATAGCTTCGCAAGTTTCACTGACTTCGTCGATGAAGAACAAAGAGAAGAGAGAGAATGGGTTTCATCGAGAGAGGAACAAAGGGCTTCATCGATAAAGAACAGAGAGAAGAAATAGAGTGTGCTAGTCATCGTGAAAAACAAAGGGTTTATAGACAATGGGCTTCATTGTCGTGAAGAATTGAGAAAAGAAAGAAAAAGGGTTGGGTTTGTCGTCACGACAAAGAGGAGAGAGAAAGAGTGGAGGGTGTTTGTGTTTTGTTGTCGTGAAAAATAGAGACAAGAGAATGAAGAATAGAGAGTAAAAAGAGAATTTTTTTTTTTTTTAATAAATTTTAGCCATTGAAATAACGTTGTTTAAGTGGTTATAGAAATAAAAAAATTCACTTTAAAAAAAAAAACGACATCATTACAGTTAAAAAAAAAAAAAAACAGCGACGACAATGCATATTGTGCATATCATATCAATACGTATCTTAAAAATATATCATATATCGAACGGTATCGTACAAAATCGATATATCGTAAAAATATATCGTACCATACGAATCGCATGAACTATCCCGATAACTATGCTCCACACCATCTGTTCCTTGCCATGGCTAAGCCCACCACCGGCCAACCTACCGTCGACGACCACACAGCCCAGGTCCCCCCTTTCTCCCACTCTCTCTGTCTTCAACACGCATACATGAAAAAGAAAGTATATCGTGTTCAATGATTTCCTTGCCAGTGGCTGCGGTTTTGTCCATTCGCTTCTTTAATTTGACTTAATTTCAGCTTCATTCAGTTTTTTTCGCTATAATTTTTGAATTTTTTGTTTTACAGATGATCCGCTGTGGACTTTACTAGACCAGCGTGTGGAGTATTTTTATTTTTTGTCTGCCAGAAATGTATGCGGTTGTGCACATATTTTTCTGTTGTCGTAAGTTTTTTGGTTTTGAAATTAAAATAGGATTTGGAACTCAGGGGTACAGATCAGGTAACTCCATTTTTAGTGCTTGAGCTTTAGGAGCTGCGTGTGTACTTCGTGACTCGATATTTTTTTTAAGTGAAATGTACTGCATATATTGTTGTTCTTCTTGCTCTTCCCTTGCTGATTGTTTGTTGTTTGTTATGTTGCTGAGGCAAGATGCGAGATTAGTCTGTGTGTGTGTGTATGGTGAGCTTAGTTTTTTGGTCATTGTGGATTAAAGAAAATCGAAATCTCCAATGAAGTAGTGCAATATTGTACTACCAATCCATGATTAGTGCATCTTGGCTTGGTCGAGGCAACCCCAAACCCCAATTAGTTTCACAACTCCAATTAGTGTACTAAGAGTGATATCTTATTTGCTTCCAAAAAAGGAAGTGTAATTGAGATTTGCAAAGCTAGAAAAGTGCATGAAGTTATTGTGTTTACCATCTTGGCAATAATGCTTGCGAAGCAATGTTGAATTGGCAGAGTATGCAGGCTGCCAATGATCATTACTCAATCCTAACATTAGCTATCATGAACATGTATGCAAGTATTCCAGTTGTTGTCGAGAAGAGGCTGATTGATCAAATAGCCAAGGAGGGGTAGTATTCTGAGTATCGGCTAAGGAATTGATGTTGGTGATTAAGTATTGTCATGATGTGGGGTTTTACCTAGGGATATAAAGCTTGAGAATATTCTTCCTATCACTTTTGAGAAGATGAAGCTTGCAGATTTCGATTTGGCCATGAGGATTGGAAATGGTAATACTGAACTTTTCATTAAAATGAATACAGAAACTTTTATTTTTTTTCATGGTCTACTAGCGCTAAAATTCAAGAGCACCAGGTTTATGCTTTTTTCTAACGGGTAGTGAATTGCTTATTTTTTTTTCATACGTCCTCATGATTATTTATTTTGGTGAATCTAAGGGAATTAATTTTCTGGTTGTGCTCGAATGAATTCTGAAACTTTTGTATTTTTGACTATTCAAAGGAAAAGCTTAATTCTTAGCACTCAGTGGCTTGTGGGGTTTGTAATGGATGTAGAGATGCTATTTGCTGGGAACTCACACACATCACCCTGTCTTGGTAGCATTTCTTTCCCCCTTTGTCCATGTATGTGTGTAATATGTTCTATAAGTATGTCTATTTTTATATGGAAATTTGGTTTAGTTTTTAATGGCACTCAGATGTTCCGAACTCAATTTCTTGGTTTGCAGAATGTGTGTTGGTTCAATGTTTAGTCTATAGTTTCATTGGATTTTTGAGCCAGGAATTTGGCAGCGTTGCATTTGTTTTTGTTGAATCTTATGAGTATTGGATACTTTAAATATACATCTCTCTCTCTCTAGACTTTTTTTTTTTTTTGGTTATACGGTGTTTTCGGGCATGGGCGCTAGCTAGTGTATATTAAAGTAGATGTAGATCCTACAAATCGTGCAACTGTTTAAGAATTTTGGACTAAAATTTGTTCATGGTCATGTCTCAAACAAGGTCTACCTTCAAGGATTTGTCATGAGCAATTAGAAAAACATGTTTGATGAGTGAACATCATAGTAGAGAAATCCACACTCTTTCATATCCTCCTACTTACCCCTTAAAAAAAAATTTGATATCAAGACTCAGAAGTGTTTGATGTACTCAATTCCTAGAACTCTTGAATCATTTGTGGACTATATAACATCCACAAAGTTACACAACAATTCCATATACCTCAGACAGTTACAACAAATCCACGCTCATCATCACCAATGGATATTTCCCATCCACTCCTCTCCTCACTAACTTCCCCTCTTTTTGTTTCAATCTCGAATCTTCGCTATGCACTACATTTATAGCAAAATCAACCAAACCTACCCGTTGCGAATTGGAGAATTCAGGTTTTATTACTTGTTGGAGTATAGATAGTCTAGGTTTATTAGGATTTCTTTTCCCTTTTTTACCCTTACTATGATTTTTATATTTTGCCTATATATACGGAGTTTTACTCTTAATTTGAGTATCTCCTTTTACTCACAATTATTTCAAGTTGGTATCAGAGCCATACACTAACCCTACCCCAAACCCTAACCTTCTCCCCAACCTTAGCCTCCACCGAACCAGCCACCGCCGAAACCACCCTGGCCATCAGCTGCCCAGCGAAACCGACCAAA
>CAUOFW020004169.1:130871-179204 GCA_963454935.2 Ilex paraguariensis
GACACATGGGAGCTAAATGTTATCTGGCCTGCAGATTTGGATGGCATATCTACTATTGGCATAAGCAACGTTTCTTCAACCAAAACTGTCATCCAGGGCTGCAGCCTCATCTTTTAACCTATTAGTACCTTTGCATTTGTTGTGCATTGTAAAATGTAAACTGAGGTAGATTTCTAGATGCACACACCCAAACACAAAAGTGCATCATTTTATTGTCACGAACTATTTTCTTTTCGGAAAATGAGGATAATGAAGTCAGTTCACTATGACAAATAATTTTTTTTGGATATGGATTTATAAATTTATGTCAGTGTGTTTAATATATCTGGCTATCTAGCTATCAAATTGAAACCATTATTGTTAGCAACTTGCCAACTTCTACTGTTTCTAATCTATTTTTTGGTCTAAAATTTTGAATACAATAGTAGTTTTATTGATCTTACCACCATTGGTTTTAATTGTTGAAAAGGTTGATTTTGGGGTTGTGTTGAATTGAATTGGTCAGGTTCAAGTTTGATCCAATTGAATTATCAGAAGTCCTTCTTAACTGTAAGGCATTTGCACGGTTTGTTAACCATCCTGTCAAAAGAAATCCCTACTAACCGTATTATTCGTTGTCTTGCCAATTTAGTCATTTTGACAAGGTAGAGGCTGACATTCAGAGACTGTAGAGCTAGCAGGGTAAGTTGTTTCATAATCCAGGGTAAGTGGGGACTTTTTAACTGTCATATTTTAGTAGTTATTTGAACCTTATATCCTTTGTAAATGTCAAAGTCTGCTGTCAAAATGAGCACAAAAAGGACACGGAATCTACCATATTTTGCTCTGAGCAGCATGTGAACCCATTAATTGAAAATTCTTTGGATTGTGCAGGAATGCGGATCTCACAAGTGTCACCGCCCAAAATACATGTAAACAAATATTAAAATAAAAACTCTGACCAGTTCATTTAGTTTACCAGGCTTCTGAATAGTGGAGGAGGGTTAAGACCTGCCGCTTAACAATTTATTATCATCCTTTCAGTAGCAGTCTATTTCTTAATAATGAAGTCACTCTTGACTTTTGGTAAAAAAAAAACTGATTTTTGCTCTACAGACTTTAATGGATGTGAGCAAGTTTTGTGATTTTCGGGGATACTCACATGAGACACCAAAGACTTTGAATTCAAATCCTTTTTATATGTTCAAACATCGTCTGCCCGATTGTCTCCTAACCATTGCTTAGGAAAACAATGTTTTTTTTCATAGTTTTATTTTGAATCTAATTTTATACATGCAAGCAATTCATACCCTTTTGCTAGGAAATACATATGTGGGAACTCAACTCATCTCCTTGAATATGCAGAACTCTACAGGTGCTGTCCCTTGTCCTTAGCTAAATCTCTTCATGATAACCGTTGTCATATTCTCTGCCTTGTTTTAACATTATTTCAGGGTAGTTTTGTCTCTAAAGCATTTGCTGATAGAAATGTTCATCCGCAGCTCAGATCTTGCTCTAAAGTCGATCAGGACTAAGCAGGATCAGAAGCTCTCTACTAGGCAGCTATCCAGGGAGATCTCAATGACCAACTCCTCTGGGGAAGTCTACTATGGCGGGCCATCTGTTGCTATCCCATTCATGTGGGAATCTCAACCAGGCACGCCCAAAGTCAAGCTTCGTGAAACTTCGATTCCTCCTCTCACACCTCCACCTTCCTTCCATTTCAATCCAACAAAAAAACCCATTAAAAAGCCCTTGAAGTCCAACATTTTGCTCTCTGTTCTCCCTAAGCTCACTCTGAGAACCTCCCTCCCATCATCACCTGCATCATCTGCATCTTCGTCATCGCCATCATCATCATCATCATCATCCCGAGGGTCATCTTCGTATTCAGTGCCGCAGTCTCCATATACACCTTCAACTTTAAGAGATCAATTCAGATTGCCAATCTCAAGATCATCATTTGATGCAAGGATGGATGAGGAAGATGAGCTTGGATCACGTGTTTCGACGTTTTGCTTTGGCATCGGACGCAGTACAAATCTCAGGTCCCGTGGCTGCTCTTCGAGTATGATCAAGGTATTGTTTGGAGAGTCTGCATGAAGTACTGTAAACTTATGGAATTTTGAAGCTTCATATAATTCTTCATCAGGGTGCAGTATGCTGTGCTTGCAATTTATGATCATGGAATTAATCTTGTAGAAACGTCTTGTTTCATGAAATAATTATTTCATAAATGGATGCAATGTATTTTATTTTGCTTTCATCATCTTCCTCGTCCCCATGTTTTGCTAGCAATTGGATGATCGTGTAATAAAAAAAACATCTATGATGTTATTTGTCATTTAATCTTGTAGAAACGCTTAGTTTCGTGAAATAATTATTTCCTTGTCAAATGGATGCTATGTTTGTTGTTTCTGCTATAACCATCCTCCCCATCTCTCTCTCTCTCTCTCTCTCTCTCTCTCTCTCTCTGTTTATTACTGTATCGAAGTCTGAAGAGCATGGGTGAGTACAGGAAACATAGCCCGGTCTAGTTAATTATGTTTGGATGCTTAGTGTGTTTTTGCCTCGAGGCATGTGAGTGTGCGAGTCGAAGAATACGTTGAGATTAGGGATGTTAATGGAGCTGAATTTAAGCTTAAATTGAGTTAAATTTATACATAAACGAGTTAACTTGTTTGACTATTTACACATAAATAAATTTTAAAAAATGTTCAAGTTAATCTTATTTAGCCTTAGTCGAGATTGGAAACTTTTGAGATGACATTAATTAATAGTCCCTAATTTAATGCATCACTTGAGCCCCACATGGAATCTGATCAACTTGGCATTGTTCTGTCCTGTTACGTACACTTACACCACCATAGATCGACGGGANGAGCCCCACATGGAATCTGATCAACTTGGCATTGTTCTGTCCTGTTACGTACACTTACACCACCATAGATCGACGGGAAAGGCTACGGTATGGTACCGTCCAAACATTATAATTTTTTTGAGTTATAAATTATAATTTTAAATGGTATGATGAATTATAAAAAATTTAAATTGATATTGAAATTGTTATGATTGATCACGAGTGTCTATGATCGATCATGATTTTTTTTTGAATAGTTATAAATGTTTTTTAAAAAAATTATAATTTTATTTATAAAAATTGATAATTGACGGCACAATATCAAAATTTATTTTTTTTCTCCTTAACGTAGAATTTCCTAGTTAGTTTTGCCTTTGGGGCTGTGAAAAAATATTCAAAAGCACATGACAATGGGAATCGATGAAACGAAATAAAGACATTGAACCTTCCAAGTATCCTACATACTTTCTCCAATGCACACTCACACTCTCTTCTCTTCCATTCAAACCTTATAATTCTTGAAAAATTATCCACTATTAGCGTTGAACTAATTTCTTTTAAAAATTTTAAGGTAAAGCATTACATGTAAGCTGTAAGGGCAGGTCAAGATTATTTGGGGCTTAAAACGACTACTATAAATGAGATTTTTTATTTTTAATGTTAATAATTTTTTTATGTTAAAAGTATTATAATCTTTGTTATGATAGTTGATTTTAGGAAATATTTTACCAATTTTAATTTTAAACAATCATAGTCTACTGATTTTAATTTTCCTAGTTTAATAACAAAAAAATATTTTGGTTTATTTTTCATAATAGAAATAAAAAAATTCGTAACAAAAAAAAAAAGATAATTTGTATTTACTAGAGATTAAGTGAGAGGGAGGGCCTTAGTTTACAAGTAAATATTCAATGTAACGGTGATAACACATGAGAGAGAGAGAGAGAGAGAGAGAGAGAGAGATTACAAATGGGTGGTGTGTTTTTAGTTTACTAGTTAAAATTATTTTTTTAACCTTAACTTCTTTTTTTTTTTTTTTTCTAAAAAATTTTATTTTAGTATATTTTTAATATTTTGGGTTGGGTTCATGAGCCCAAACTACCCAAATTCAATTTTGATTGAGTTTAAATTTTCATAAGATTTTTTTTAAGGCCTAAAATCTCATGGATTTAATTTTTTTTTGATTTGAACTAACTATATGACTTGAAATTTTGGGGCCTTCTTTGATATGGGCATAAAGTCCAGTCTTTGTTGGTCTATAAGCTGCTTCACAAAATTTAATTAGAGGAAACCAAATATTTTTCTATGAAATTTATATTTATACTATTTATAAATATCGGTAACTGCGAAAAATTTTAATTTCTTATTTTATCTCTAATTATTATAATAAAATCAATTATACCCACTTATATACTTTCATTTAATTTTTATTTTTTTACTCTTATTTGACTTTTAACTTATTTTGGACTTTTTTATAAGAATTTCTAATTTTTTTTAAACTTATTTATTAATAATATAGTTATATATAATTTTCTATATTTATATGGAAAAGTAAAGTCCTATATATCTTAAATTATTATACACATGAAGTTATCGATAAAATTTCAAAGTTAAGTATGTGTTATATTTTATTTTTTGGAGTGTAATATTATTATAAGCGGTCTAATCAATTTATTTAACAAAATAAAAGCAATAATTCTATAATACAAATAACCGATTAGGTACTCAAAAACTTTTATAATCAATAAAAAAATTATTATTTAAATTAATTTACGTGCGAAGCACGTCGTGCATTGCTAATAATTTAAAAATATGAGAATTAATAAGTATTTAGACTCTATAGAATTTGATTCTTTTATGTGTATATGGTTGGTCCAAGAATACTTGAGGCCCTGGATAAAATTTTAGATCGGACCTTAAATTTTTTTTAGATGAATATTTATTTATTTTTGTTTTAAATATTTAAATTCATATATTTTAATAAATATATTTATGGTGTAAAATAACTTGTAAATTCTTATTTTAAGATCAAAATTAACTCAAAAATTATAGTTCAAGAAAATAAAACTGAATAAATAGATCAGAGTCATTGAGAATTCAGATAAAATGACAGAGTAGAGTCTTGTAATTTTTTTTTACAAAAATATGATAGGATTTTTTTCTTTTCTTTTTGAATCTACATATATTTATGATTTTAAAAAAAAAATCTTAATAATTTTTGTTTTGATTGCTTCACGTAACATTCTAAATTTTTTACATTCGTCTGAAAATCCATTCATACAAACGAATGGGAGCTTTGGCCGACCGCCTTACTTGGCTAGGAGTAGAACCGATCCTGTGTATGCATTTATACACGGAGAGAGATGGATAGGATACTTTAGTTGTGCTATGAGCTATATAGATTTTAATGATCTTCAGGTACGCACGCACGGCCTATTAGATTAATGAAAATAAGACAAGTTCTACAAAGAGGTGGTAGAAAAAAGAGGCTGATACCAGGGCAACAGTCCTGCAAAGAAAATGCACACCCTTGTCGGTGGGGGACTATAATGAATGGTATACGACTTATTGCTGTTTGACTCAATATCAGGTACAGTTGCAACCAGTCATGCCCTATAATTGACACCATAAAGTTCAATCACCGTCGGGAGAATTCACAGCTATGACATAGTCATGGTTCTAGGTTCTAGGTTCCAGGTTCCAAGTTTGAACTTCGGTTTATCCAATGTGCGTGTGCTCTTCGTATGATTGTGCTAATTATCTGAAATTTAGTAACGTTATCAAATAATTTTCTCGTATGAGAGTTCACATAATTTTTCCCTTACTTCAACGACAAAAAGTTCATCATGTTTGAGAGCTTGTATAAAAATATTACACTTGTTATATCATCCCCTACATATAGAAAGAACTCTTGTTACAAATCCCAAGTTTAAGGGACAATTAGGCATGGTACTTCAACCGTACCAATGATTTGTAGCATCCGATGTAACAATTCATTAGAAATTAACGTAAAAATAGCTTGTTTACAATCAAATATGACAAGATCAATCATACGAGTCTTACTTGAATTAGATATATCAGGATATGGGGTTTGATAATACAAATAGTGGGTGTGTCAGTGACATCACATCATTATTTATGCGTAATGTTACCATTTAATAATAAATTTATAAATGAGTAAGGTGAATGTCACCTAGATAATTATTAAATGACATGACATGACATGGTAATTATTATAATATGTGTGATACACATACTTATTTGTTTTAATTTTATTAAATGCTGATATTACGTGATAATGAAGACGTGATAGCACCGTTATACCCAATATTTTTTCATCAGGGTGGCAGCGCCCATCAGATTTGCAACTGTTGGCGTGTGATGTAGAATAACGGGGGCAACTCATTTTTGTGCCTTCAAAGTACAATGAAAGACGGAAAAATAATAANGTTTGATTCGTCCGATCAGGGCGGACTGGAAAAATACTTTAGGGCTGTGACATTAGTAAATTTTAATAATTTTTTCATCAATGTTACCAATGACTTAATTCAATGTAACTGTTATTTTAATTGTAAATTTTAATGATTGATGAAATCTATTTTCAGGGTGCATTGAATTATGTCATCAAATTAGATCTAAATAACAATTTTCATTTCTTTTTTCAATTGACTATAGAAGTTTATAAANGATCCGGTCAATCATCAAGACTCATTACTTTTTCACGAACTCTTTTAGTTTTGGGTCATATTCTATCGTTTAAGTCATCAAAATCTCATTTTTGTCACTTTTGAAAAAACATCAAAAATTAATAATAAATCATAGGAGTTTTTGAATTCAACTATGTCAATTTTGTTAGACCACATGTGCTTTTATGTTAATTAGTAAAATCGNTTTTGATTCGTCCGATCAGGGCGGACTGGAAAAATACTTTTGGGCTGTGACATTAGTAAACTTTAATAATTTTTTCATCAATGTTACCAATGACTTAATTCAATATAACTGTTATTTTAATTGTAAATTTTAATGTTTGATGAAATCTATTTTCAGGGTGCATTGAATTATGTCATCAAATTAGATCTAAATAACAATTTTCATTTCTTTTTTCAATTGACTATAGAAGTTTATAAATTCATATTTACTATAATTATGCGTAAAAATTTATTAAATATAGAAGGTTAAAAAACGATTTGTATGGAATTAACAAATAAAAAATAAAAGTAAATTAATTAAAATTTCGTATGAGACTAATTATTATCATTTTACAATAAATCTGATTATTGTTTATCATTTAAAAGAATTATAAATCAATGATATCAATAAATACTTTTTTTTATATGCAAAATAGTAATAACAGTCTTTCATTTATTACCCTGTAAATTGTTACATTATGACGCTCATTTCTATGTAATAACAAAATAATCCTATAATTTAGAAAAATGAAAGTGATATGTCTAAAAATTATTCGGACATGCCTATGTCTAAAAATTTAAGAATAATAATAATTGCATATAATTCAAAATTTAATTTTATATCTTGACAAAAAAAAATTCAAAATTTAATTGGTAGGAATCCAATGGTTTGTGACTATTATATGAATAGTAGACATTATTAAATGTAGGAACTCACTATTAGATTTAATATCATAATGTATTAGTTCCAATATCATNCTGCCCTTTTCTTGTAATAGTGCGGTGTAGAGGAGTTCAGCTGTTAATGTTGAGAAGAACGAACTAATTAATGCTATATAAACTTAATGATATGGTTTCAATACAATCATTAAATTAGTTATAATTTTTAATATTAAATGTAATCTTCTACTAAATCAATGATTGTATTAAATTAGATTTTCAGGTTATATCTGAAAATTAAATTCAAATAGTATCTTCCATCCACAATTATTGTCCCTCTTAAGTTTTGTAGTCCACTATTTCCCACATTTAAAGTCGTCATTGGTGAATTAACCAAGCAATCGATGGGTGTGTAGACAAGTTCCAACAATTGAAAATATGGGCGAAAGCAAAGAAGAAAGAAACACAAGAGCATTGAAAATGAGAGTCCCAGCCATTCAACGTGTGAAGCAATCCCAAGTAAGTTGCTGTCCAAAAGTCTAAGGGGACACACGTTGGCAAAGCTTTGACTTCAACTCTCTCTCTCTCTCTCTCTCTCCCCAATCTGAAAACAGTGATTTATCTTCCTCATCTTTCTGTTCTCTTCCACGCCGCCCAACTATGATCCACATTAATATCAAACTATAGCTAGCTTATACACATATCACCATCTCACAAAACCCGTTTGTTTGTTTCCTATAAAAAATCATTGATCTACTTTCCTTTTAAGCACTTCTCTTTCCCTTCTATCTACTTTTCTGCTTTCCTTCTCCCTTTGAAACTCTTCTCCTCTTTACCTCCATCTACCTAGGCAGCATATATAGTGGCATTCCTGAATGTCCAGAGAAAGGTAAACATAAGAAATTACTCCACCCATCCCCACACACCAACCCTCCTCTTTTCACCATGATGACAGAACTTCAATTCTTTTTCTCTAGGTTTTTGGATGTGTATAAAAGAAACTTAGCAAGAACCCTAAATTGTTGTCGTAATCCTATGTGTTTTCTTGTCTTCTGTTAGGGACAGATCATTTGATGAGATAGGGAAGAAGATCAAGAGAGAGATCGATGCATCTTCTCAAATGGGAAGGAGACATATGTTGGGTCTTCCAGGGACATTGAACACTGTCACCCCTTGCGCTGCATGTAAGCTTTTGAGAAGAAGATGTGCTGAAGAATGCCCTTTTTCCCCCTATTTCTCCCCACTTGAACCCCAGAAATTCGCTGCTGTTCACAAAGTCTTTGGTGCTAGCAACGTTTCCAAGATGCTCATGGTCAAAACTCAAACCCTCTCTCTCTCTCTCTCTCTCTCTATATATATATATATATATATATATATAATCTGTATATATAGTCTCTCTGATGGTTTTCTCTCTCCTCTCAAATTGGGTAATATAGGAGGTGCCGGAGAGCCAGAGAGCCGATGCAGCGAATAGTTTGGTGTATGAAGCAAACGTGAGGCTTAGAGATCCAGTATATGGATGCATGGGTGCAATTTCAGCTTTGCAACAACAGGTTCAATCTTTACAGGCTGAACTTAGTACAATAAGGGCTGAGATATTGAAATATAAGTATAGGGAAGCTGCAAATAGTTTAATTGCTTCCACTCAGCCTGCTTTGGTCTCCTCTGGGGCCGTGTTGGATGCGAGGGCCCCGCCAGCTGCTCCACCCACCCCTCCTCCACGACCTCCTCCTCCACCGCCACCGTTGCCTTCTGTCATTGTTTCTGCTTCCTCTTCTGCTGCTTTGTATTCATCAAATTCGATCACTGCAAGCTTTGACACCATCCCAAATAATAACACTTCATACTTCAACTAATATGTCACCTCGCCTTATTCTATTTCTCTTTAGTCTTTCTTTATTCCCTTAAAATTGAAAGATTATCTGATGTATTGGACCAGGTTTTCTCTTTTGTTTTTCATACCTTTATGGCTCAGAAATCATAGGAGAATAAAAGAAAAACTGAGGTCTGACAGCAACTATTCCAATCTTTAATTTCTCACAGAATCCACAGTTTTCTTGGCAACCAAACGCATCATACTGGGTGATCTCTTTTTGATAGCTTTTCTTTTCCTACTTGTAACTTTCTGCTTTGTTCTTGGAAAATTGGAGGTTTTTTTACTGCACTTCAAAAAAAATCCAGATAAACAAGGGAGTGGATTTTCGTGAAGAACACAATTTTCTAATTTGAGCACATAGATCTTCAGGCCAATGACTTGAGCATGGATAGCCAGAGTGTAGAACAAGTCATTTCCTCTCTTGTTTCATTAGGTTTGTCAATTCAAGATTATGATGCCCACTTGCTCTCTATCTTCTTCTTGCTTTGTCTGAGAGAAACTAAACCAGAAAAGAAGAATCTATACAACAAAACAGAAAAATCATTCCCAAGAAATTGGTCTTACAGAACCTTTTTTCCACCGTTACAATAGTATTAACTGGTTCTCTAGACAAATACGTTGGTCTAGCAGAAACAATTAGAGGTTTCATTTGATCCTCTTTGGAGTACCAAAAGGACCTGAGAAACCATCGAAGGACATTGGGGAGACAAAAGATTGGTGTGTTTGATTCGTCCGATCAGGGCGGACTGGAAAAATACTTTAGGGCTGTGACATTAGTAAATTTTAATAATTTTTTCATCAATGTTACCAATGACTTAATTCAATGTAACTGTTATTTTAATTGTAAATTTTAATGATTGATGAAATCTATTTTCAGGGTGCATTGAATTATGTCATCAAATTAGATCTAAATAACAATTTTCATTTCTTTTTTCAATTGACTATAGAAGTTTATAAATTCATATTTACTATAATTATGCGTAAAAATTTATTAAATATAAAAGGTTAAAAAACGATTTGTATGGAATTAACAAATAAAAAATAAAAGTAAATTAATTAAAATTTCGTATGAGACTAATTATTATCATTTTACAATAAATCTGATTATTGTTTATCATTTAAAAGAATTACAAATCAATGATATCAATAAATACTTTTTTTTATATGCAAAATAGTAATAACAGTCTTTCATTTATTACCCTGTAAATTGTTACATTATGACGCTCATTTCTATGCAATAACAAAATAATCCTATAATTTAGAAAAATGAAAGTGATATGTCTAAAAATTATTCGGACATGCCTATGTCTAAAAATTTAAGAATAATAATAATTGCATATAATTCAAAATTTAATTTTATATCTTGACAAAAAAAAATTCAAAATTTAATTGGTAGGAATCCAATGGTTTGTGACTATTATATGAATAGTAGACATTATTAAATGTAGGAACTCACTATTAGATTTAATATCATAATGTATTAGTTCCAATATCATTATTTAAAAATTAATTATTATTTCAGTAGCCGTCTATCTTAATCGATATCACAATAACACAATAATAAGGTGTGCACAATTAAATATGTCTAAATTTTATTTTAAAAAATATATATTTATTGTAAAAAAAATTGAGGGTAGGCACAATTAAATATATCTAAGTTTTATTTTAAAAAAAATATATCTAATGTCCAAAAAAAAAAAATTTGAAGGGGGACATGTGCTCACCCTAGTCCAAGTCCAAGGGTGGCTCCGCCCCTGCCTCCGATACGTCTGAGAGTTTGGTCTGGCTCTGCAAATTAGCTGTAACATTACTAGCCCTTTCATATTTCTTCTCCTGGTTACCCTCCTCTTGGATTTCTATTGTAGGATGTAAGATTGAAACACAATGAGAAATTAGCACTAGTAATTCAGGTGTCATATAGATATTTTTAATTTTGTGTGTATGTAATTGTTTTGAGTTTTTTTCATTCATCTTGATCATCTGTCTCTTTGGGGTGTTGATGAATTTATACTTCAATTTTACAGTTTTTTCGTCAACTTGACTTAAATTTTATAGAATAATGTTATTGAAATTTAAACAATTGACATAATTTATTGATTTAATAATGTGACAGTGACATGAAATCCCGATACATTTCAAATCAAATTAATTTATGTTAAAAAACTTGTCGTCAATCCTGTTGTATCTATCAATCCTTTTCACCTAATAAAACTTGTAGATATGGCTCCAAAAATAGGCAATTTCCATGGTACTGTTTAGGGGTGTTAATTGATACGAACTACTCAGGTTCGGTTTGAACTCGACTCGTATTCTAAACGAGTTAAATTTGATCAATTTTTAGGCTCATTTAAAAAAACAAGCCTAAAAGATTCGGTTCGAATTCGTAAAACTCGGCTCACCTATATATAAAATAATCAAACTATTCGAGTTTGGCTCAGGCTCAGACTTGGTTTGTTTTCTTAAAAAAACGAGTTTGAATAATTTTTTAGACTCATTTAAAAAAAAAAAAAATACCAAGGTTAGATCCTTAAAACCATAATAAATTTTGTCATTAATGACACCTACAACTTTCTTCCATGAGTTTGAATTCAGGAATGGTTCTAAAATCTAAACACCTACTATACGTACGTTGTTAGGTGGTGAATGGTAGCCAGCAAGGTTTCATTATGCAAAAATGTTCAAGATTTCTTGGCGTGTGGAGCTCATCAATGTAGTAGAGCTGATGGTTATGCACTAAATTATTAAATACCAGCAAGCAGCCTATAGAATTGTGATGGAATTTGGTTTCACGTCATGGTTGCTTGAAGTAGTCGTGATTTAGCTAATACCGACCCACTTTTTTTTATGACAAGACCCAAATTTTGAATCATTAAGAAATGTTCAAAATGTCATATGCCAAGAGCTAGAGCCTAACACTGTTCAAATGAACAAAATTAGAAGAGTCGATGGCTGATATAGCATTTAGGTGGGATGAATTTTCCAGTTGATACCAAGGTCAAAGAGCAAATTTGTAAATTGTTAATCATATTATCGAAAAATTTATTGTTCACACTTTAGTTTTTTTTTTTTGGATCGGGTTTTGATAGATTTGAATTCATATCTAACTTTAAAAGTTTGATTTAATAATTCGACAAATTTTATTTTCATGGTTTATATCTGAATCCGTTAACAATCTAAATTCTGATCCAAAAAATTGATTTGATCCAAATAATTTAATTTAACTAAATTTTAATAAATTACATCTAAATTTTAACTAAATTTCACCAAATAATCACTTAATTCCTTTAATATTTATAAAAAATATATATAAATATTTCAGATTGAATCATAATTAAATCGAATATAAGTATATATAAATCTAAATTTGTGAAATATAATATATCAGATTCTAATTCAAATCAAATTCAGATCAAAATTTAATCTATTGACACGCCTACGTGTGTGTGTGTGTGTGTGTGTGTGTTTTTTTTTTGGGGGGGGGGGGGGGGGGGGGTTGGCTAGGGAATGTGGAGTTTGTTTAGGGGATTTTGGCTATATCCTTCAAATTTTTTACCAATTTTTCATCCTAAACCAATTTGAACGATTGAATCAGTAGGTCATACAAATTTTCATTATATCCTTCCTCATGTCACCTGAGAAATTTTGATATTGGGCTTTTAGTACAATTATTTTTATATTCAGTGTAGTTAGTGTAATTTATCCAAATAAAATTTATGGCTTTTAACAATGTTGGTATTACAAGAAAGTCTATTATCACATGGTCGTTAACTAACTTCGATGAAGCTTTTAAGATTATTTGTCTTATTTCCAGAATTTTAAAAACCCAACAAACACGGACTTAATAATAATTAACTCCAAAATTTAAAAAGAAAGATAGATGAATATATATATATATTATTTTAAATCATCACCGTTGGTTACCGTGTTCTTATTAATGTTTTTCTTCGATCTCAAGGCCGTCCTTGTCAAATGAACATGAAGAACATCATTCCAAAGCCTAAACAACAGTTGACTTTTATGATTTAAAATCTACCTTGATGGCTCCAAATGCTTATAGGACAGCTCGAGTCCTAAACAGTAGCTGACTTTCATGATTTAAAATCTCCCTTGATGGCCAAAAAATTTTGTTTTATAAAAGAGTTTGAATGTAGAATCTCTCAGCTGAGTAGGCAATGGTGTTTTCTATATTTTTTTAAAATATAATGGTCAAAGAATTGTCTGCATTTTTTAGACACGTAGGTAAAATATAAACTCAAGACTTATGCAATCACTTTTAATATGAATTAACCATCAAATTGAGTTGGTGGTATATCACTAGATATGTCAATCGTGTTGGATGAAGTGTATCTGTGTCGAGTCTTAACGAGCTCATATCAAAAAATAATTCACTTATATTCAATTTTTTTATTAATTTATATTTAATAAATCATGTTATATTAAATTCATGTCGTACATAAACCATATATAATTAATATGTAAACAAATCGTATTATATTTTAACACTTGTTGCACATCTTGCTCGTTAAACTAACCATTACATAACTTTTCTCTGGTCAAATTTACCATGTGACAAAGGGCCAAGTTGGACAGCAATATTAGTAGCAGGAGTGTTACGGAGCTGCTGTGCCCGCTGTATTTGCAGAACACGAACTCAATATAACATAACATTATTTGTTAGACACAAAATATAAACATAACCAAGTGTTTTTTATAACACCAACCCACGTCACCTAGTACAATTGACAAGCCTAATATCAATATCCATCATGTGGTATAGAATAGATGGAATTGAAACTCTAGTTTTCACCAGAAAGGATTCATTCGTTATTCCCTCAAGGTTAGCGTGGTTTGCATGTAATATTAAATAAATATTTGCAGGCGTACTCCTAAATGTTGTTTTACACTCTATGTGCACTAAAACTTTCACCAAATTAACCGTAGTTACTAGATCATTGATGGAACCCATTGATCCAAAGGCTACAAGTGGGTTCTTTTCTCCTTTGAAGAATGCAAATGGGTTCACAACCTGATTTTAGAAACCTGAAGACAGATTTGCAACTGCGTAGTTGGGGCAAAGAAGTCGTCCATAGAAGTCACAAGATTAGATATATTCAGAAACGAATCGCAGGACTCACAATCGTCCATTGAAAAGTCTATTTATATGCATTAGTGCAGAGCATAATCAAATAAAGATTTATCACATTACCCAAAAACAAATTATCTGAAGATTTAAAAAAAGAGTGCAAGTGTAGAACCAGAACCCCTCTTGATCTGGACTGTTTATAATCAGTATTACGACTCAGTACGTCGATGCCAAAGAGAGATTACCATGAACAACCACAAAGTTACTTGTCAAACTCCCAGATGACACCTCCGTCCTCTGCCACAGCAGTAAACACATGTTAGCTAGAAAACAAAACGTTGAAGTGTGCAAATTATATACGAAAAGGGAAGAAGACGCCTACAAAAATGGGGCCCAAAAAGATCCCTTACTTAATAGGTTTTTCAAGATCAAATAAATACAAATCAAGG
The DNA here is from genome assembly GCA_963454935.2 of Ilex paraguariensis. Lineage (NCBI taxonomy): Eukaryota > Viridiplantae > Streptophyta > Magnoliopsida > Aquifoliales > Aquifoliaceae > Ilex > Ilex paraguariensis. Next base: position 145,687 of record CAUOFW020004169.1, read on the forward strand.
TCAAAACAAGGTGCACACTTTTCAAGAGAGCATCAAAATGACTTCTCTTAATTCAAGCAAAAGATCACATGCCCATATTATCCACCATGTGTATTCCTCAATGATATTAGGTGACATTCGTTGTTTTATTTGACAAGCAAACTGCATATTTCCCTTGGTGCCAACTCTCATCAGTAGACCTAACATTGACTAACAGTAGTTCCTAGTGTTTCAGATGGATTAACACCAGAATACTCTCGTAGCAGTCCAACAAATGCATTCCCAAAACTAGAGAATCTGATTCAAAACACTTGCTGTCAGCTAGGTGGGGACAATTGTATCAGGATCATGGGTCGCTTTAGTATCGGGTATGGGTACATAGTACGATATTTTCTTAAGTATGCAGTACGATAAGGGTAGGCTTAAATGGTACAGTATTTTAGGTCATAATTCGTTTTATAACTCTTATGTAGATCGTTTTTACTACTATATAACATCATATATTACAGAACATCCATAAACACTAAGTCAGTTACCATTTATGAGTAGTGCCAAATTTGTATTCTAAATGTGCATNCCGATATTTTCTTAAGTATGCGGTACGATAGGGGTAGGCTTAACTGGTACAGTATTTTAGGTCATAATTCGTTTTATAACTCTTATGTAGATCGTTTTTACTACTATATAACATCGTATATTACAGAACATCCATAAACACTAAGTCAGTTACCATTTATGAGTAGTGCCAAATTTGTATTCTAAATGTGCATCCCAAATCAATAAGGATGGTTGGATCAGCGGATCCCAATTAGAAAAGTTGATGGGATTCACTAATCTAATGGTCTCCGTTCAATTGGAATACAAATTTGAGTTACATAGTATTTCCCTTTATCTTACAATTGTGTTTGATTTTCTATTATCTAAAATAATATATAATTATAAATCTATATACATGTAATCAATNCGGACTTAATAATAATTAACTCCAAAATTTAAAAAGAAAGATAGATGAATATATATATATATTATTTTAAATCATCACCGTTGGTTACCGTGTTCTTATTAATGTTTTTCTTCGATCTCAAGGCCGTCCTTGTCAAATGAACATGAAGAACATCATTCCAAAGCCTAAACAACAGTTGACTTTTATGATTTAAAATCTACCTTGATGGCTCCAAATGCTTATAGGACAGCTCGAGTCCTAAACAGTAGCTGACTTTCATGATTTAAAATCTCCCTTGATGGCCAAAAAATTTTGTTTTATAAAAGAGTTTGAATGTAGAATCTCTCAGCTGAGTAGGCAATGGTGTTTTCTATATTTTTTTAAAATATAATGGTCAAAGAATTGTCTGCATTTTTTAGACACGTAGGTAAAATATAAACTCAAGACTTATGCAATCACTTTTAATATGAATTAACCATCAAATTGAGTTGGTGGTATATCACTAGATATGTCAATCGTGTTGGATGAAGTGTATCTGTGTCGAGTCTTAACGAGCTCATATCAAAAAATAATTCACTTATATTCAATTTTTTTATTAATTTATATTTAATAAATCATGTTATATTAAATTCATGTCGTACATAAACCATATATAATTAATATGTAAACAAATCGTATTATATTTTAACACTTGTTGCACATCTTGCTCGTTAAACTAACCATTACATAACTTTTCTCTGGTCAAATTTACCATGTGACAAAGGGCCAAGTTGGACAGCAATATTAGTAGCAGGAGTGTTACGGAGCTGCTGTGCCCGCTGTATTTGCAGAACACGAACTCAATATAACATAACATTATTTGTTAGACACAAAATATAAACATAACCAAGTGTTTTTTATAACACCAACCCACGTCACCTAGTACAATTGACAAGCCTAATATCAATATCCATCATGTGGTATAGAATAGATGGAATTGAAACTCTAGTTTTCACCAGAAAGGATTCATTCGTTATTCCCTCAAGGTTAGCGTGGTTTGCATGTAATATTAAATAAATATTTGCAGGCGTACTCCTAAATGTTGTTTTACACTCTATGTGCACTAAAACTTTCACCAAATTAACCGTAGTTACTAGATCATTGATGGAACCCATTGATCCAAAGGCTACAAGTGGGTTCTTTTCTCCTTTGAAGAATGCAAATGGGTTCACAACCTGATTTTAGAAACCTGAAGACAGATTTGCAACTGCGTAGTTGGGGCAAAGAAGTCGTCCATAGAAGTCACAAGATTAGATATATTCAGAAACGAATCGCAGGACTCACAATCGTCCATTGAAAAGTCTATTTATATGCATTAGTGCAGAGCATAATCAAATAAAGATTTATCACATTACCCAAAAACAAATTATCTGAAGATTTAAAAAAAGAGTGCAAGTGTAGAACCAGAACCCCTCTTGATCTGGACTGTTTATAATCAGTATTACGACTCAGTACGTCGATGCCAAAGAGAGATTACCATGAACAACCACAAAGTTACTTGTCAAACTCCCAGATGACACCTCCGTCCTCTGCCACAGCAGTAAACACATGTTAGCTAGAAAACAAAACGTTGAAGTGTGCAAATTATATACGAAAAGGGAAGAAGACGCCTACAAAAATGGGGCCCAAAAAGATCCCTTACTTAATAGGTTTTTCAAGATCAAATAAATACAAATCAAGGTCAAAACAAGGTGCACACTTTTCAAAAGAGCATCAAAATGACTTCTCTTAATTCAAGCAAAAGATCACATGCCCATATTATCCACCATGTGTATTCCTCAATGATATTAGGTGACATTCGTTGTTTTATTTGACAAGCAAACTGCATATTTCCCTTGGTGCCAACTCTCATCAGTAGACCTAACATTGACTAACAGTAGTTCCTAGTGTTTCAGATGGATTAACACCAGAATACTCTCGTAGCAGTCCAACAAATGCATTCCCAAAACTAGAGAATCTGATTCAAAACACTTGCTGTCAGCTAGGTGGGGACAATTGTATCAGGATCATGGGTCGCTTTAGTATCGGGTATGGGTACATAGTNAATTAACTCCAAAATTTAAAAAGAAAGATAGATGAATATATATATATATTATTTTAAATCATCACCGTTGGTTACCGTGTTCTTATTAATGTTTTTCTTCGATCTCAAGGCCGTCCTTGTCAAATGAACATGAAGAACATCATTCCAAAGCCTAAACAACAGTTGACTTTTATGATTTAAAATCTACCTTGATGGCTCCAAATGCTTATAGGACAGCTCGAGTCCTAAACAGTAGCTGACTTTCATGATTTAAAATCTCCCTTGATGGCCAAAAAATTTTGTTTTATAAAAGAGTTTGAATGTAGAATCTCTCAGCTGAGTAGGCAATGGTGTTTTCTATATTTTTTTAAAATATAATGGTCAAAGAATTGTCTGCATTTTTTAGACACGTAGGTAAAATATAAACTCAAGACTTATGCAATCACTTTTAATATGAATTAACCATCAAATTGAGTTGGTGGTATATCACTAGATATGTCAATCGTGTTGGATGAAGTGTATCTGTGTCGAGTCTTAACGAGCTCATATCAAAAAATAATTCACTTATATTCAATTTTTTTATTAATTTATATTTAATAAATCATGTTATATTAAATTCATGTCGTACATAAACCATATATAATTAATATGTAAACAAATCGTATTATATTTTAACACTTGTTGCACATCTTGCTCGTTAAACTAACCATTACATAACTTTTCTCTGGTCAAATTTACCATGTGACAAAGGGCCAAGTTGGACAGCAATATTAGTAGCAGGAGTGTTACGGAGCTGCTGTGCCCGCTGTATTTGCAGAACACGAACTCAATATAACATAACATTATTTGTTAGACACAAAATATAAACATAACCAAGTGTTTTTTATAACACCAACCCACGTCACCTAGTACAATTGACAAGCCTAATATCAATATCCATCATGTGGTATAGAATAGATGGAATTGAAACTCTAGTTTTCACCAGAAAGGATTCATTCGTTATTCCCTCAAGGTTAGCGTGGTTTGCATGTAATATTAAATAAATATTTGCAGGCGTACTCCTAAATGTTGTTTTACACTCTATGTGCACTAAAACTTTCACCAAATTAACCGTAGTTACTAGATCATTGATGGAACCCATTGATCCAAAGGCTACAAGTGGGTTCTTTTCTCCTTTGAAGAATGCAAATGGGTTCACAACCTGATTTTAGAAACCTGAAGACAGATTTGCAACTGCGTAGTTGGGGCAAAGAAGTCGTCCATAGAAGTCACAAGATTAGATATATTCAGAAACGAATCGCAGGACTCACAATCGTCCATTGAAAAGTCTATTTATATGCATTAGTGCAGAGCATAATCAAATAAAGATTTATCACATTACCCAAAAACAAATTATCTGAAGATTTAAAAAAAGAGTGCAAGTGTAGAACCAGAACCCCTCTTGATCTGGACTGTTTATAATCAGTATTACGACTCAGTACGTCGATGCCAAAGAGAGATTACCATGAACAACCACAAAGTTACTTGTCAAACTCCCAGATGACACCTCCGTCCTCTGCCACAGCAGTAAACACATGTTAGCTAGAAAACAAAACGTTGAAGTGTGCAAATTATATACGAAAAGGGAAGAAGACGCCTACAAAAATGGGGCCCAAAAAGATCCCTTACTTAATAGGTTTTTCAAGATCAAATAAATACAAATCAAGGTCAAAACAAGGTGCACACTTTTCAAGAGAGCATCAAAATGACTTCTCTTAATTCAAGCAAAAGATCACATGCCCATATTATCCACCATGTGTATTCCTCAATGATATTAGGTGACATTCGTTGTTTTATTTGACAAGCAAACTGCATATTTCCCTTGGTGCCAACTCTCATCAGTAGACCTAACATTGACTAACAGTAGTTCCTAGTGTTTCAGATGGATTAACACCAGAATACTCTCGTAGCAGTCCAACAAATGCATTCCCAAAACTAGAGAATCTGATTCAAAACACTTGCTGTCAGCTAGGTGGGGACAATTGTATCAGGATCATGGGTCGCTTTAGTATCGGGTATGGGTACATAGTACGATATTTTCTTAAGTATGCAGTACGATAAGGGTAGGCTTAAATGGTACAGTATTTTAGGTCATAATTCGTTTTATAACTCTTATGTAGATCGTTTTTACTACTATATAACATCATATATTACAGAACATCCATAAACACTAAGTCAGTTACCATTTATGAGTAGTGCCAAATTTGTATTCTAAATGTGCATCCCAAATCAATAAGGATGGTTGGATCAGCGGATCCCAATTAGAAAAGTTGATGGGATTCACTAATCTAATGGTCTCCGTTCAATTGGAATACAAATTTGAGTTACATAGTATTTCCCTTTATCTTACAATTGTGTTTGATTTTCTATTATCTAAAATAATATATAATTATAAATCTATATACATGTAATCAATTAATATATATTTTATATTTGTGCTACATGTTCTAAANCGGATCCCAATTAGAAAAGTTGATGGGATTCACTAATCTAATGGTCTCCGTTCAATTGGAATACAAATTTGCGTTACATAGTATTTCCCTTTATCTTACAATTGTGTTTGATTTTCTATTATTTAAAATAATATATAATTATAAATCTATATACATGTAATCAATTAATATATATTTTATATTTGTGCTACATGTTCTAAAATAAGTTGATTTAGGATTAGTATTACAATTTGGAATCGTCCAATTTGGTGATTTAGATTGCAAACTCACCATGTTTGAGATCGATATACCTAGATCGTGGGCTATCGGGGGTTGAGTGAATTGTGGTAACCATAGGTGGGTATAATATGAATTATACTTGTGACCACCACAGGGCATAAAATAATGCGTTTACTATAACTTGATGCCCAGGTAAATAATTTAGAGCAACAAAGGGCATACCTTTGACCTTCTTTTTTATCCAGATCTCAAGTAGCATCCCAGCACCAACTCCAGCAGCAATCCACGACCCATAAAAAGCAATGGCCGAGGGNAGTTTACTATAACTTGATGCACAGGTAAATAATTTAGGGCAACAAAGGGCATACCTTTGACCTTCTTTTTTATCCAGATCTCAAGTAACATCCCAGCACCAACTCCAGCAGCAATCCACGACCCATAAAAAGCAATGGCCGAGGGTAGGGAACTTCGGGGAAGAAAATAATAATCTGGAATTTGTCTGATCTTTTTGGGAAGCCGTTTCTTTACTACTGATCCAGCACTGGGCCCATCAGGTGGTGGGCCAGAAATATTTTTCCAGTCCATCCCTTTAAATGGGTCTCTTGACTCTTCAGTCCCCATGATCGAATGCTAGTTTGTTTCACAGATTAATTCTGCAACACTATCACAATTTGCATGATAACAATGCACAAATGAACACACACAGAAACAGGGACATATACACCAAAATAAATGAAAAAATTTGACCATTCTATAGGCAAGATTTTGTTTCTACATAGAACTATAGGATGTAAACAATGAACTTCTGCAAAGGGTCATCAGAGGCATGAATTCTTCACAAAATGTCAGATTTAAGTAGGCTCAAAACTTCCCTTATAAATCTACTTTCATTCAAGTTTCTAAATTCAAACATACAGTGTAGTGACCCATCCTAAAGGTGAACGCCAAAACCAATGTTTGGAGAAATAGATTTCAACTTTGGTCCATGAAAGCCCAAAAACTAGGGGTAAGGAAAAATGGCTCCTGTCTCTCCTCGCACTACAACTTGGTTTCTGGTTCCCGCTCAAGTAAAAAAATAAAAAATAAAATAAAACCTCTAGAACTATGTAGCAAAGCACGTGATCCCAAAGTTGACTGACCCATCTTTGCATTTTTGCACAGTTCAATAAACTGTCTATCCTTCACTCCATAAAAAATTCAAGCATCAAAAACCAAAGAAGAGTAACTTGTGACAACAACGACAATGTTTTGTCAATTAAATTGCAACAAAAATGAGTACACATGAACCAAAATGAAAATTAGCAGCCATCTTAACCCAACATGAGCATCAAATAACCACAAAAATTGGAAAAAGAAAACTAAAACAAAAAGTCTGAACAAAGGGGAAAAAAAATGAAGTTGGTTCCAAGCTTTCTCAAGAGTGTTTTCACCGTGTTCCACAATTCACACCAACGCCACACCACTAGTGATTTCCCAGCAAGAAAAATTGGTGAACAATGCCTCCTTCAACCATAACGATGAGAACACCCAACCTCGCTGCCTCTAAACCAAACCCTAACTGCTATAAGCCACCCCAATAAAACCAAGAAAATTGAGAAATCAAGACATCACTGAACCACCAGCCCCGCCCCGCCCCACCACCACGACGTAGCCGCCACCAACAAAAATCGAAAAACAAGAAATCAAAAAACGAAGAGGAAACATGCATACAAAAATCGAAACACTGAAGAAGAAGATACCTTACCTCACCAAGATCCGGAAACGCTGAAGAAGCACCTCTGAGTTGAGTAGAGTCGGTGAGGGCTTTATTCATCGCCAACCACTCCTTTACCTGGAAGGCAGAGGTGAGCCCTTCGTCTCTTTCCCAGAGATTCAGCTGCCGCTCAGAAGATTGGGTCAGGGGTTGGGTGATTTGGGTAATTAGGAATTTACTTAGGGATATGATAGTCTTTTTATCCACATATCCAGGGTTGGCTGAAATGAAACCCACCCCTTGGGGTTATTGAAGCCGACAAACACGAGTTTCAATTCAACTATTCATCACAGCCCGGTTTATAAATATTGGGCATGAAATGAAACCTCTAACCAAACATGACTTCAATCCAGCCAATGGACTATTTTATCTAAACCCGTCCTCATAAACCCACCCAAACCCATATAACAAACATGACCCTATGGCTTGTTTGGATGATTTTTGGGGAACGGATTGTTGGATTGATTTTTTCAAATCTTTTCAAATCTAACTTCCACTTTTGTTTCCATGAGATTTATCGACGAATCTAATTCATATCCGTATTTAATATCTAACATATATAGATGTAGACCCACAGATGTATCACTATTATTATAACATATTTGTCTTATAAATGACTATAATATGCATTGGTTAATTTAATTTATACTCATGTTTGTTTAACTTAAAGGTATAAATGATATTTGTCTCACTAATCCAACTATGACTTGACTGAAGTCCACCCCTGGGTTTGATGAAACTCACATTCAAGGGTTTAAGGCATAATTTTAAAACCCGGCCTGAACATCAACTGGGTAAAGGGAGTGGGTCAATGAGTCATTGATCGGATCGGTAATATAATATAAAATTAAAAAATAATTATAAATACTAATAAATAGGCTAAAAAATCACAATAATTATAAAAATAACATCAAAATATAAAGTTAAATAGAGAAAAATCATCAAACATGTATTCAATTTTCAATACAATTTGTAAAGTTAAGTAGAGAAAAATATCTCTATTGAAGATCAATTGAATTTAAGATTCTAAATCTAAGTCCAACTTTTCAACAATGCATCAATCTAAGCATAATTCATGTAGTTTGTACTCTTTAAACTTCAAATTCAAACTATAGCAAGACACATAAAAACAAAACAAAGTACATGAGCATTATATAAGGACTCANCATAAGGACTCAAATAAACGAAATAAAAAATAAATTATCCAACCACTACTTAGTTACACTTGAATATACAAATATTACTACTATTATCAATAAAGTGATTAAGTAATCTACAACCCAATTATATATAATGAACAATAAGAATCTCAAACAAGTCACAAGTTTAATACCATAATTCATAATGCTCTTACCGCAATAAACAATCAATGAATCATCAAGTTCACAATCTTTAACAAATATAAAACACACAAATGAAAAATATAATACCACAATTCATAAGTTACAAGTACAAAATCCCAAACATTAAATAACAATGTTCATAAAATAAAAGCCCGTCATAGAAGTAATGCAATAGACATATCTATTCATTCTCATTTTCCCAACGAGCATTCCTATTCCATGATCTCCAATCCCTGCCAAACTTAGGAGGATTCTTAACTCCATGACAATTGAATTTTTCAGCATTACTTGTTAGGTAACTTACATGGAGTAAGATTTTGTGTTTAATTTTTTTTTTCTATTTTTTTGATATGTATTATATGAATCATTGTAAAATCGAGCTTTTTTTCTTTTGCTTAGTTTTATTAACATCTGGATCAAATGAATTTTTACTTGTGATGAGCCTATGAGTGATGGATATGGTTTGTAGAAAAATGGTCCGATTCCTACGTTTCGTTCATACTTGGTCAAAATATAAAATGTGTGAACTTATTTCACNGTGCGAATTTTGGTCGAATCCACTCTCAATTCACAAATTAATGTGCGGAGCTTGAGAGCGTTGGTAGTTATAGGTGAATCGTGTGACTTTGGTCCTGAAGGGTTTTAATTAATCATTTTTTTTCGAAGAGCAAAAAAATAGGGACTTAATTTGAAAACTTAATCAAGGATCTAATTCAATGTCGTTATTAGATTAAACGTGAATTCTAATGTTAAATGAAACATATTTTCAATCCAATTGNTAGGGGATTAGTTGTTATCAATAACAAAAAATTAGGGGTAGAAATTATTATTATTGTAAAATCTAGGTACCCAAGAGAAAAAGGTATAACTTAGGAAATCTAGAAGTAATAAGCCAAAGAGAAAAAAGCTGCATTCCTTGTTAGAAATATCTGCATATGAAGACTTGGTGTACATATGTAGTTTCCAAGAAAGTCACTTTTGGGTCTCATTTGATTTTTTTTTCCATTTACCTTATTTTGAAGGCAATTTAGACGCGGTTGATCATTCGTGGCAATTTCAGCACAATATAAAGAAAAAAATAACAAAACGGCAGTGGACTTACTGCTCGATGCGAGTCTATGATGGTCAATCGGTGGAAGACTCGATAATCACTCAGTGGAGTCTGATCTGATGGATGGAGGACACGATTGGACCATTGGGACTGGCCGGAGGGTGGACTGGAGTCGATGTTGCCTGCTAGGGGTGGAGGCTGGAGTCTGGTTTGGACCGTCTAGAGCGATTTAGGACAAAACAAAAGGACAAAAGTACAAAATGCCCAAAAAGTGTAAAAAATCTGATATTTATACAAATTTAACTAAACCGTCCGATTTGGTTCAACTCGTCCAATTTGCACGGATTCACCGATTCAATGGTTTGATCCCGATTTTCACGCACAAACGATCTTCTACTCGAACCGTCCCAGTTTGAGCACCAGTTCACTTGTTCATTGGGTCAACCTGCCAGGCCGGGTTATAAAACCCACCCCTGGGTTTATTGAAGCCGACATACACAAGTTTGAATTCTAGTGTTCATCACGAGCCGGTTTATAAACATTGGGCCGGAAACCTCTAACCAAACATGATTTCTATCAAGCCATTGGACTATTTTAACTAAACCCGTCCTCATAAACCCAACCAAAACCATATAACAACAAATGCTCCTATGGCTTGCTTGGATGACCTTTGGGGAACGGATTGTTGGATTGGTTTTTTCAAATCTTTTCAAACCCAACTTCCACTTTTGTTTCCATGAGATTTATTGACGAATCTAATTTATATCCGTATTTAATAAGTAACATATACTGATGCAGACCCACAAATGTATCACTATTATCATAACATATTTTTTCTATAAATTACTATATTATGCATTGGTTAATTCAATCCATGCTCATGTTTGTTTAATTTAAGAGTACAAATGATATTTGTTTCACTAATCCAGATGCGACTTGACTGAAACCCACCCCTCATGGGTTTGATGAAGCTCACATTCAAGGGTTTAAGGTATCTGGCTAACTACGGGTCGGGTTGAGACTGCTGTTCATAGCTTGAAAAAGCCATCCAAACAAGAATTTTGGGGTCTATTAAACTATTTTTCTAAAACTCATTTTGTTAAGCCCCATGCCCACTTACCAAAAAGTATAACGCATACTAACTAATTGATGGAAGCGAGTCTTGAAGCCTCGGGCTGTAGTTGAAATGTTATTTAAATGGGCTTTTGTTGTAACTAATTGGAGTAGACAAATTCATTTTTTTGTGAATTGACGAATTCAATTAATTGGGGGTGCGAATTTTGATCGAATCCACTCTCAATTCACAAATTAATGTGCGGAGCTTGAGAGCGTTGGTAGTTATAGGTGAATCGTGTGACTTTGGTCCCGAAGGGTTTTAATTAATCATTTTTTTTCGAAGAGCAAAAAAATAGGGACTTAATTTGAAAACTTAATCAAGGATCTAATTCAATGTCGTTATTAGATTAAACGTGAATTCTAATGTTAAATGAAACATATTTTCAATCCAATTGTTACATATATTGAATTAAGTGTCCAAATTAAGTTCCGAAATTAAATCCAAATAACATTTTTCTTTTTTCAAATATTTGTTTGCATCTTAGAATTTGATTTTGTTATGCAACATTTTACTATTAGCAGAAGGAAAGTTTGACCCTTTAACAGTTAATTCAATTATTTATACAAACACAAAGAAAAAAATTCAATAAAAAAATGTGCTGGTCAACAAGATGCAGGTTGGTTTGAGTAGCCATCATCATGAGAAAGAGTCATGATTTTCATGAAAAAAAAAAAAATGAACTTGTCAAAGAAGAAGAACAAAAATTAAGGTGAAAACACCATAACAATATTTATTGGTCATGAAAATTCAAAGAAGAATACTCAAAAGTCTAGTACTATTGTTCTAAGTAATCACACTTGCTCTTCCTTCATTCCTTCCTTCCTTCCTTCCTTATACCATCTATATCCCTCCAGGAAATACAACATAGAACAAAACAAACAGAATAAACAACATTAACAATTCTGGGTTGTACAGTTGAAGTAGACGTCTAACTTTATTATGTCTATCATTTTTTCGAATATTCCTTCTTAATATGAAATTTTATCGTTTCCATTAAAAAAAAAAACACTACCAATTCTGGGAAAAATCAAAAAACAAGACTTCTACTCTTCCATTAATTCACCCTCCCACACTTTTTCCTAATTTCGCCTTTTGATCCAGTGAGTGGGCTAATATCACCCATCTTGATCATGGCAGCAGCAAAATCGGAATTAAAAGTCTTGGGATTTTTGCTGTATGTTTCAACAAGCGAGTCGGTGGATCCGCCATTGTGTAGCTCTTGATCAGAGTGAAAAAGACCCTTCTGATTCACAAGGTTCTTGTAGTAGTTAACATCAAAAGTAGTAGGAGTTTGAAGGTCTAGAGGAGCCAGATTGTTATCCCCAGAGTTTAGTGGGCAGTTCCCTTGCCTTGTTCGAGCGAAAGAACTATCAATGTTGGTATCATTGTGCACACGGGCTCTGAATACGGTGCACCTTGCTTGTCCAATCGTGTGTGATCCTGGTTTAAGATAGCAACTTTAGAGAAATACATATATGATGTGATGAGAATATATTATCGCATCACTGCAAGAAAAAAGATTTTGTGTTGGCGTTAATAGTTGAAGCAAAAAATAATTTTATTTTTGTCGGCATTCATAGCCGAGGAAAAAAAATTATATTTTGGGTTGGCAAACCCTCGATGTATAGGACGAAGAAAAATTGATTGTTAAAACCTTGTCGTTTTTAGTATTTGAAAATTCTAAAGTGACGTTGTTTTACCTTTCTTGATATACTATACCCTAGGTTAATTTTTCCCATTCCTCCATATTCTCCCTAGACAAGTGATCTTATTTGATAACTTTATTATTTTCGACTATTAGATTGATAGTGGATTTTACTGTCAGGTAAGAGTTACTATAAATTCAATGATTATGATTTATCATGTCACTAAATAAGTTCACGGTATAAAAAGTATTTGTCGACCCTTTTTTAAAGTTTATATTAATGTTGCAGTCATTATTATTCATTAATTTTTAAGGAACTGCTGACATGGACATATCATCACCGTTAAAAAAAAAAAATTGAAGGAGGCTCTAATTATTAAGAAATTTGAGAAAAGTCAAACCCACAAAAAATATCACGAGGAATTTAACTCCCCCTCCCCCCCTCTCTCTCTCTCTCTCTCTGCACACACACACAAACACAAACATACAAGCCAGGTAGAGTACCTGATAAGGCAACCATATCCTTGGTTGACAGTCCCTTGGCTTGGAATGTTTTGATGAGAGTGTTAAGGTTGGAAGTGGGGGCAGGAATTTGGCCACCATTTGCAGCAGAAAAGCTGGCGGTTCTGGAGTCCCTTCTTCCAAGTTTGACATTCCAACTGGGTCCTCCAAGCTGCAACAAAACAACAATATTGTCATACAATATATAATAAGAATAAACTAAATCAAGGAAAAAGACTCACAAACCATAGTCTTGGGAGGTTTTGGTAATGGTAACTACTCACAAGAACAACTGAATCACGAGCGGCAATGGCTACGATATCAGCGCATGACACTACACCAGGACAGACGTCCTCCACCTTGGACTTGATGCGTTCAATTACATTCAGACCTCTGATAGACTTGTTGTTTGGGCCAGCTGTTTGTTCCCCTCGGAAAGAAGAAGTGTCATCTAGGAGTATTGATCCATCACAACCCTGTAATCAAAGCATGAGAAGAGAAATTCCCCATGACATACACAAGAAAATCAGTCAGAATTGCACCAGACATGAATTCATCTCTTAACGAAAACGCAGTTCAAATGGTAATAGAGAAAAGTTGTAAACTCCATATCTTGAGTTCGAGTCTTAGCAACTCCTGTCGTGGCATAGATGATCTGTTTTGACTAGATTGTGGAGGGAATTAATGAAGATATATATAAGTTGACATGAACGCCCCTAACCGTTAAATTAAAAAAAAAGAAAAAAGAATTCATCTCTTTGTTCACTATGCATAATTGAGAAATATTTCCTCAAACATTCCACGATTAATATGGTCCCAAACACACTGAAACGGGGAATCCACTGTAAAACCTGAAAAGTCTCTCTCCTTCTTTGGGGCCTATTTTGTGCATGATTGGGCAATGCAGTAGGGTAACGAATGAGACCTGCCACTTGCCCCAGACGCATGCATATGTGACCAAAGTGTAGAGATAAGTTCCAACTGTCACATTTAAGTTAAAGGGAGACTATATGCAGTAATTTTATGTTTAACAAGTTTTTCATTATATGTAATGTAGTATAATTTTAATCATTAAATATTATTGAAACCCATTTATTTGATGATAAAAATTGTGTCACATTATTTGGGATAAAAAATTTAATAAAAAATCTTGGTCAACATTGATGCAAGTTTTAGAACAATTACTTGAACAAAGCAGTCATGGAAGTGGAGGCGAAGTAGAGAAGCACCCATGCGTTTTTCCTCCGACACCGCCGATTTTACCTCAGATTCCACGGTACTTAGTAGTTTCGGACAAGTCTTAGAATAGAAGTTGGTTGATAGCTTAGCTGAAGAGCTATCTACTAATAGCAAAACCATAACCAAAGTGACAGCAACCATTGAAGAAGAAAAAGAAGAATAAGATGAAGACATTTTTTTTGGTAGATAACTAGAACAGCAAGTGATATGACTCATATGAGATTGGAGGAATGTGGTGAGAACAAACAAGTGTGCTTGGGGTAATATATAGAGAAAGTTAAGGGTGTGTTTGGCATAGGCAGCTTACCTAATTATTTAGACTATTGTGCATGGCTAAATATTTCCACGTCTAGAAAAAAGGAGAAAAGGAAAAACATTAGCACATAGATTGATGGATACCTTGAGTGTAAGTATAACTCAAATTTAAATAATGTGAAATATGATCATTGATTTTTTTTTTTAAAAATAAAATCTGATCGTTGGTTATTTGAGTAAACATTTGAATTTTTCTTAATTTGAGTAAAAAATTCAATATCTCTTAATTTAGTATGAGTTTGTGTATATAATTATATAACGTTTTTAAGAATATTTTATTTAAATTTAAATTTAAGTTTTAAAAAGTACAATGGCTAGAGATACTCTTAGACAATATGGGATAAAATTATGCTACGCCCGTGTTATTGTGCCAAAAAATAGTTTTAACAATTGATTTTAAATTGAATAATTAACTAAAAGAAATCTAGACCAAAAAGTGTTTATTGATACTGACATACGTAATACTTTTCTATGATAGAATTTCAAAAGAAAAATATTGCACAATTTAAATAAAATATAAAAACTGCAACTCAAAGATATATCATTCTTTGAATGAGTGCATCCCTCTAAAAAAAATTGAAGAACTAGTTGCGTGATGAACTAGTTGAATGGTTGATGTGGCAGGTATCAATTTGTCAAAGGTGGATCCACTAAAATTGCTTTTATTTTGATTTGGTGAAGACTCCATGCATGATAGACAGTGTTTAATATAATTAAATCAATAATCTAGATACATTGTTAGACCTTTCTCTAGTTCTCTTTTAGGGAAAGCCAAGGAAAAGAGTTAAAACTTTTGGGGTTTTCATATTTGCACTTTGAAAGATATTAAAATTTTTACTTTGTACTTTAAAAGATAATATTTTTCATAGTATACTCTCTTTTTGGAAATTAGCTGTAATGCGGCCCCTCAACCCAATGCTGTCTCTCATTCCCGTTAAATATATATATATGTACATGCGAAGCACATAGTCATTCCATGGGCAAAAAAGGCTTTTCACCCCAGCATCACTAACACAACACCATCACCATCTATATGGAATGGATTGTTGCATGTGGTGGTGGTGGGTGCTGTGCTGATAATGATGGTGATGATGTTGCGTTTGTGATGATAGTAGTGAGATAGTGGTGGTGTTGTGTTGATGATAATGGTGGTGCAATGGTGTTGGTGATGATGGTGGTGAAAAGCTCTTTTTGTCCATAGAGAGACCATGTGCTTCGCATGTGCATAACGGGAATGAGAGGTAGCGTTGGGTTGAGAGGTCACATTGCAACTAATTTACAACAATGAGGTACAATGTAAAAAAATTATCTTTTAGGGTATAAAGTAAAAAATTTTAACATCTTTCAGGGTACAAAAATGTGAAAACCCCAAACTTGTAACAAGCTGTTTTATTTAGGGTAAGTCAGACTTGTCAACAAAAATAAATATATATTTTTTTAGCAGCCTTTTAACCTCACCTAATAGAGATAAGTTGTTGTTATGGAAGGGTCCACCGACGAATGAGTCTCGAACTCTACTAATTCAACCAGCCCTCAGTTTCTGTTCACAAACTTCCAGCTTGTTTGAATAATTGATTTTGCTATCCAATTACTTTACGAGCCAATATACAATGAAACGTAATTATAAAAAGTCGTACCCAGTATACAACACTGACATACCAAAATCGTTTATAATGTGTCAAACGTTTTAGAGTATAAAAAAAGTAAAATGCGAAGTTTTGAGCCAGTTGATTTGAAGTTTGAGAGATCATTTTCTCAACTATCCATCCATAAAATGGAATATGAACCGTTCTTCTACCTTGCAGATGAGTTTGAATGTCTATTAATTTAACTGGTCTTCACCTTCCTTATCATTGGATTACTTTACTTGTTAACTAAACACTGCGTTTCAAGGTAACATCATGGCACATAATAGGCCATGTCGTGTTTAAATTGTGTCTTCATTAATTCTATGTTCGATTTATTTTTTAAATAGTGTTTAATTAAACTTATTTAATTCATGACGTATTTGATCAAGTTTATATTGAATCATTTACCATTGGAGCTCATTAACGCGAAATATAAATTCACTAATTCTGCACTAATTTCATGTTGAGTAGATAGACATGTCTTGCCATGCCTAAGCGATATATCATTATCTATCTTATCAATCTTTATAGCATGAACATACCATAAAGGAATAAATTGAACGGTGAGGATTGCATGCATGTCACTACTAATTGGTGAATCAATCCACGTACTACAAAACACATCAAAAAAAAAACAAAAGTTATAATTATTTAAAATAATTTGTAATCGGACATAGAAATATTGTGATGGACATTGTAAACTACTTCAATCCACATATTGCCACTTTCGATTCTTCCTCTTTTGACTAGTTTTCGAGAGTGATTTGATATATACAGGTTTGTAAATATGAGAGTTGTTTGATTCCTCACGATTTATATGCCAGCTTACTGTTCAAAGGACGTGAAAATCAATTCTAAAATAATTGAGGCATTGCATTATTGATTGTACTAAGAAGTTGTGCAGCCACGCACAAAGACTTGTAGGAGCTGTACGCCGATGAAAACTTGCCTGGTCAATAACGAAACTCCCTTTTCTGTCTCTTCAATGATAAAGACCTAAAGCATATGATTTTTTTTTGTTTAACGGTCAGAAATATTTGAGTTAATTTATGTGTATTTTGATTAATTTTTTCTCTCGTCCGATCAAAACACAAGTCTTCCACACCAAAATTAAGATATTCATAAAGGATAAATTTTACATAACTTGACTTCAAGGAGTTATCAAGATTTAAATTTAAAGCATATCCTTTCATTTGAAGCAAACAAATGGTAAAGTTTCCAAGACTCTTCAACCCTAGCTTTGTTAGCCTAATTTGGTCCCAATAATTTTCTTTTTCTTTTTTTCAATCCTTTGGTCCCATCCCAAGACAACTCTATACGTTTCTTATCCTCTTTATCACAAATCAAATTTGTCAAAATTAACATAGAAATTTTTAGGGTAACAAAAACCAACTTTTTGACATTTATCGGGAAAAAAAAAACCAATTTTTTAGTATTTGTGATGGGTAACCTCTCTAAGGCATAATCATACTATATTTATCGTTACACAGTATATTACAATCACCTACAAATTACATGTATCTGTTAAAGTAACTTAAGAGTCACTAATAACAACAAGGATCGAGCCTATATCGTATGAATTTATAATTTGCTCCGAATTCAACCCTCGTGTGGATTATAAATAAACGAAGTAGCGACTTAATATAATTGAATTAGGATCCACTCAAAGTATTTACTATCAATCCCAATTGATTATGATCATCACTCAAATTAATCTCAAAATAAATATTTTTAAAAAATCCAAGTTTCTACGGTAATTTTTTTTTCACATAAAACAACATCCGTTTGACTTTTCGAAGATTAGGTGACAAGTGATAAGGGATATGTTGATTTAGGATTTTGCATCATATTCTGTCTACCTAACTCAATGTATATCTATGTGGTCGGCAAAGTCCGTGCAATGATCAAAAGAAGGCCAAGTCGACGTAAAAGAGTTACTAAACTGCTTCAAATTATCATATCATGCTACTAAACCATGAGCTTCGTGATTGGCCTACCGTTTTTATTATTAAAATACGAAGGTGTGGGCAGGGGCGGCTCAAGTTAATTTGAGATCTAAAGTAGAAATATTAAATGTATGTCTTTTTATTTTTAGAATTATTTTTAAAAAAAAATAATTTATTTTTAATTTTTTATGTAAGAGGGAGACAAAAGAAGAATGTATTAATATTGTCGAAAAAGATATTTCAATTTTTGTTTTTATTTTTTACCACAGAAAATAAGAGTGTTTAATTTTAACTTTTATTTTTATTTTTTATATTTTTTANTAATTTTTATTTTTATTTTTTACCACAGAAAATAAGAGTGTTTAATTTTAACTTTTGTTTTTATTTTTTATATTTTTTACTGGATAGATAGAGAGAGTAAATATGAGTTGACTTTTGATTATTTTTTTTATTTTTTTAATTTCTAAGTTTTTAATTTTTTGAATTGAATTATAGGCCCAAATTATTGCAATAAAAATTTTGATTAGATTTAATTTTTTAGAGTTTTTTTGTAGGTCATAGAATTTATTTTAATTTTTTTTATAGGTTAATGATGTACCTAAAATTATGGAGCGTAAAACTCATGTTTGTTTTTTCATATTGTTGGGTCAACCCTGGTTACGGATTTAAATCTGGTCGTCTTTATTTCTGTACAAATGACCAACAAAAAAAAAAAAGAAAGAAAGAAAGAAATACTATCAAACCCTAGCTATCTCTGTATTTTGATTATTCTACAACTGCTACGTAACGCAGTCTTGTCAACACCTAATCCTTTTTAATGCATTTCTCTCTCGATGTATCTATGACTGGGCCTTCAAATATCTGCAATAGCCAATTAAATTCGTTATTGCTACAGTAATTTATCTGGTTGGGAATCAAAATTGACGTTGATAACAACCCTCTTTGGACTGGTCGTGGGACAATGTCGTCCTCATTTAAAACTTTTTCTCAGTACGAGTTTTTAACGTTACTTTCTTGTTAGGAGAAGGATTAATTATAATTTATCCCCTTCTAGTTTCGTTTATTTTATCATTGTCAATTGAAACGAATTAAGTATCTTCAAATATTCCAAAAATTGTGAATTTAAATTTCAATAACACCGGTATAAATATGTGAACGGACCACCATATGAAGCCATATAGGAGGGGGAGAATATTAGACGATGGGCTCAAAGGACGAACACTTTATGAGATATTCAAACTCCTAACGTACGCCTGTAAAGACGTTTATTAGGTGGTCGAGCTACCACTACGCTAACCGCTTGGATTTACCCTCCGTGATCTCCATGAAAAAATTTCCACTTACAATTCTACAAGCTGTGGTGTGGTGCAGTTAGAAATTTTATTTAGTGATGGAGGTCATTCAATAGAATCTATCAAAACAGAACTTCGTACGATATATTAGACTTTAGTATGTTTTTTTAGTAAAATTTGATGAAACTTATTCAGTTACATGTGAAAAATTATGACTAATTCATCGAAGAATATGAATGATTAATATGCATTTAGTTAAGAGGGGATCCGCAACGCATAGCCCTTGCCATTTATTTCTCTGTATGTCGTGCTCAAGTCTAGAACCCATTATTACTTTTGGCTGGTTTTTAAGACTTTCACCCACGGCGACTTTTCTACAGGAGGAGACAAGGGGGAGTCATAAATTTATATGTTGTCAATTTGAAATTTAATAATTATTTGGAACCACTCTCCTGGATATCGATATAACTTGATTAGTAGGACAAGCCTCCGTTGACTTGGGTGTAGACTCCACTCCCCCTACCAAATGTGAGAGTCCTGATTGACCGTCGCACATATTGAGAGACTGATATATGTGACACTCTCCGAACGAAAATTACCTCCCAAAAAAGACTAGGTTTGGCTTTGTTGGGAGGTAATTTCTTCGGAAGTTTAATCGACTTTCCCACTAGACCACAATTCTAGTGGCTTATAAATATAAAAACTAGCAAATTTTTTAATGCAATAAAGAGAAACACTATAAGAATCTGATTGATTATTGGTATTAGTGATATAAGAGCATCTCATAAAGATGTTGTAAAACACAAAAATAATTAAAATTTAGCTAACCAAAGTAAAAAATTATATTCCAACAGATGCTCTTCTGATACTCTAAAATAGATTTTTGTTGCAATGATACTCTAAATATAGAGTATCACTATAACAATTTGTGAACATAATTTATATTTTTTTTTTCTCTTTCATTCTATTTCTCTCTCTTTCATTATTTTCAAAAAAAATAATATAAAAGGAATAAGAAATAATATTTAAAATAAGTAATTAAAAATATAGAAAATTTGTTGGAGTGCGTATTAAAAAAGTGAATAATTAAAATAGAAAAGTGGAGAGAGGAAGAGGAAGATCCTAGGCAAAGTGGAGGGAGGAAGAGGAAAAAAAAGAAAAGAAGAAAAAAGACGTTTTGCTGTTAAGGAATTTCGAATGACAGACCTCATTTAACTTGTTTAGCTAGTCTCCGTATTTTCAAAATTTTCAAAAAAAACTGTAAAAACAAGTTTTAGTTGTTTTATGTTTTTTGTTCCAAATCTCATTTTTTTAAAAAATTTTGAAAATAAAAATACTAAATAAATAGGTTTAGGTGTTTTTAAAATTTTAAGAATAAAAAATTATTTTACATATGATAACCTAACAGCCCTAATGTTGCCAAAATTAAACATGAGTGGGCCCATGGTGGTTCAGTCCTTGATGGTAATGATTAATCACATTAAATGGAAGAACATATCAAGGCTCTAACCTGCCGTGACGTTCAATCAAGTTTAATTAATTTGATTTACAAATGATTGATATATTGTTAGAGCAATGCTACATCTACCCATGAACAATACACTTGATAGTTACAAGGGAGAATTTTACTTAAACCTTATAAGGTTTATCATTCAATCACTTTGATCTTTAACATTTGAAATATTATACATAAATTTTCTAAAAATTTGTACATGTGTAACATTTAAACTCTTGTCAACAATGTCAGTTACAATATCCATTAATAAATTACACACAAACTCACTAAAACTTGTATGCATGTAATCCACTAAAGTTTGTATTCGTGCTATTTATTTTTTTTTTTAAAATATAGTTTGTAAATAATAATACCAGTATTTTAAAATCTGGCCCGGCCCGGCGGGTTGACTTGGTGACTCGATGAACCGGTCCCCTAACCGGGCCGGTTTGTAATTGGATAGTTTGAACAAAGAACTCGGAATAAAACCGGTAAACCGGTCAAAAAATCGGTAACCCGTGAAAACAGGACGGGTTTATAAAACTGGCCGGTTTTGTTCCTTTAGTATAAATATGTCTTTTTTTTACATTTTTGTTTTTTTTTCTTTTCCCCTTCTGTTTTGCCCTAAATCCTAAATCATTCATTTAGTGTCCACACTCCACAGCCCAGCCTCCATCCTCCAACAGCACCACAATAGTCTCCACCCTCCACCAGCGATCCACGAGCAGCCTCCACCCTCCACGAGCAGCGCGATTCATTTGCCCTAATTTGATCTTTGTCGTTGTGAGCCTTTGCCTCTGCCTCTCATCTTCCTCTTCCTCTTCCTCTTCCTCTCTGCCTCTCGTCCTCCTCTCTGCCTCATCGTTGGATTTTAAGGTTTGATTACTCTCAGCCTCTTACTCCGATTCAGTCCTCTCTCTCTTTGCGATGTGGTTGGCTTGCTCACTCGAACTTTACGAATTTCATTTTCTAAGACATAACAATAGATACCTCTCTCTCTCTCTCTCTCTCTATATATATATATATATATATATTTGCTCTGGGATCTGGTTTTTGCTTTCTGTTTGTGCTATCCTCCATGGTGGTTGTTGCTAGTGCTAGTTTTTGCTTTTGTTTCACGTTGATGGTTTTGCAATGATACTGATTGTTTTTGTTTTTGCTTCGTGTTGTTATGCCTTTCTCTTGAGACTTGATTTGTATGAATTCTTATGAAGTTGATTTCAAGAACAATGCAATTAAGTGAATATTTGATTTGATTAATAGCAGATTAGGCAAATTGTATTGGAATTGAATGTATTGGTTTGATAATTTTTAAGTGTTTGTTAACTCAAAAATTAAGTGAATGCAATTAAGTGATTCAAGTTTGAGGGTGGAGGTTGGACTGTTAATTGAATGCATTGGTTTGTTAATTGAATACAATTAAGTGATTCAGGCTTGATAACTTTGTTTGATTTAATATATATTAAACATGTTATTTTTATAACTATTTTAATTTTTTAGTCTATTTATCATCATTAATAATTATTTTTTATTTTTTTATTATATCACCGGTTCGACCAGTGACCCAGTAATTGAACCAGAAACCCGTTGACCCGGTCCCTTCTCCGGGTTGATGTCCGGGCTAAGTTTTAAAACTATGAATAATACTATCTATTAGAATAAAATTAAAAAATAAAAAAAAACAAGGGGTCAAATTATAATTGACACAATATCTTCGACCTTTAATTGAGATAGTTTAGACATTAAATAGATATATTTAGACCCTTCAATTTTAAAATGTTATATTTAGATAAAAGATAGAATATCAAATATTTTAAATTTTATAATCAAATTTCATGTTATATTATGTAATTTATTGATATAAAATCAAAAATAAAAATTTAATTTTTTTAAAAAAAAATCATAATTTGTATATAATTACACTATCTATTGAAATAAAACAAAAAAAAATATACAATAGGTCAAACTATAATTAACACAATATCTTGTATTTTTAATTGGGATAGTTTGGTCATTTAATAGATAGTATATACATTATACTAATTATGATTTTTTAAGAAAAAATTAAATTTTTATTTTGATTTTATTTAATAAATAACATAATAAAATATGAATTTTAGTTATAAAATTTAAAATATTTGATATTTTATCTTTAATTTGATTATTTTTGGTATAACACTTTAAATTTGAGGAGTCTAAATATTAAACGTTTATAAATTTTATGGAGTTCGAGTATAATTTACTAATAGATATTTTTAAGGACATTGACGACAGGGGTTTAAGTGTTACGTGCGTATAAACATTAAGGAGTCTGTGTGTACTATTTTATATATCAAGAAATGTAAGTAATTAAGTGATAAACCTTAAAGAATTTGAGTATAATTCTCCCTAATTATAATAATTAATTTTACTGTGGGTTCTAACTTATATTATAATCTATTACTTATTCAATAATTATGACTATCAAGTCTATTTTTTTAGTCAACGTAACATTACTAATATTATTAAACTATCACGTTGTAAGGAATTCCTCAAACATTGAACAGAAAATAAAGAAACAAATCATTGAAGAACAAGAAGATGAAAACTGGGGAACACAAATGAAAGTTTTGTCTTTGAAAGGACGTCTTATCAATTGTTACTGTACAGTAAATCTTTAGGACTTTTTCACTTTGTACCCTAAAAAATTTAAAATTCTCAGTTTGTACTCATTAAGATTAAATTTNGTAGGACTTTTTCCACTTTGTACCCTAAAAAATTTAAAATTCTCAGTTTGTACTCATTAAGATTAAATTTCTCACATTGTACCCTTAATATATTAAAAATATTGTAATGAGACATTTCTATTAACTTCCGTTATTTTTTCTGTCAAAAGTCACTCTATTAACACTGAGGAAAAAACTAATAGAAAGCTAACAAAAGGACCACACATTACAACATTTTTAATACATTAAGGATACAATGTAATAAATTTAATTTTTGAGAGTACAAATTAAATTGTAAATCGCCCAAACCTTTAACTATTATGTGTTTTTTTTAAAAATTGTCCGTGAATATTTAATTATCTCAATTTGTCGTTTGAACTATGTAAAGTTATTTTAATTGAATCATTCTATTAAGACTAATCATTAAATAAGAAAAAATAGTACAATTAAAAAATCTGGGAATAAAATTTAAAATAAAGGTTATAATTAAGGAGCATTTAAGAGATTTACCCTAACAAAATTGTTGTTATCATAAAACAAATCTATATCTATACCATTTATAAATTTCAACATTTGTAAAAAAAATTATTTTCTATTTATCTCTTAATGATAAATTCAATTATTCTCATTTATATACTTTCATTTAATTTTAATTTTTTTACTCCTATTTAACTTTTAACTTGTTTTGAACTCTTTTATAAGAACTTTTTATTTTTTTTGTATTCATTTATTAATAATACAGTTATATATAATATTCTATATCTATATGTAAAAATAAAGTCCTATACATGTTAAATCATTATACACTTATAATTACTAGAGTTTCATGGTCAAATACTCAAATATATATATATACTAGTATGCAATAATATAATAATATTATAAATGATCTAATCAATCTAGTTAATAAAATAAAAATAAATTCTTAAATAAATGACAAATTAAGCATTTAAAATTTTATAAAATAAAATAATAATTAAAATTTGAATTAATTATTTGACACCTATTATTATTTATCTTAATTTTAACTTCAACGAAATAAGCTTGAATAACTCGGTTTGATTAACAGTCCTACCAATACTCAGATGTGTCATAAAGAAAAAGGTACTCTACCATTAGCATTAATCCAAATGGAATAAGCATTCCCAACCCTTAAATGTAGATCCAAACGTGCATATCTACACCCCCAAATCTTAATGCCCCATTCCTAAATATTTAACAATGTGATTTTTCACTCAAAATTTGAATAACTCAACCAGGATGTGGCAAGCCATTTGCCGGGTGCCTATAACATGGTAACTAAATTTAAAATACAAACTTTTCCTCTTCGGCTGCATTCGACACAGCTCTATCTTTCATAGCTCTCAAAGTTTCTGCTGTTGAATCGCTTATGTCCAATAGATATTGTAATCTCGAGAGTTTCTCAGGTGTTGGGTCACTCTTCAGGTATATAACAAAAAGATCGGCTAGCTCCTCTGGTACCTCCCATGATAATGGTGTTGCAGGAACAGCCTTGTCACATGCTAACAAGTCATTGAGTGAGGAGACCTACAAGAGCAACAAGAAGAAAATAGAATTACAGCTTGGAATTTTTCACTACAAGTGAACAAGATGAGAGAAAGTCCATACCACCCCTGTATTGTTTCTCTGCCTTAGCAATGCCACAGCCTGAATCAGTGAGTTTGATAGTCTGCTTCGTCCAAGCTCGTGAACAATTCCTGCAGCCTTCTCAGCTTTGATGTTGAGATCATGTGGGATTTTCTGATATACTTCCTCTTCATCAAACTCTCCAGTACCGGATGAGAAGATCTCGTCTACAGTTTTCTTGAAGAGGTTCTCACGTAAGCTCTGGGAGATCATAGAGTCTAAGTCGACTCCAGCTTCTTTAAGTTCTCTGATCTCCTTTATGCTAAGCCTTCCTTGACCAACTGCTGTTTCTAGGGCTGCTGCCATTTTTGTAGTTGTTATGCTCTTTATTATCTTTTGAGAATATTGGGATGGCAAGCCAACTTGTTTCTGCAATTCATTGAGCTGCTCAATCCTGGCTTTTGTTAGTTGTCCGTCAGCTAAAATCACCTCAGCTTGTTGCCTGAAAGCCTGCTCGGCTAAGCTTCTATGTACTTCCACAATTTCCTTGTCGGACAAACCAAGGATGCCACCCAACTGGTTTAGCAGGACATACTCGGAATCATCCTTCTTTGTGGTGATTTGAGCACCAAATGGAATCCTGGTGACTTCTCCAGTTAAACAAAATAGCAAATATGTCTTGTAGAGGTCAGTCCTATCTCTATCTGGGAGGTCATCTTTGAGATTTATTTCTGACTGGCTTCGCTTTCCCAATTTTTCTTTGCTGGGTCGTACTTTTCGAAGTGATTGCAAGGTTTCCCATTCCTCATCCTCATCTATTTGTTTTTCTTCCTCCTTAACAAGCTCTTCTGACACGTCTTCTGATGATTCTCCCTTAATGTCGGCTATTAATTCTGTTACAACCAAGCTGTTGAAAGCTATCATTTTCTTAAGTTCTTTTGCAGCCTCAGTACGGCTACCAGTTGCTCGGGACCGTTGTATGTAGTTTATGAAAATTTTGCGGACCTGCATAGATACCCGAGTCATAGGAAGCAAAGGAAAACACAGAGAATTCAGATAGATCATTCCATGTATGGCATCACCAAAATACTCGGAAATATTCCTTTTGCAAAATGCAATAAAGAACTTTAAGCATCC
Source organism: Ilex paraguariensis (assembly GCA_963454935.2). Lineage (NCBI taxonomy): Eukaryota > Viridiplantae > Streptophyta > Magnoliopsida > Aquifoliales > Aquifoliaceae > Ilex > Ilex paraguariensis. The sequence continues at coordinate 172,136 of CAUOFW020004169.1, forward strand.
CACCAAATATCAGTAGCTTTTAACATCCAGTATTGGATCACTAGTACCTAGCCAAGGATCAAAATTTTGTATCAAAATGGTCGAAACATTTCCATTTCCAATAAGACCAAAACGAATCGAAATTCCAATACAAGGTATTTCGAAATGTTTCATTTCAAGATTTTTCAAGATGTTTTGCAATGTTTCCATTAATGTTCCGGACTGTTTTGAGGTATGTCAAGATGTTCAGTATATTTCGATCTATGTTTTTGATTTTTTTTGAAATAGATTCTAATTTTTTTCAGTTTTCATTCTGTTTCCCAAACGTTTTTAAAATATTTTCAAAATGATATGTTTCATAGGTGATGAAATAATACACCAAAACGAAATGTTGATCCTTGTACCTAGCAATCTAAGTACCAAACACCTTAAGTGGCAATTCACTTGTTCTAAAAAACAAGTGGATTAAGATTACCATTAAAACATCTTACTCTTCGGAGTCACTAGGTCTGGTTCAACCTGGAAACAAAAAAATATGATTTTCTGCAGGCCATTTTGTTCATGTTGGTTTGGGGTTGAAACCAAGGTAGAACTATCCAATTTCAAAAACCAATACTATTTTAGTTATATCAATGCAAGAAACAGAATATTTGATTTGTTGTATACGATTTAACATTTGTGTACAATATATATATAATATATGTAATATGAATTGTTGCAATATGAAGTTCTTACTCAAGAACATCAGGAAATCTTTCCCAGTAAATAGAGAACAAACACAAACCATCCAAACATGATTTTAATTTTTTTTTTTTCCAGAGTCTCTTCAGTATGTTAACCAAGTTGCCCACCTGATTTGTAGAGCATATCATCTTTCATTTTAATATTGAGTAACATTCAGGTAGTTGCACCAATACCGATTTGATATCACTTGATTAACAAGTATATAGACAAGGAAACACCTGGTCAATTTCTCCAAAAATTGGAGTAGGCAACTGGAAAGTGTTTCCAAGTTTGGGCTTAGTTGAGCGTAGGGCTCCTACTCAAACTTCAAGCAACCAAGTCACTCTAATTGATATACATATATTGTTTCTAGTGTTGACAAGTATGCAAAAATAAAAATGCACTAATAACAGCATTAGCACCAGTAATGATAAACAAATCCTGAGCATTAAAAGCTTCAATAGGCATCTTAATGATATTAAGTTCTATCTTTACCCAACATCATGCTCATGGGCCTAGTAGTAATATAATGAGGCAGACAATTTTCAATTGCAAAATCATAACAATCTAATCTTCCAATAGGGGCATTGAGTAAGAGTCTTAGGGGATGTTTGGTTTGCCAGAGATGGGTGGATTAATGGGTAAGATTGGGTAAATTTTTTTGGTGGGAACCACTAAACTTTGGTTTGGATCACGCTTTAACAGGTTGGATTGAAAAAGTCAGCCCTCTCGCGGTCTGAAGTGGCAGTGGATTTAACACCACTTGTGGCTTTATTTAAACCCACCAAGAGGGTGGATTTAAATTGGCGCCACTTTGCATAGGTTGGATTAGGATCCAAAATTATTGATAGGCAGGCATTGAATCGAACAGTGCATTGGACAAAAAGCTTTCTCGTCAAAATCAATCACATCATGGAAAAGATGACATATGAATGATGTTATATTCCTATCCCAAAAACTCAACCGGATGGTTTTGGATTGATCTATCTTAAGCAATCCTATCCCAATAGGTACAACTTAACAAACATCCCCTTGGCAAAGCTCCTACACCTCCAACTGACCATAGACATATCACAGCACACCCCAAACTAGTTCATTAACAAGAAAACCCTAGAAAGAGGACAATTCCTCTCTGTCNATAACTCCAACTTCTCCCTACGATCTACGGAGTTCCTTTGGTTGAAATCCTTCGGACCAAGTATTAAAGTTGATCTACGTGACGAGGACTACGCCTACGTACAAAAAAAATACGAATTTCATGAAAATTTTTGAGACGAAATTTTAAAAAATCAAAGGGATTGATATTGGTTGGTATTCTTGAAGGTTCTACAATCTTGTTTTACGCTTCAAGAGGTAGGATTTTCTCTCTAACTAGGTTCACTTCCAACCTAAGCTTTTGATATAGAATGGATAGATTTTTAGAGATGTATAACACTTGCTTATTGTTGTTAAATTAATGAAATGGGTATTGAAAATGGGTGAAAAATAATTCTAGCTTCAATTGGTGTGTAAAAATTGTTAGTTTATAATTTCTTAGAAAATGGTGTTATGTGGACATGATATGTGTTTATATTGTGCCTTTGTGAATTAAGTATGTTATTGACATAGATTATGGAATAACATGCTTGAAATTGATGTTGGTACATGCATATGATATATTGACATTGTAATTATTGATAGTCATTAAAATGTTCATATTGTGCACATGACATATGAAACACGTTAAAATTGGAATTGAGATCTTAGTTGCATAATGATGATAAATACAAATTGTACATATACATTTATATAAACACGAGAAACATCGTATTCGTGAGCATTTAACATGAGTGTGGCTGTGTGTGCATGTTATTAAATCAAACACCATTCTTGATAGTTGATAAGTGAGCTCGGTACAGTCGGATCAAGGTTCAACAGAATCGTACAGTTGCATGAAAAACTTATGTCGGGTATAGAAAGAAGGGCTAAATACTCTCTCACGTGCAAGACCCGGTTATTGGTTTATACATTTCCGCCGGTAAAAGTCCAAAAAGTGTATCTGTGTGCAAAACCAGCGGTGAGACATCAAAATTTCGTTACCCAACAAAGACACATGATTTATTTTTAAAAAAAGGTCGTTGGATGTACAACATCAATGTCGAAGACTTGGAATGCTCATGGCATTGCATGGGTGATGGGAATCGGTAAAGGTTCGGGTTGAGTTGTATGTGTGAGTCTCATCTCATAACATGACGTCGCATAAAAGATCCATCATTAAATTGCATATTGTTGAATAGATGATTATTACTTGTTGAATTTGCATGCGAACATTTCCTATGCATTTAGGTTGAGGAATAGCCTCTTTAGTTGATACCTTATTGAGCGTGGCTCACCCTTTATAGAGATAGCATTTCAGGTACGGGATATATGTCGGTGGATGACTCTCACTCAGACCCTCATTGATGAAGAAGAGCCGAACTGTGACTTTAAATCATATTTTTGTAAAACAAAGATATTATTTAATTTTTGGGACATTAATTGTATGTAAAGGATAGTATCGAACTCATATGAACTGTTTTGAATGTAAACTTCATGATATATGTGCTCGGATTGATATGGGATGAATTGGAATGGATTGAAAATTGAAAATGGATAAAATGGGCAAAACTGGGCACACCTACTGGTAGAACTTTTGGTTCTTCTACCGGTAGGTTTAGCCGGTAGAACTTTTCTCGTAGGGTTCTCTTACTAGTAGAACGTCACTGTTTCTACCGGTAGAAGAATTTCAATAGACTATTTCTATCAGTAGAATAGGGAGTTCTTCTACCGATAGGTTTTCACAGATTTCCTAAAAATTGAAGTCCAGTGCACAACTTCTACTTGCAGAACTTTGACCACTTCTACCNTAGAACTTTTGGTTCTTCTACCGGTAGGTTTAGCTGGTAGAACTTTTCTCGTAGGGTTCTCTTACCAGTAGAACGTCACTGTTTCTACCGGTAGAAGAATTTCAGTAGACTATTTCTATCAGTAGAATAGGGAGTTCTTCTACCGATAGGTTTTCACAGATTTCCTAAAAATTGAAGTCCAGTGCACAACTTCTACTTGCAGAACTTTGACCACTTCTACCGATAGATTTTCTTTAAACTTCAAATTTTTAAATGTTTTACTAAGTCTTCAGGCATCGATTCCTTATACTCAAAGAGGTTATATGGAATATTAATGACTCTAAATTGATGTATAAAGGACCAAGGATTAGTAAGTAATAAAGTGTATGATGGTTACCCGTGTGAGTTAATAAAGGACCCCGATTTTAAGGGCGTCACATTTATTATCACAATGGACCTAATAAAGCATAGCTTTTAGGGAACATTTACCAAACATGGTTCCTGAAAATNATTATGATCCCGATTAAGGGAATGCTATTGACGTGATGTCGGGTTATGCGACAATCACAGGTTCTTTTGCGGGTTGATGGCAGATCAATGGTTAATAAAGGACCCCGATTTTAAGGGCGTCACATTTATTATCACAATGGACCTAATAAAGCATAGCTTTTAGGGAACATTTACCAAACATGGTTCCTGAAAATAATTGCAAGATCATACACATGAGAGGCCAGAGGCCTATTAGCCACTAGAATGCCTAAGATATATCAGTTCAAAATAGTAGAACTACTGCTTCAACTTACTTACCACACGGACTAACCACGAGAAGCAGAGCCCTAAACAAAGTGTAATCCTTTTTCCCCTGATGACAAAAACATCGGTTTTGCAAGGGGAAATAGTTTCTCACATCATTCTTGTGTCCAATTAGCCACAAATCACATCAGATTCAAAAGATATTACAAACGCATTGTCCAGCTGGTTGCAACAGTTACCTTTCTTTTCTTTTTCTTCTTTTATATAAATAAGTATTCCATAGCAGTTACCATACCTGAATTTTTCTCTTCTTGCTTGCTTTATTATTTCCTTTTGGAGGATAAGAGTGTGTGTAGTTGAGGGTGCACTTGGGGGCATAGGCCTAAGCTGACCTGCCAGCAAGTGCTGCATTAAAGGACAATATGCCTAAATGGCATGGCTTAGTGGGATGAATATACACACCATGCATTCTACTTGAAATGAAGAAAAAAGTTGTAAGTTGATTTTTCCAAGAAATGGTCCCTAAAGGATTCCAATCGTTCAGCGAAAATCAACTTTGGGAGCCTTGCTTGGTGGAATAAGGATGGAAGTTCAGCCCTTTTCAATCTGTCTGCCTCCCACCACCAGCACAATGGAAAGATTGACATTGACCATAGTCCAAACCATGCAAACTACACAGGCAGAGCCAGAAATTTATAATTGGGTGGGTACTTTAGTCTAAAAACCCAGGGAAATTACTAACCATTTTAGAAGGCAAGAGAGTGTTGTGCAAATGGGTCAAACTACATGGGAATAAATTGAAGTTTTCTCATATCAGATGTAATTTCTGTTCATAAAGAAAAATATGATGAATCTCAGGCCAATTGTAAGTAATTTTATGTTCAAACTAAGAACACAACCAAAAAGACAGTAAATATGCAAATCAAGGCCAATTGTAGAAAACCTTAGCACCATAAAAAGCACAAACAATGCAATTACATGTCAATTGTAGCTTAGCTGCGATTACGTATAAGTTTTTTTAGGTCTAATTATTTGGTCATTTGGTGGCATGGCCAGATTTTTCATTATCCAGGGCAGTCATTATGGTCATCTCCCCGAGTATATCTGAAGACAGCCCAGAACAAGAACACACCTCCAAGACTACAACACCAATTAAGCTGACCTTGAACATGGAAACTATCTAAAGTGGTAGAAGGGAAACTTCACTAGAAAACCCTACCTTGTGCAAGAGATCACATCTTCTAGAAGCTTACATCATACCTTGGGCAAAAAGCTTCTCAACTACCAAATATTGTATTATTATTTAAAAAATATATTATATTATTTTAATAGCCGTACCCCGTGTCCATATCCTTACTTCATAGGTGGGCAGAATCACATAAGTTTGAATGGGTCAGGGTAAGGTACATCAGCCATTGAAACTACAATAACAGGCAAGCAACAACTATATAACATGAAAAACAGGGTTACCTTTTCAAATAAACTGCCACAAATATCTGTGTGAGCAGCTTCAACAGTTTGCTTAGGAATGCAAAGCATGATCTGTAATCGCTCCAATACCTTAACATCCTCGTCACTAAGCTCTCCATCAGATACAGATTGTTGAAGCTTTTGTCGGTAGATTTCTAAGAGTATAAAAGTATATCATGATCTATATGCAAGGTTCAATATAATAAAAATAATAAATTAATAAAACAACTTGCAAAAAAAATAGAGAAACAAAAAAAGAAGGCGTTTCTTTCTTCTACTTATTATGTAATAACGCTTGTTGCACCTCATGTCCATTCTTAAAGCATGCTTGAAACTATAAATTATATTCCATGGGGCAAAGATGACAATGTTTCCCCATGCAATTCTGAAAAGTGTTAATGCATCTGACCCAAAATTACTACCAACTACAATGAGTAGAAAAGCCACATAAATTCATACATAGTACAGGTATTGATGTGGAATAAAACCTACAATCACATGTGGAGACATAAATAGCAAAATAAAAAAACAAATTCATAAACATAACAAGTGAACTTATGGAACTAAAAAAGAGGGAATCAATTACCATGTCAATGAAACCAAGTCTTTCCCTAACCCTTGCCCACCCCAGTGTTATTTAAGGCGTAAAGCGAACCGAAGCGACCAAGGCTCCTAACGCCTAGGCGAGAAGCGAGAAGCGAAGCGACACGCTTTATCGAAGCAAAGCGAACAGTTAAAAAAATATATATATTTTAGTTTAATTACTTCTAAACAATCTAAGTTCTAATTTTATATATACTAAATATTTAAATGCAAGTAAAACCATAAACATTTAAATTAAAATAAACACTAATAATATCTCAAATCTTAATAACAGTCATAACTTAAACATTTAAATTCAAACAAATACTAACAATTGTATACATTTTCATATTGACAGGGTAGGACAACAAAAGAAGCAGAATCAGAACAGCAGCAGAATCAGTAACAAAAAAAAAAGAAGCAGAATGAGGATAAAAAAAACAGAAGCAGCACAGGACAACAAAACCGAAGCAGCAACAGAATCAACAAAAAAAAATAGAAGCAGAATGAGTTAAAAAAAAAAAACAGAATCACAATGATCATGACAGGAGCAGAATTAATTGTAAATAATTTCATATGTAATTATGTACTGAATAAAAAAAGTAGAACAGAGGCACATTTCACATATACTAAAATAATTAAACATGGTATAAGCATAGACCACTTTTTGGTACCATTTGTATATATATAAGAAAAGG
>CAUOFW020004169.1:182282-303207 GCA_963454935.2 Ilex paraguariensis
CAGTGTTATTTAAGGCGTAAAGCGAACCGAAGCGACCAAGGCTCCTAACGCCTAGGCGAGAAGCGAGAAGCGAAGCGACACGCTTTATCGAAGCAAAGCGAACAGTTAAAAAAATATATATATTTTAGTTTAATTACTTCTAAACAATCTAAGTTCTAATTTTATATATACTAAATATTTAAATGCAAGTAAAACCATAAACATTTAAATTAAAATAAACACTAATAATATCTCAAATCTTAATAACAGTCATAACTTAAACATTTAAATTCAAACAAATACTAACAATTGTATACATTTTTATATTGACAGGGTAGGACAACAAAAGAAGCAGAATCAGAACAGCAGCAGAATCAGTAACAAAAAAAAAAGAAGCAGAATGAGGATAAAAAAAACAGAAGCAGCACAGGACAACAAAACCGAAGCAGCAACAGAATCAACAAAAAAAAATAGAAGCAGAATGAGTTAAAAAAAAAAAACAGAATCACAATGATCATGACAGGAGCAGAATTAATTGTAAATAATTTCATATGTAATTATGTACTGAATAAAAAAAGTAGAACAGAGGCACATTTCACATATACTAAAATAATTAAACATGGTATAAGCATAGACCACTTTTTGGTACCATTTGTATATATATAAGAAAAGGAAAAAGTATAACCAAGACATATCAGAGACACTTCTTTGTAGAAGACTCTATTATTTACCCCCATTTCTGATACTCCTGCTTCCTTTCTTTATCATAATTTTGTCATGCAGTCGCCTGACTCCCACATCCCACAAATATTCTAAATGAATTCAGCAACACGAGGAAAAAAAATGAATGTGTTTTGTTCGAAACATTGTTTATTAGAAAAAAAAAAATAGACCAGCGATAGTCTAAAAAAAAGGCATTAGTGATTAAAAAATAAAAGAGACTACGAACTTGTAATCAAAAAAAAAAAAAAAAAGGGAAGCAAAATCGCCTCTTATATAATAAAGCGTTCGCTTTTTCGCTTTTTTCGCTTTTTCTCGCTTTTTTCTTACTTCGCTCACGTTCGCTTCGCCTGGGGTCCTCCAGGCGAGATAAGCTCGCCTCGCCTCGCTTCTCGCCTAGGCGAGCTTTTCAAAACACTGGCCCACCCTAACTCTGATATCAGGTTATAAAGTCCAATTCAAAATTGATGTGGAACAAGTTCCGACAAAAAAAAGTAGATTATCACCTGAATTAAAAATTACATGTACAAGACAGATTTTCAGAAACATGATAACATAGCCCAAATAAGAGAATAAGATCCATACTAGCCCATGCATTGACAACACAGTAGCACTACCGATGCACAACAGAAATATGACAATATCTTACCTTCATGGATCATAATGGCCCTTTCCGGATCGAAGTGCAACTCCTCACACATGTCTTGAAGAAAAGTTGCTTTGCTATTAGCAGCTTCTAGATCACCACTAGATACAGCCTGAGCAAGTCGTTTACGATATACTTTTGCGGTCACTTCCCCTGTGATAGACTCTGCCTCACGTTTACCTAAACCAAATATATTCCTCAACTGGTTCAATGCAGCAAGCTACAAAGAGAAAGAAAGGTTAAAAAATAGCAGCACAGAAAGTGTGTGACATTAAGCGAAGGCAAATTGGACAACAACAAAATAGATGCATTCTCATGACACAACTCTGACTGCACCACAAAACCAAAAAAAATAAAAAAAAATCACAAGTATCTTTGTATGTTGGTAAGAATTACCAAGTACATGAGTACAAGTTTCAAAAACTCTCCTGTGGTGCAACACAGGAGAAAAAGCACCTAAACTTAAGTGTACAGTCAAGCACAATGGGCAAAGTTGTGAGACTAAAAAAGCTTATAAAATAAATATCATTTGTTCACAATTGGCATATATAGTCAAAGGCAGGTCATGGAAAATAACACTTGAACTACAATATACAAACACGCACAAGACTGATAACGAAAAAGAAAGTTCCAGCACCTTGTTGTCTTCCATTCGGCCACTTGAGAGTGAGTTCGTAACATATACTCTATATAAAAGCTTCAAATCGTCGATCTTTCGGTCAGTATCATACTCACCACCTAAGCAAAAAGTACACACCAAGTCCAGCTAGCATTTCAAGGGGCTTAAACAGTAAAACAACTAAGATCTGTGAGAAAAAGGAAAGCTAACTATCATATGGCATCCCTACCAAATAAGGAAACTGGCCCAACCCCACGAGCAAAACGACTGGCATCAGGATGATTCCCAAGTGAGATTAGCAAATTATTGAATGCCAGTATCTTATCAAGCTCTACAACGACATGCGTGGCTTCCTTGCTGGATACAAAAAATTATTTTAGGCTGGCAGAAAAGCTAAAGAGATCAAAATAGTATTGTTTTTTCACTATTATTCTTGTTATTATGATCATCATCGTTGGCCATTATTTTTTACATGACTCCACCACATAAGGGGTCAAAAGAGTCATTCGACAATCAATGATGTCAAATAAGAAGTATCAGCAAAATCACGCATGTTTTTTTAAATAAAAGGTAGATGTCATGTGACTGATGTCTGTAAAAAATATTGAAATAGCCCCAACCACCCACCCACAAAATCACAGGATTATTTTCAAATTTTTAAGCTTGTTTATGATTCTTCATAATCAGGTAGTCAGGATCATACGCTGCCCTTGTCCTGGACTTCAACACATAAAGAGCTGTTGATATGTTTTCCTCAACAAGCCTTCTTGTATGCTCCCTAAACATGCCCTCAGCAAGCTGCAAGAAACAAAAACCACCACACGAAGAAATGGCTATAAATAATCAATAAGGCTAAGGTTTTCCCCTTTTGAGGGAGTAAGTGTTACAAGATTTATTAAAACAATACATTTTAAAGGTGGTACCTCATCAGAAAGTCGATATAAAACTTGTGCTTGTCTCAGGCCAACCAGCTGGTCAATATCAACATCTGGTCAATATATAAATTTTTTCAGCATTTAAGTTGCAAGACTAGTGCAAGTTGTTCATTGACTCAGATATAAAAGCGAAATTAAAGGATTGTTATAACTTCAAAACCAGTAGCACATGAAGTCATGAACGACATAAAGACAAAAACAACCTATAAAGAAATAGACACTGAAGAGATCATTCCTTGATGTATTTAATGATCCAATTATACTGGTGATAACTCCACTAAAGCCTAACAGAGTTGAAATAGCAGAATGAAGACATTATATCTGATTGAGTTTCACCTTGAAAAGATTGAGGGGAAAATGCAAAAAACACAAATGCATATTATCCAAGCCATCTAGGCAGTATTCAACAATTTAGCATGCCAAAGCACACCTCAGTCCGGCAGAAGAATAAGAAGAAATGAATACCAAAAAAAAAAAATCCCGGTGGACAGCTTGAGGAGTAAATTTGAATTGTGCCTTTAAAATAAAGGTCCAATCATGCAAGCAGAATAAATAATACCACATGGAAGACCAACTACTGTTTGTCAGTATTTAAGACATCTAGACTGCTCAAGGAACCAAAGCATAATATATATACCTCTTCCCACTGATTTTAGCTTGAAGGCATACAACCGCTGTGCATTGTCACGAATGGCAACTTCAACCTAATGAAGAAAAAAAAATTGATATCAACAAGTGAAACACAATAGCATAACGAAACTCCCCCAAAAAAAAAAAAAAGACATCAATCTATACATGTAAACCAATTAACTCTGTTCCATATTGATTTTAAAATGAACAAGGGGTGGATCACAATTAGTGTAGCAGCATTCCTATCTGCTTCAAAAAATATTTTTTCTGTCAAAGAAGGGAACAGTTATAGTTCCCAGGAACTTGAAAAGAAAGTTGGCATAAGAATACCTGGGAATCAGTAACCTTGAACACACGCTTCCAGGGTAAAAGGAAAGTTGATGCATCTCCAAAGACGAGAGTTGAAACATATATGAGCTTCTGAAATGCCTGCACTGGAGACACTTGACAATGGTCAAGCTCCATATCTCCATTTGAAAAATTAATGATGAATGTAGTTATAAAATGATAAAGAGAAGCAACAAATCAAGATTACAATACCCGGCGCTGCTCTACATCCCCGTCACGGTCACCAGTTTCAAGTCTCTGCCTGAAAAGTCGCCTACCAATCTGAGAAAAGCCAAGAAAGGAAGAATTTGAGGAAAATAAAATCTGATCTCCTTGTCACATACAGCAATAAGCATTCTATATGTTCAGCATGAAATCAAATAACCAATTTCAGTATACCTCCATATGCATTGCAGCTGCATCTGGGTCATCAATGCCCAATCCATTCTTGAATTTGATAATAGTTTCCACTTCATCACCTTTAAGATCTTCACTCCCAGGAGGAAGAATAGCAGAAACATACCTGAAGAACAACATTTCAAGAAGAAAAAAAACCCAAAAAATCATGCAACCAACTTTTCAATGTAAATTAATGCTTCTTATGCACTCTAATTGCTCTTGCAAGACAAAGTTTAAGGACCAATTGAACTGAAATTAAGACAAATCATGAATTTATTGAAGTGGGCAATCTATTCAGAATTGTCTAGCCAGTCGGCTTTCCTAGTTGTTAAATTGGGTTGTGTTCATCTATGAGTTCCTTCATTTCCACAAATTCACCAAAATCCAGTCAAAATTAATCAATATATCCCATGTTGAACATAAATAGCAGCCCTTATAAAAAAAATTAATATTATTCGAGAAAATAGAATGTGCTAAAAAAATGGACACTAATACCTGATTTTTTCTCCAATAATCATTCATTTTTTACTCACCGGCAATATATATCACAAAGCTCCGCATTGAATGCCTCATCCTGTTTGCTAACACCGTATCTGCAAGAAATTGAAATTAAAACAACATGATAAATAAAAAAAAATCCAGCCCAAGTATATATTCATGTAGACCGCAACAAACACAAAATTTATTTATGTGTGGATGAGTAGCAAACTAACTTATTCGCAATAGCCTCTATATCTTCCTTCTGTAATGCCCCCGGATCATCACAACCCACTACATAATTGTGCAAATTCACTGCAGCAACCTCCGGAACACAAGAATTCAAGGCATAAGCAGCACCAGCCCCGGCAGCACCCAGTGCGACAGCCCCGCCCAATCCCGCATTCCGGGACCCACCAAACCTAAACCCTAGTCCATATCCAGCCGCAACGGCGCCGGCAAAGATTAAAGCTGAACTAGCTAATCTGATAGGCGGTGACATGGTATCAACGAGGGACTGGATACCAGAGAGTTCTTTCTTGCCTCCAAAGACATCGGCGGCAATGGGCTTGGTGGAGTTGAAAGGTTGGTCTGACGAAGAGCAACGGACGGTGGAGATTTTGCATCGGTATCGATGGTTATGGCGTTTTTTGGCCAGGGAGGTTCGGTGGGTGGTACTGAAACGGAGTGGGGTGGGGTTGACGAAGGAAGAGAAGAGGATTTTGGGGTGTGGAGTAGAAGGTTGTGCGATGAGCATTGATGGGTTCATCGTGTGTGTTTTGGGTTCTTTGTCTCTCTCACTCCTCTCTCCTTTCTCTCTCTACTTCTTCTGTGAGAGAGATGTGAGTGCTCTGGTTGCTTACTGATTGATTACCCTTCGGAATGAGTTAGGGTTTAAGGAAGTGAGTGGGAGTGAAGATGAGGATAGGGGAAGGCAGGCGAGTAGAGGGGCGGAGAACGTGATAAATGGGAGGGTAAACATTTGGCTTAAAAAGAAATAGACGTATTATTTCGATAATTGATTTCAGTGTAAATCTCAATATTTATTGAAACACATTACTTATTCGATGATTGAAATTATCAAATCTAATTTTTAAATACACGTAATATTACTCGTTGTATTATATTTGCATCCCTGCTTATCTTCAGACAAATAATACGGAATACTTCCCCCCTAGTTTGTTTTATTATAGTAACATCCTCAACAAAACATCCCCTTCTCATAAGTTTTCCGTAAAAGGCGTAGAAAGACTTCGTTTACATGATTCAAGGACTTGGTGGTTCCGTGGGGGCCAAATAGGCACCAAATCAANTGAGGATAGGGGGAGGCAGGCGAGTAGAGGGGCGGAGAACGTGATAAATGGGAGGGTAAACATTTGGCTTAAAGCAGGCTTAAAAAATAGACGTATTATTCCAATCATTGATTTTATTGTACAGCTCAATATTTATTGAAATTCATTATCTATTCGATGATTAAAATTATCAAATCTAATTTTTAAATACACGTAATATTACTTGTTGTATTATATTTGCATCCCTGCTTATCTTTAGACAAATAATACGGAATACTTCCCCCTAGTTTGTTTTATTATAGTAACATCCTCAACAAAACATCCCCTTCTCATAAGTTTTCCGTAAAAGGCGTAGAAAGACTTTGTTTACATGATTCAAGGACTTGGTGGTTCCGTGGGGGCCAAATAGGCACCAAATCAACTGAGACTCACGTTTTTGGTGATTGTCTAACGTGAAATATGTTATAATGTTTTTGNTCGGTATCGATGGTTATGGCGTTTTTTGGCCAGGGAGGTTCGGTGGGTGGTACTGAAACGGAGTGGGGTGTGGTTGACGAAGGAAGAGAAGAGGATTTTGGGGTGTGGAGTAGAAGGTTGTGCGATGAGCATTGATGGGTTCATCGTGTGTGTTTTGGGTTCTTTGTCTCTCTCACTCCTCTCTCCTTTCTCTCTCTACTTCTTCTGTGAGAGAGATGTGAGTGCTCTGGTTGCTTACTGATTGATTACCCTTCGGAATGAGTTAGGGTTTAAGGAAGTGAGTGGGAGTGAAGATGAGGATAGGGGGAGGCAGGCGAGTAGAGGGGCGGAGAACGTGATAAATGGGAGGGTAAACATTTGGCTTAAAGCAGGCTTAAAAAATAGACGTATTATTCCAATCATTGATTTTATTGTACAGCTCAATATTTATTGAAATTCATTATCTATTCGATGATTAAAATTATCAAATCTAATTTTTAAATACACGTAATATTACTTGTTGTATTATATTTGCATCCCTGCTTATCTTTAGACAAATAATACGGAATACTTCCCCCTAGTTTGTTTTATTATAGTAACATCCTCAACAAAACATCCCCTTCTCATAAGTTTTCCGTAAAAGGCGTAGAAAGACTTCGTTTACATGATTCAAGGACTTGGTGGTTCCGTGGGGGCCAAATAGGCACCAAATCAACTGAGACTCACGTTTTTGGTGATTGTCTAACGTGAAATATGTTATAATGTTTTTGAGTGTTGGTGGCTGGTTTTTGTGGGTGTTAATGTTTGGCTATGTGTATACATAAGTGAGTTAAGAGAGGTATAAAATAAATTGCTTTGGTTTTTGTTTGTGTGTTGGTGGAAATGGATGGTTCAGGTAGTTGTAAAGGTTTGATGGAGGGGTTTTTAGGTGGTTGACTCAAAACCACTAACTTTGGCTTTAGTTGATTAACTCAATGGTGCATTTTGAGGTGGAACATGATGGTTATAGGCATCAGGCTTGTGGGCGGTGAGAAGGGTTATGAGAATGACGCATGGGGTGGATAAAGACTATAAAGGGAAGAGACGATTAGTCATTAAGAGAAGGGAATGTAAAAAGCAAGGAGGTTTGAGTAGGGTTGTGATACAGGGAAAAGGATATTTGTGGTTATGCTATTGGTATTAGAGGTTGAGCAATCTAACAAGTAGTAAAGTGTAATTAGGGGTTGTTTGGTTACAATTAGGTGTGCAAAGTGTAATTTAATGCATTAATTCATACGTGGTCGCCTCGTCCCAACGGTTCTTCTCTGCCCACGGATCCCTAAACCACTTACCTCCTTTTTCTCAATCCCCAATAAACTTCTGAGACGAAGGCTACACTGATTTCCCTCTTCATCTCAGCCCACCATAGCCCAAAGGTCATCTCTCTCTCTCTCTCTTCTCTAGTTCTGTTCCGTATTGCAACCATGCATCCCATCTTTATTTATTTTGTGTACATTTGGTTCTCAAGGTTTTGTACTTGTTGTGAAAATCAATTGTGTTTCTAAATACAATGTTAATGTTTCTCATATCATTCTTGTTTTTTCGATGTTGCTGCAGATCAACAATTGCAAAGAGATGAACATTCCCTTTCCAGTAAGATCTTCTTTATTTCATTCAATTATTTCTTTCTTTCTTTCATTTTTTAATTTGCTCGGTCTTTTATTGTTTTCAGGAAGAAATTGTTTTAGAACAAGAATGAAAGGATTTGTATAATGACTTAGGAAATGTAGAAAACAGAAATTAAATCGGAACATGTCTACTGAATCGAGCATATTTCAGATGGCTTTTTGTTGAACTGAGCTTTCATTATCCGGATTCATAATTCCACAAAGTCAGGCTCAACCCTGCCCCCGCGCTACCCTCTCTCTCTGTCACACGCCCCCGCACATGCCCCCTCAACCCCAGCCCAGGCACGCAATCAAGCAACACTGTAACAGTGAAGACAATTTGCGCTACATTGACTGCCTTAAAAGTTTTTTTTTTATCAGAATATGTCCGTTAAACATGGGTTTAAATGCTTCCCTATTTGAGAGGCCACGATGGTTCTGATTAATATTCCTACCATGAGATTGTTTCTCATTAGCTTTGTTTTCAATCAGCCAACATTTATTTTATCCAGTGGATTATTAGTCTTGTGGGTTTGTACATGCCAATTTTTCTTCAAAACAGAGATTGTACAAGAAACTAGAATTTTAGTGTTTCGTATGGACTGGTAGAATGTTAAGTACATACATCATTATGTATATATGCCCACAACATTACAGTTTTGGATAGAGGAAACTAGCAATTTTGGCCCTTTACGTAACTCACAATTTTTTGGAAGAACTCAGTTTAAAAGGTTGAAATTGATGTGGGACTTGATTAGTGTATTGTTTTGATTAATGAATTAAAGAAAGTGATATACAGTCAAGAAGAGCAACTATGTATGAATCATCTTGGTGTAAGATGATTGCTTTTTCTGTTCTGTCAAATGAAGGTAAAACTAAATTCGTTAAATGGAAAGTAAAGGAAGCCTTATCTACGGGATAGGTATACAAAGCACAAGAGAAATATCTAAGAAAACTTACAAAAAATTAGGCAGTGTCCATTTTCTGTATCCTATCTATTTCAAGTAGTTACAAAACGGTGCTAGAACTACCGACTAAGTTGGCAGATCCTCCTGCAAGCGACCATGAATTAGTGCTCTTGATTGTATGTTGATCATGGTTTTTCGTCACGCTTCTTAATTGCTTTGTTTGGTCAGGAAATCTCTACCCTAGCTGCCAGGCAATCCACTCATACTAAATGTGTCTTAATTGCTTTGTCTGGTCAGGAAATCTCTATACTAGATATTAGCTGCCAGGCAATCTACCTATACTAAAAGATATTTTGGTTCATTTGTCATGCAAACATGTAAAGCAAAATTACTATTCTATGGTTTTAAATTCTCCTGTACGTAATTTCCATTTCATGCTTTTGATAACTATGATGAATGGAAGAAAGAATTAATGGTCATGTTGTGTGGATTTGGATTATTAATATGTGGCCATTGTTTATTGTTGTAATACTTGTTAGTTGCATAAGAACCTGTATAATGGTCGGATAGGTGATAGCTTAATCGTGCAAGCCATAATATATTTGGGGATCATTTGTTCACCCATTTTGTATTTGTGATTGGCATCTCAGGGAAGAACATCCATTTCATAGCTATAGAGTGCAACCCCATTATAGGGAAGATTAGCTGAATTCTACCTGCAAAGCAATCTTCTGGCAATGTTTGTGTGATGTCTTAAAGACTCGGATCACCTAATGTGGCATCGGTCAGACGCAGTATGGAGAAGAAACTATTGGTTCAAATGGAGCTGTTGCANGGTAAGATGATTGCTTTTTCTGTTCTGTCAAATGAAGGTAAAACTAAATTCGTTAAATGGAAAGTAAAGGAAGCCTCATCTACGGGATAGGTATACAAAGCACAAGAGAAATATCTAAGAAAACTTACAAAAAATTAGGCAGTGTCCATTTTCTGTATCCTATCTATTTCAAGTAGTTACAAAACGGTGCTAGAACTACCGACTAAGTTGGCAGATCCTCCTGCAAGCGACCATGAATTAGTGTTCTTGATTGTATGTTGATCATGGTTTTTCGTCACGTTTCTTAATTGCTTTGTTTGGTCAGGAAATCTCTACCCTAGCTGCCAGGCAATCCACTCATACTAAATGTGTCTTATGTCTGGTCAGGAAATCTCTATACTAGATATTAGCTGCCAGGCAATCTACCCATACTAAAAGATATTTTGGTTCATTTGTCATGCAAACATGTAAAGCAAAATTACTATNTATCAGAATATGTCCGTTAAACATGGGTTTAAATGCTTCCCTATTTGAGAGGCCACGATGGTTCTGATTAATCTTCCTACCATGAGATTGTTTCTCATTAGCTTTGTTTTCAATCAGCCAACATTTATTTTATCCAGTGGATTATTAGTCTTGTGGGTTTGTACATGCCAATTTTTCTTCAAAACAGAGATTGTACAAGAAACTAGAATTTTAGTGTTTCGTATGGACTGGTAGAATGTTAAGTACATACATCATTATGTATATATGCCCACAACATTACAGTTTTGGATAGAGGAAACTAGCAATTTTGGCCCTTTACGTAACTCACAATTTTTTGGAAGAACTCAGTTTAAAAGGTTGAAATTGATGTGGGACTTGATTAGTGTATTGTTTTGATTAATGAATTAAAGAAAGTGATATACAGTCAAGAAGAGCAACTATGTATGAATCATCTTGGTGTAAGATGATTGCTTTTTCTGTTCTGTCAAATGAAGGTAAAACTAAATTCGTTAAATGGAAAGTAAAGGAAGCCTTATCTACGGGATAGGTATACAAAGCACAAGAGAAATATCTAAGAAAACTTACANCTATAACTGTTGAAGGTCATAATTGATCACAAAGACTCATAATTGATAATGAAAATTTTGGTATCGATCCTAATATTCTATGATCGATCATGTCTTTTAAAGTTGTAATTTATATATCAAAAATGTTATAACTTAACTTTAAAAAATTATAATTTTTGGTACAGGTACAATTAGCGGTACGGTAGCTTTTCCCAAAACGTGTTTATTCTTCATTGTGTTGGCGTTGACCATCNTTATAACTGTTGAAGGTCATAATTGATCACAAAGACTCATAATTGATAATGAAAATTTCGGTATCGATCCTAATATTCTATGATCGATCATATCTTTTAAAGTTATAATTTATATATCAAAAATGTTATAACTTAACTTTAAAAAATTATAATTTTTGGTACAGGTACAATTAGTGGTACGGTAGCTTTTCCCAAAACGTGTTTATTCTTCATTGTGTTGGCGTTGACCATCGTAATATGACTGATATTTACAGCTCTTTAAATCCTATTGGTTCTAGTATTTGTTTATTTTAATTGTTTTTAGTACAGTTANTCATGAATTTTAATAATTAAAAAAATAAAAATTTTAATCGACTCGAAAATGAATTTTAATCAGCGCTAATAACTCGGGTAGAGTTCTAATCGGTGTTAACAAAAATATAAATTTTTTTTGTTGGAAATGATAGTTTAATGGTAGGGGGTGTTAGTGATGTTTAAATATAAAGTAAAAGAGGTGTCAGTGATGTTTTTGATAATAAATGGACTGTCCTTAAAGTTATAGTAAACTAGGAGGGATGTGGCTGAAATTTTTCCTAAAAACAATTACCATCATAGAACTCAAAAAAAAAACCGATAAAAATACCAATAAAAATTATAAAAACATCCACAAAAATTCTAAATTACCCATAAAAATTATAAAAACACCTGTTAAATTTTGGAAGTAAGGTAAATTTTTTTGGGTATCGTAGTCTTCTCCGAGAGTTTATGTGTATTTCGACTAATTTTCTCTCTAGTCTGGTAAAAGGTAGGATATCCACGTCGATATTAAGATATTTATGAGGGATAAATTCCTAATGACCTAACCCCAAAAGATAATTAAGTTTTAAATTCAGGATGTATGAGTTTATAGTTGATTCTTGTTATTTTATTTATTTACTAGTCATTACCCGTGCTTGAAGGCACTATACAACAAACAAAAATTTTTTAAACAATTGTTCAAATTCAAAAGAAATGACTTAAAAATATTCATACTAATTCTTCTTTTAAAATGACTCGAAATATGTGTTTGATCATTTTCTCCATATTAATGGAACAGTCATAAAAATATATAAAAACTTCTTAAAACAACACCATATATACAAATGCCTCTAGAAAAAAAAATATTAAACCATTGAAATTTACATTTTTTAAGTAGTAAATAAAATCTTGTTCATTTATACGACTGACGAATTTATCACCTCTCTTATCACTCAATCCAATAACACAATATAATTACAAAGTCAACCACTATATTTTCAATCTACTCTATTCCCATGTAATAAATAACTTAAACAAAACAAAAATACAAACAAAACATAACGATAAATAAAATTAACCAAATCATGTTTATTTATAAAACTCATGAATTTATCACCAATATTACCATTTAACCTTAAAATGACACAATATAATTATAAATTTGATCACCAATTGTCCAATCTTCCACATATAAATATATAAAGAAACACATCCACACATNACATGAATTTTAATAATTAAAAAAATAAAAATTTTAATCGACTCGAAAATAAATTTTAATCGGCGCTAATAACTCGGGTAGAGTTCTAATCGGTTTTAACAAAAATATAATTTTTTTTTGTTAGAAATGATAGTTTAATGGTAGGGGGTGTTAGTGATGTTTAAATATAAAGTAAAAGAGGTGTCAGTGATGTTTTTGATAATAAAGGGAGTGTCCTTAAAGTTATAGTAAACTAGGAGGGATGTGGTTGAAATTTTTCCTAAAAACAATTACCATCATAGAACTCAAAAAAAAAAACCGATAAAAATACCAATAAAAATTGTAAAAACATCCACAAAAATTCTAAATTACCCATAAAAATTATAAAAACACCTGTTAAATTTTGGAAGTAAGGTAAATTTTTTTGGGTATCGTAGTCTTCTCCGAGAGTTAGTTCATGTGTATTTCGACTAATTTTCTCTCCAGTCCGGTAAAAGGTAGGATATCCACGTCGAGATTAAGATATTTATGAGGGATAAATTCCTAATGACCTAATCCCAAAAGATAATTAAGTTTTAAATTCAGGATGTATGAGTTTATAGTTGGTTCTTGTTATTTTATTTATTTATTAGTCATTACCCGTGCTTGAAGACACTATACAACAAACAAAATTTTTTTAAACAATTGTTCAAATTCAAAAGAAATGACTTAAAAATATTCATACTAATTCTTCTTTTAAAATGACTCGAAATATGTGTTTGATCATTTTCTCCATATTAATGGAACAATCATAAAAATATATAAAAACTTCCTAAAACAACACCATATATACAAATGCCTCTAGAAAAAAAAATATTAAACCATTGAAATTTACATTTTTTAAGTAGTAAATAAAATCTTGTTCATTTATACGACTGACGAATTTATCACCTCTCTTATCACTCAATCCAATAACACAATATAATTACAAAGTCAACCACTATATTTTCAATCTACTCTATTCCCATGTAATAAATAACTTAAGCAAAAAAAAAAATACAAACAAAACATAACGATAAATAAAATTAACCAAATCATGCTTATTTATAAAACTCATGAATTTATCATCAATATTACCATTTAACCTTAAAATAACACAATATAATTATAAATTTGATCACCAATTGTCCAATCTTCCACATATAAATATATAAAGAAACACATCCACACATATTTCTTTTTTGATTACTAACAAACCCTCGTAACCAATAATTTTGTTTATTAGAAATACAATACTTCAAGTTTTTAAGATAAAATAATAATAAATTAATGTTTAATTAAAAAACAGTGTAAAAATCATGGACATCCCCTGAGTTTTGACAATATTACACGAATACTTTCTGACGTTTTATAAATAACATGAAGACCCCTGAGGTTTAAAATTCATTGCACGAAGACCCTCTCTATCTCTCTTTCGTCAATGTTGCTAATAAAAAATTGATAATTTCATCCTAAAATAATTTATTATTTTTACAACTGCCCTTCTCCAAATTTAGTATCAAAAAAATTAAAAATTTAATTTAATACCCAAAAAATTAATATAATTTAGTACTCCAAAAAAATTGATTAAATGAATTTCAATATTTAATTTGATAATAACAAAATTTAATTTGATATTAATTCGAAGAGTTGAATATAAATTAGACAAAATTAAATGTCAATTTTTGATAAAATTATATATTAATTTACAAATTAAGGTTCATTTTATGTTGAATATTATTTGATATTTATAATCAATGTGCTATTTTTTATTTACATTAAATATTATTTACAAATTAAGAAATAAGTGACAAAATACATGTTATCGGATATATAAAAACTTTGAATTAGTTTATGGGATAAATAGTTGTATAGGGGAAACAAAAAAAGAATGACAGAGAGTGTTATATGAGGGATGAGAGTATTAAAGTTGTAAAAATAATAAAAATTCAATTAGAACAATCGAATCAAAATGATCTGAGCCACGAAAAGATGAAAACAAACAATTTAATTATTTTATTATATAGATATAGATATTGGTATAGATAAATATATAGGACGGTATATGTTAATGAATTTATATTTTGTTAGAAATAATCCTTAATAGAGTTTTAATAGATATTAGATATATTTTTTTATTATTAGATATATATAATCGACCAAGTCAATCTCTCAAATTGTTTGAATGGGGAAGATGAGAGAGAGTTTGAATGAGACATATGAATGGAGATGAGGAGAGATAAAATGAATGTAGTAGAGTCCTGTAGAAAGTAAATTAATTAGGATCATCAGATCAATAATACTGCATTGATCTAAGTCACGAAAAGTTCAAGACAAACTAAGCTAGCTATTTTATTATATAAATTTTTTAATATTGAAAATTGAGAAATAAGAGAGCAATACAATATATTAAAGACATAGTNGTTGAATTATATTCAGATGTTGTCTTATTAAATTCAAGCTTTAGATCATTTTAAGTTGTGGGTATTGTTGATTTCTTTTGATTTTTCGATATTGATTGTCTTTGTTTCAAATGGCTTCGATATTTTCTGTGAGGTTACATAGATTGTAGGCCTTCGATTAGAACATTTAATCTTCTTTTTGCTTCACTTCTGTGGAGAGGGGGGGGGGCAATTCCTACATGANTTCGATATTGATTGTCTTCGTTTCAAATGGCTTCGATATTTTCTGTGAGGTTACATGGATTGTAGGCCTTCGATTAGAACATTTAATCTTCTTTTTGCTTCACTTCTGAAGAGGGGGGGGGGGGGGGGGGGGCTNTTGTCTTATTAAATTCAAGCTTTAGATCATTTTAAGTTGTGGGTATTGTTGATTTCTTTTGATTTTTCGATATTGATTGTCTTTGTTTCAAATGGCTTCGATATTTTCTGTGAGGTTACATAGATTGTAGGCCTTCGATTAGAACATTTAATCTTCTTTTTGCTTCACTTCTGTGGAGAGGGGGGGGGGGCAATTCCTACATGAACTACATCAATATGAAAACTATTAGAAGCCTGTTAAAGCAAATGGTCAACAATGAGGTTGAACCTGATGTTTTCGCCTTGAATTCTATGAGAAAAGGGTATGTGCTCTCGCTTCATGTTAATGACGCCCTCAGAATATTTCATCAGATGGGTATGGTCTATAACTACCAGGCCACTTCATTCTCTTATGACTATCTAATCCATGAGATGTGTGTCCAAAGCCGAACACACAATGCAAGGGAGCTGTGCACTGAAATGAAGAAGATGGATGAAAACCAAAGGTCAGTTAATTTCATCACCTATCGGATGGTCCTAAGGTCTTCCGACAACAAAGGTTTGGAGAAAAAAAAATGCGTTATGAAATGAACAACAAATGTCAGTTGATGTATGTGTTATACCATACATATATACATACATACATAAATACATGCGTGCTGATTTGTCTACTATTGTTATGAAATGAAATATTGAATTATTTATTTTTTGAATAGCTAAATGGAATTGTAAAGTACTGCTGGTTTGTGCCACATTCTGATATGTGAAAGTCCGTGCCAATAAAGTTTCTAATACTTCTGTTAAGCTTTTAGTTCTCTGATGCAAATGTTCTCTGTAAAAATCATGTCATGTGGTGATCAACACGTTGATGATATGGTTGAGAAGAGTTGCCACTCTTTTTGAAGTTTCCTTCTTTTAATAGGCATTTTTTTTTTGTTGAATTGTGCAAGTACATTGTTTGATATATTATTTTATTCTGAATTTATGTTCCAATTAATTAGATGCAAGTGTGGATTGTAACCTTTAATAGGCTTTTTATGTTGTTTTCATAATTTTGACCTTACTCTTGGAATATNAGACATATGAATGGAGATGAGGAGAGATAAAATGAATGTAGTAGAGTCCTGTAGAAAGTAAATTAATTAGGATCATCAGATCAATAATACTGCATTGATCTAAGTCACGAAAAGTTCAAGACAAACTAAACTAGCTATTTTATTATATAAATTTTTTAATATTGAAAATTGAGAAATAAGAGAGCAATACAATATATTAAAGACATAGTTTAAAAAAAAAACTCAGTAATTCTAAGCTAGTCTATGGGTGTGTATTTGACTCTACTTGATTCTTTGTTGAGTTTGGTAGTTGGTCGGATTGCAATGTACCAATATAGTCCATAGTAAGGCCCTATCTTGTTATTCCCACTTTGGATGTTGATGAAGAATATCTTTAATATCTTGTATGATCGAGCTGAGAGACCAGTGAGATTTGAAATGAGAAGCATGATAGAGCGAACTAATTGAGGTTTTTTTGTTTGCTTTTTTACTATTCCTATAGTCAACCCAAGTAGCTAACAGAGCCACCTGGTTTAGAATCCAATGACGTGGCAAGAATCCAACAGGCGCAGAACACGTGGAATCTTTGTAATTTTTTATAATATTTCTACCAACTCTCTTTCATTATGGTGGAAGAATGACACTGATCTCTATCCAGAAACTCATTGATAATTTTGACGGTATGCTTTAACTGTCTAACACCACTCAAATCTATATAATAAAGTAGGAAATTGAAGGTATAAAAATTAATTTTTATTTTTTGTAGTTAAGATTGTTTTAAATTTTATTTTAAAATTAATTTGATGGCTAATATTAACTTTTCAAATTTAATAAAAATAAATAAATTCTTAAATGTGTGTTTGAAGTAATTTTTTAAAAGTGTTTTTAAAAAATTAATATTTAGAATAATTTATTTTAATTATTTCCAAATAAGTCAAAAAGTAATTTTATCACTTAAATAAATAAGTAAAAATAAAAACTAATAACTACTATTTATTTAAAATCACTTATCTACAAAACTCTTCACCACCACTACTGTTGTCGCTACTCCACCACCACACCCCCCAATATTATTGCCACCACACTACCACCGTTGTCGCCCCACCCCCCATCGTCACCGCCATCATTGTCACCAGCTCTACCACAACCACCATCGGTATCGCCATCGCCATCTCCATCGTCACCACACATTACTATTATCACTATCGTCACCCACCGCGCCACCACCTACCACCATCATAATATCATTCTTATATTTATTATCATTACCACCATTATTGTCTACCACCACCTGTTGTTGCCCACCACCGTCGCCATTCACCGACACCCACTCCCACCACACTTACCACCACCACCACCACTTATCATTGCCCACTACTGCCGCCCACCCCATAGTCACCCACCACTAGTATTGTCGCCCACAAGTGCCCATCATCGCCCACCATCACTCACGCCCACTATTCCCATCGTTACTGCCCCATCACCACAATCCACCATTGACATTAGTACCGTCATCACCCCATCACCATCACTGCCAACTATCATCATCGTCGTCCATCACCACTGTCATCATCGTCACTCATTACTGCCACTACCATTATAATCAGCCAAAATCTAGTACCACCATCACTATCGCCACTCACAACTACCACCATCACCACGATCATCGTCGTCCACCACAACCATTACATTATCCCACCGCAACCATCACAGTATCCCACCACCACCGCTGTCGTCCACCACCACTTACCCCCATTACAACTGGTGGTTAAATTCTTTTCTTTCTCCTCTTTATTTTTTATTTGATTTTTGTTGTGAATACAAATATGCTTATATTTGACAAATTTTTTTATTACTCCATGCTTTTAGGCATAGGTAAAAACTAATTATTATATATATCTATACTACTTTGAAATACCAATATATTTGAAAAACTTTTTTTTCCACTTTTATTCTCCAAAAAGATAAATCTATCATTCTTATCCTTCAAAATTAATACCTTCCTAAACCTAAATCATCTACTACTCCTAAATTTTTTGTTGTTACTTCTCTCGCTCTCTCTCTCTTATTCTTGCCTATTTACCTGCCTTCTAAATTATTTGTCGTTACTTCTCTCTCTCTTGCCTATTCACTTGCCTCTTAAATATCCTACCTATTCACTTCTAAAAATCCCTGACTAGTCCATAATTTGCATTGATTTGGAATAGTGAATAAGCTCTCGTTTTGAAGAATATGAATGCATCATCTTTTTTTTTTCCCTGCATCGTAGTTTCTATGACTATTTCCTTGAGGTAAATTTTCTCCTCATTTGCTTACTTTATTTGTTGATGATTTTTTCTTGATTCGGATTTTTTTTTGGGGTAGGAGTTGCCTTTGTTTTTGGATTTGTGCACTTTCATTCTCTCCTGTGGGTATTGTAAGTTTTTTGTTTACCTTGGGTTGAATTATATTCAGATGTTGTCTTATTAAATTCAAGCTTTAGATCATTTTAAGTTGTGGGTATTGTTGATTTCTTTTGATTTTTCGATATTGATTGTCTTTGTTTCAAATGGCTTCGATATTTTCTGTGAGGTTACATAGATTGTAGGCCTTCGATTAGAACATTTAATCTTCTTTTTGCTTCACTTCTGTGGAGAGGGGGGGGGGGCAATTCCTACATGAACTACATCAATATGAAAACTATTAGAAGCCTGTTAAAGCAAATGGTCAACAATGAGGTTGAACCTGATGTTTTCGCCTTGAATTCTATGAGAAAAGGGTATGTGCTCTCGCTTCATGTTAATGACGCCCTCAGAATATTTCATCAGATGGGTATGGTCTATAACTACCAGGCCACTTCATTCTCTTATGACTATCTAATCCATGAGATGTGTGTCCAAAGCCGAACACACAATGCAAGGGAGCTGTGCACTGAAATGAAGAAGATGGATGAAAACCAAAGGTCAGTTAATTTCATCACCTATCGGATGGTCCTAAGGTCTTCCGACAACAAAGGTTTGGAGAAAAAAAAATGCGTTATGAAATGAACAACAAATGTCAGTTGATGTATGTGTTATACCATACATATATACATACATACATAAATACATGCGTGCTGATTTGTCTACTATTGTTATGAAATGAAATATTGAATTATTTATTTTTTGAATAGCTAAATGGAATTGTAAAGTACTGCTGGTTTGTGCCACATTCTGATATGTGAAAGTCCGTGCCAATAAAGTTTCTAATACTTCTGTTAAGCTTTTAGTTCTCTGATGCAAATGTTCTCTGTAAAAATCATGTCATGTGGTGATCAACACGTTGATGATATGGTTGAGAAGAGTTGCCACTCTTTTTGAAGTTTCCTTCTTTTAATAGGCATTTTTTTTTTGTTGAATTGTGCAAGTACATTGTTTGATATATTATTTTATTCTGAATTTATGTTCCAATTAATTAGATGCAAGTGTGGATTGTAACCTTTAATAGGCTTTTTATGTTGTTTTCATAATTTTGACCTTACTCTTGGAATACATGAAATAACCTTGCAATGACATAAAAGCCAATATAAAGTCTAAAAACTACTTGATCTTATTAGAATGATGAAAGATCTTTTGTGAAATTTCCTTGTAAACAATTGATTTTTATGATGTGTCGTGCCTCAATAGAGACAATTGTGAGCAAGCTCACCCTTTCCAATCTAAAAATTGATTTTTTTTACTACAATGTTCGCTACAAAATCACTTTTCTAACAAACTAAGCAAGAACCACCATAAAATCTTTCAATTCCTCACATTGTATATTGACCTTTTGTTTTCTGTCATTTCTATTGAAATAGCCATTTGATTCCTTCAGTTTGTGTTATGTTGCCCACTAATTTATATTTATTATAATTTATTTTCCATTAATACTCTATTATCTTTCATATTCTCACTTTTTAACGTCAATTCCCAGTGTGCAATGCATATATCATCCATAATGAAGTGGAACTGAATGCTTCCTACTCCATATTCTCGCTTCACTCTCCTAAGAACCCTGTGTTTTCAATGCAAACACCTTTCTATGTCTCTTTTTGGCTCTCGCACCACGTGTTTGTGAAATCAATGGATTGTTTCAATAGGTACTGATTCTCTCTCCCTCTTTACACACAACTTATGTTTTAAATTTAAAGCCTTAGAATTCCATCCGTCAACTGTGTAAACACCTTGGTAAACACTCCGCAACAGTTCCCTTTCTTCAACTTATTTACTCGAGCTTGCTTGCAGATTCTAATGTGTGTGCAAATTTGTTGACTAGATTATACCAAAAATACAAAGAACAAAATTATTGAGATTTCACGATTAATAGTGTCCTTAAATCTTAGAAGAGAAAATCTCCATGAACGAAGTTTAGTTGCAATGAGAACAGGTTTATAAGATGAATGGCTTGTGATGGGCCAAGTCCAAGGGCCCAACTTATATTATGATCCCGGTTTGAATTAATAGTCCAATTCCAGGAGATCCAGCAAGTCAAGTCCAAAGTGGTCCACGTCCATCAGGTTCAAAGAGCTACGTCAGTAGGGGAGCATGCACGGTCATCCAAGAGCCTCTACGCCGCTTTGGAAAGAGTCAACACTCACCTCATCCTTTGACTGAATCTTATAGAGAACACCATAACTATCTCGTCCGTTAAGAAGAGGTCGCCACTTTCACTGGAATAGCCACTTGATTATTAACAACTCGTCCCAATCTGTTATGAGACGACTATAAATTGTAAGTCCCACCAACACTTGAGGGATATCACACTCAGTCAAGCACAACTCATTTCTCACTCTCATAACTTGTAACTCTTTACTCTTCTTACACACTTGAAGTAATAAAATACCGGATGACCCTTGCTATTCAAAGTGGACGTAGGTCAAGTTGATCGANTCTCTCTCTTATTCTTGCCTATTTACCTGCCTTCTAAATTATTTGTCGTTACTTCTCTCTCTCTTGCCTATTCACTTGCCTGTTAAATATCCTACTTATACACTTCTAAAAATCCCTGACTAGTCCATAATTTGCATTGATTTGGAATAGTGAATAAGCTCTCGTTTTGAAGAATATGAATGCATCATCTTTTTTTTTTCCCTGCATTGTAGTTTCTATGACTATTTCCTTGAGGTAAATTTTCTCCTCATTTGCTTTGTTTTCTGTTGTTACTTTATTTGTTGAAGATTTTTTCTTGATTCGGATTTTTTTTTGGGGTAGGAGTTGCCTTTGTTTTTGGATTNCACCTATTGTTGCAATCCTTCGTGTGCACTGTCCAAAAATCTCAATCAATTCCCTCTTTTCCTTTAGACAAATATAAGTAAGGTTCTGATCATTGAACTCATGTGCTCCTTTTTTTTTTTTTAGCACTCANGCTCTCTCTCTCTTATTCTTGCCTATTTACCTGCCTTCTAAATTATTTGTCGTTACTTCTCTCTCTCTTGCCTATTCACTTGCCTCTTAAATATCCTACCTATTCACTTCTAAAAATCCCTGACTAGTCCATAATTTGCATTGATTTGGAATAGTGAATAAGCTCTCGTTTTGAAGAATATGAATGCATCATCTTTTTTTTTTCCCTGCATTGTAGTTTCTATGACTATTTCCTTGAGGTAAATTTTCTCCTCATTTGCTTACTTTATTTGTTGATGATTTTTTCTTGATTCGGATTTTTTTTTGGGGTAGGAGTNCTTGTTTTTTTCTTCATAGTTCGGGTTTCCCGATCATCAACTGCCTAATTAGCTTTTGTATGAAATTTATTTTATTTCACTAATAGTTATTACGAATAGTAGATTATGCTATTTTTTGTATCTTTTGACAAATTGAAGACACTGTTAAAATTTTAAAATTGGTGACACTGTTAAAATTGAAAAATTGGTGGCACTTTTTATTCTAGGCGCTTTTTTCATCTTCTTGTTGATTTTATATATTTATGACATGCATGTTGATTATTGACCTCTCAATGGTTGTGAAACATTCCACTGACCTCAATAATTGTTCAGACTCTCCACCAGAAAATCAGATAGAGGAGTTTGACCAAACAAAATGTTAGTTTTCATTATAAATGAACCTTTTTTGAATGAAATTTAACTATTTATGAAAATAGTTAGTGCGCATATGCATTTAAACTTGACTGACATACGTCTATCCTAGGCAAGTGAAAAATAAATAAAATAGAAGATCCTGTTGAAACTTGCCTCAATCCATGTGAGATAGCATTCTGTACTAAATAGCATNGCTGACATACGTCTATCTTAGGCAAATGAAAAATAAATAAAATAGAAGATCCTGTTGAAACTTGCCTCAATCCATNACTGACATACGTCTATCCTAGGCAAGTGAAAAATAAATAAAATAGAAGATCCTGTTGAAACTTGCCTCAATCCATGTGAGATAGCATTCTGTACTAAATAGCATGTGAAAAAATTATAATTCCGAGAGAGAGAGAGAGAGAGAGAGAAAACCATACATGTGACTCAATCCCACCTCTTGATTTATAAAGTTCACCTATAAAAACAGCCTAATTGTCGGGACAAACTATTTGTATAAAAGGAGTAAGATAGTGACAGAAGGAAAAAAACCTTATATATATATATATATATATAAGGTTTATGTCAAATATGATTTTATATATGATGTACCAAAAAGCATCTACTTGTTGGTTTTCCTTGCTACTATATATATTGAAAATGTATAGATTTTTTTTTTGTTTATGCCTTCATTTATCATTCACTTGTCGCTTAAAAATGAAAACAACAATCAAACAAACAACTTAAAATGGTTTACGTGCGACGCACGTGNAACCTTATATATATATATATATATATAAGGTTTATGTCAAATATGATTTTATATATGATGTACCAAAAAGCATCTACTTGTTGGTTTTCCTTGCTACTATATATATTGAAAATGTATAGATTTTTTTTTTTTGTTTATGCCTTCATTTATCATTCACTTGTCGCTTAAAAATGAAAACAACAATCAAACAAACAACTTAAAATGGTTTACGTGCGACGCACGTGTGCACCAACTAGTGAAATTGAAAATGCTAAGATCCCTTAACAAAAATATTAACTCAGATACAAACTTGTTCAATTGATATTTGTTTATACTAAAATGAAGAGAAAAAAAATGCAATACAGATTGAACAATTCATGATTTAGCCATTTAGGTTTGGTATATCGGAAAAAAAAAAAAAAAATTTACCCCATGAATCTATTTTCAATCATGCATTAATAACTCATGCATAAAAGCCAGCAATTCGTACGTCACAGCTTTTGCAATTCCACTTACTTCTATGTAGGAGTTAATTAGAAATATAATCAAAGATTTAATTCAATATAACCGTTGGATTATTTGTGAATTTTAGTGGGAATATATTTCCAATTCAATGGTGTATTGAATTAGATTTTTAAATTAGATCTTTAAANACTCATGCATAAAAGCCAGCAATTCGTATGTCACAGCTTTTGCAATTCCACTTACTTCTATGTAGGAGTTAATTAGAAATTTAATCAAAGATTTAATTCAATATAACCGTTGGATTATTTGTGAATTTTAGTGAGAATATATTTCCAATTCAATGGTGTATTGAATTAGATTTTTAAATTAGATCTTTAAATTGAGTCTAAATAACATTTTCCGGAGGTTAACGAATTATATTGATGGGTCTGAGTGAGCAGATGAAATTTGCCATGATTAAACGATCGTGCGGTGTACGAAACTTCTGTTTTAGTAGATTTTGTGAAAGATTACATATAAGTATTTTTATTGTGTACACGTAGCATACATAATTAAGAGAAAAAAAAGGGTTTTATATTTTTTTTTTTTATAAGTTTTACTTTTAGGGGTGTTCGAATAAGTTTACGTGTACCCCGACTAATCTTTTACTTGGTCTGGTTAAAGGCAAACTATTCACACTGAGACTAAGATATTTATGATGGATAAATTCCTTATTACCCGACTTAAAGATATTATCAAAATTTGAATTTAAAACTTCTAAATTTACAGTTCGTTTCTATTACTACTTGAGCTAAGACTTAAACGACCTGTCCTTGTGTTTACTGCCTTCTTTTTTGCCTACTCTGCTCTCATATTATTTTGTTTACCCNCTTTTTTTTTTTTTTAGTTTAACTTTTAGGGGTGTTCGAATAAATTTACGTGTACCCCGACTAATCTTTTACTTGGTCTGGTTAAAGGCAAACTATTCACATTGAGACTAAGATATTTATGATGGATAAATTCCTTATTACCTGACTCAAAAATATTATCAAAATTTAAATTTAAAATTTTTAAATTTACAGTTCGTTTCTATTACTAATCGAGCTAAGACTTAAACGACCTGTACTTGTGTTTACTGCCTTCTTTTTTGCCTACTCTGCTCTCATATTATTTTGTTTACCCTTGAAGAAATGGAAAAGGTTATTTCTTGCACCATTGAAAGGTTTAAGCGTATTTTCCTTAAGAGCGTGCATTAAATTTGTGCACTAAAATTTACATCAAATTACTTATAATAGTTAGATCAATATATTCTATTCCTACACAAATTTGATACACGTAGAATTACCCATTGCCTAAATACACTGAATTCATTCATGTGGNGTATTTTCCTTAAGAGCGTGCATTAAATTTGTGCATTAAAATGTACATCAAATCACTTATAATAGTTAGATCAATATATTCTATTCCTACACAAATTTGATACACGTAGAATTACCCATTGCCTAAATACACTGAATTCATTCATGTGGAACCCACAAGTCATTAATGGGGTCCTGATATTATTTTGTGGTTAATGAGGTCCTAGAGCCNAATTACCCATTGCCTAAATACACTGAATTCATTCATGTGGAACCCACAAGTCATTAATGGGGTCCTGATATTATTTTGTGGTTAATGAGGTCCTAGAGCCATATTGTGTTGTGTTGGAGCCACAAATCTCCGCTCCCGTAGTTTCTATCTTTCCCTCACTTCACGCAAAGAGATTCTTTGAAGATGCTCCATACATAAACAGCAATGGCATTAATGTCTTTGTTTCGTGCCTTTTAAATTTGCTCTTCTATATCATAGGTAGGAAATTTTAACAGCCTAGCCAAACGAAAGATACAAGAGAGAGTCCAACTTCTCATAAAACTTTATAGTTAAGATAATATTTTTAAAAATTGACCAACANAGAGAGTCCAACTTCTCATAAAACTTTATAGTTAAGATAATATTTTTAAAAATTGACCAACATACTCGTAATTTAAAGTATCAATCTATGTCTATATGATTCAACTAAATAATATCTGATACGACACAATTTAAATTGATATTAGTTTTACATGTTGAGTAAAACACGAGTTTTATGCAACTCGGTCCAAACATCTCAATCTCAAATCGTGCGAGCCATTATACTGTTGTGTGATCATCGTTAAATCATACAATGCTATTGTGCGATGCTGTTATACAGTATGAACATTTCATTCTTTTATCTATTTATTCATGTGTAATACCTGTTATCGTTACAAATCATATGTTTCGATCTATTCTGAATTGATGGTCAATATCTTGAAACATTAATATACTTTAAAAAATGCTTGGTAATGGGCAAGAACGCCGATGGTTGTGACCACCTAATGACTCTCTATGGAATTCACCTTGAACCATTGTTACTATTGTTTTGTGATATGACGTCTTTGAATAATAATACTTGATTGAAGATAGTAGCCGTAACAAGGTACTGGTTCTCTCATTCGCACCGACAATAACCATTACGTCTACAATAAACGTTGCTTGCAATTTAAATCTCAAAAAATAAATAAAATAATTTTTATTTTTCACGGTTCAGATCACTTTAAATTTTTACTTTAAAATTAATCTAATGACTAATATTAACAACCTAAATTTAAGAAGAAAAATAGGTCCGTAAATATGTGTTTGGAGTGACTTTTTAAAAATATTTTTAAGAATTATTTCTCATAAATATTTTAAAAAAATATAGTGTTTGAAATTGCCCCACCACTATCTCTACCACCATCACCCCCACCCCCACTACCACCACCACCATCACCACCGTCCCCGTTGTTGTCGCCATTGCTGTCACCACCACCACTACTACTGCCACCATCACTGCCACTGCCACTATCACTATTTTCTACCACCACCATCATCACTGTCGATCATCACCCTTACCTTCACTATAATTGATGTTTAAATTAATTTATCTCTTTTCTATGTTTATAATTTGATTTTAGATATAAATACAAATATATTTATAATTTATAATTTTTTATTACTATATGTCTTCAACCATATAATTATAGTATTAGCGAAGGTGGTGCCATTACAAATCCGCATTTTATGCTTACCACAACGTACGTGTCTGTCTCTGTCTATGTCACCTCCATAGTCCATCGACTTTCACACACCCTACCAACACTTGTACACACACACACACAAACCTTCAAGTTTAAAACCCAACAACTCAACTCAAAGTACCACCCAACTTCATACGTTCTGTTGTGTTTTTAATGGCTTTTCAATGGCTAAGCTTGGTGGGTGCTATATGGCTCCAATCCATTAATGGGACTAACTCCAACTTTCCTGCTTACTCATCCCAACTCAAGCGTCTTCTTTCCATTTCACAGCTTGAACTGAACAACCTAGCCTTTGCCTCAGACGCCGGAAAAATCCTCGGTTGGTTCACCGGTGTCGCCGCTGGTTATCTACCCCTCTGGCTAGTCCTCATGATCGGTGCAGTTCTTGGGTTGATTGGTTATGGGATGCAATATCTCTTCCTAACAAACCAAATCTCATCTCTGTCTTATGTGCATGTTTTCTTACTCACTGTATTAGCAGGAAATAGTATTTGTTGGATCAACACAGTTTGTTACCTCGTCGCCATCAAAAACTTTCCTCTGGATCGTCAGTTTGCTGTGGGAATATCAACTAGCTACGTAGGATTGAGTGCAAAGATGTATGCAGCTTTTGTTAATGTTCTATTCCCTTATTCAAACGCTGAAAAAGCTAAGGGCTATCTTCTTCTGAATTCTATCTTACCCCTTGTAGTTTGTATAATGGCTGCACCTGTCGTCGGAGATATCAACGTCGGAAAATCCAAGAAAATGGCCGGTGGGTTCATTTTAATGTTTGCAATAACAATAGCCACCGGAGCCTATGCTGTGATCAGCAGTTTGGGTTCAGTGGTTTCAAGAGTGATGACACCATTGATGGTTCTGATTGGTATCGGTTTGTTCATAGCGGCACCTCTTCTGGTACCATTGGCTGATAAACTCAGAGAAAAGTTTCAGCAAAAATGTTGGTTACGGGTAGATAGAAGAGTGCAAAATCTGACAGTAGAGGAGGGTGAAAGTGCAATAAGCTTAGGGGATGGGATGAAAGTGGAAGAAACCAGAATAACAGAATTAGTTTCTGAGGATAAGATGAAGAAGGAGATTGGAGCAAAGTCTATGCTAAAAATGGTGGAGTTTTGGTTATATTTCTTTGTATATTTCTTTGGTGCAACTCTTGGGCTGGTCTATTTGAACAACTTGGGACAAATTGCTGAATCTCGTGGATGCTCAGATATTTCTTCTCTGGTCTCATTGGCTTCTTCATTTGGCTTCTTTGGTCGCCTCATTCCTTCCCTCCTCGACTACTATTTCTCAAGGTGATCTCTCTCTCACACACACAGAGTGATAGGGCTTTTAATGCAAACACTATGCATAATTGGAGTAAATATTGAATGCAACGGTGATACCATATTATCATCGATGACATAGTATCACCTACTAATAATAAAACTCAAAATAAAAAAAATGAACCCCACTTAGACCTATATGACAGGAGGATGAGAAGTTATTTGTTTACATAACATATTGGTTATTGATTTTTGTGCGTTCCATGTGTTTATTTGATTTAATTTTATTAATCGGTGATACCACGTCACCTTACTACGTGTTATTTGTAATGAATATTTTCTCGCATAAGTGTGTTAGCTGATAAATTGAAGGAGCCAGTTTTTTAGGTCTACAAATTATGATAGTACGTGGGGACAAGGTATCCAGATTATTCTCTCTCTACCACATGAAACTGAGGTGGATTTCATCCCGTGAATTCGGACACACTCTTTATGTTGCATAGACCCTGCAACCAAACGAAACTATAAGCTCAGTGGAATTAATGTCTGGTGGTTGTGAATTCCTTATTTCAGGAGAAAGACTAAGGTTTCAGGACCAGCATCAATGTCGGTGATGATGGCCCCAATGGCAGGATCATTCTTCCTCCTCCTCAACGGAACCAACCTCTCTCTCTACATCAGCACCGCCATTATAGGTGTCTGTACAGGAGGAATTACGTCCATCTCTGTCTCCACAACCACCGAGCTCTTCGGGACTCAGAATTTCGGCCTAAATCACAACATTTTGGTCACCAACATTCCAATAGGTTCATTTGTTTTTGGGTACCTGGCAGCACTATTTTACAGGAACGAAGGACATCATCATGTAGATGGAAGATGCATGGGCATGGAATGCTACCAAAAGACATTTATTATTTGGGGTTCACTTTGTCTTTTTGGGATTTTTCTAGCTGTAATCCTTCGTGCACGAACCAAAAACCTCTACTCTCAGGCAAGATCGTAATAGCAAAGTTGTAGGGTATTGAATTTGACCTCTTTTTGAAGGTAAATTATAAGTTTTAGGTAGAGTTACCCCAAATAAATTAGTATAAATTCTAAAAATATATAGAATTTACCCCGAAAGGAAATATTATTTGTTATTTGGACTTAATTTGAGGACCTAATTTAATATAATTATTGGATTAGTTGTGAGCTTCATTTAACATTTGAACTCACAATTAATTCAATAATTGTATCGAAGCCACGTTAAATCTTTAAATAACGTCCCTGTAGCATTCCTTTTATTTCCTTCCCCATTGTTAAAGGAAATTCTGAATGCCGTTCTGGCCACGACGTTTGTGCAATGATATAATTGTACATTTAACCAGATGTATGACTGGTGCTTTATTATAGTGATTATGATGTTTTGGTAAAACTATTAGGANAGATGTATGACTGGTGCTTTATTATAGTGATTATGATGTTTTGGTAAAACTATTAGGAAAATCTTTTTTAACCTTCAAATTTCTTGGAAGTTAGAGAATTTTTGGCAGTACTGGTAAAGTTTTGGTTTAACGATACTCTTTGACTTGTGAAAATTTTATCTTTTCAAAGTTAAGGATTCAACCCCTCTCCTCCCCTCCCCAAAAAAAAAGAGAGAAAAGTTTTGGCAAGTGGAATATTTAATTTTATGAGAAAAACATTAAACAAATGAAGATAATTTTGGGCATGTGGAATATTTAATTTTCAGAGAAAAGCATAAACAAATGATGATTTTGGGTAAAGACAGAAAGCCGAATAATGTAAAAATGAAGTGGTACATGGCATCGTCGAATCAGACAACTAAAATTGACATACTGTGAGGTGACAATGGATTGTCATGTTATAGCTATTACTACCACCATTCACACTTAATCATGGTGTATGGGTTACGCTTGCCTAGTTCTAAACTCTAATGATCTTGCAATATTAGGCTCATTGTTCGCACAATGAACACCTTCCAACGGATCTTGTATAGCTTTAAATAGCTTTACTCGTGTAATCAATATCCTTATAATAATGTTAAATTGATCAAATTTTATAATCAAATTTAGAGTTCAAATGACATGACAGTTGATTTAGACTTCTTTATTTGGTGTCATGTCATTTGAGTCTCAAAAAAGACTCTAAATAATATGTTATTATGTCATTTGAACTCCAAATTTAATCAGGATAGCATTACTGATACCCTTACCATCTGTTGCCATTTTAAACTTATCAGTTGTCAAATGGGTCTACCCTGCAGTTAAAATCAATGAGAATTTATTACTATTGACTAATGTATCGCCCAACTACTGTTATTTGACAACATCTTAACATATTTATTACTTCAACTACTGGACTGTCTAATCTTTTAGGGCAAATGTTATGGTATCGTTGGTTGTATCACACCAAAAATTATAATTTTTTAACGTTAATCTTTTTGAAATATAAGTTATAATTTTAAATGATATGATTAATCAAGAAAGGAGATTTAATGATCAATCATAACTTTTTCTTGAACAGTTGTAATTTTTCTTTTTAAAATTATAATTTTACCATAAAAAATGATAAATTTGATACCATAGACTTTTCCATCTTTGAGTATCCTAACCATTAAACTTATATTTGGTACCGTGTTAAAAATTTGTATTCCAAATGATACCTAGCTATCTGGTCGAGTTTTCAATCCTGGAATTTGTTTCTGTTTCAATCCAAATGATGCCTTGTACGTATGTATCCTTCATATAAGTCTCTACACAGCCCCTTTAACATTAATGGTACCGATTGTGCTTTTCAAGCTAAACCCAGTTATGGGTTTGTTGACTTGATTTCAGTTTTATACGACATGGGAATCATCAAAAAGACACAAATTATAAGGGCTCCACTTGGCTGGCTAATCTTTGTTCTTTCTCGCCAAGTCAAATAACACGTTGGGCACCACAACAAGGTTCAGCCACAAACAACATGCTTGTCAACAATAAAATATCCCAACAGTAGCATACCCTCCTGCAGAGTCAATATTGAATGGAACAATGATATCAATCAATAAGTATTTATTATTAATAAAAAAACATCAAATGAGAAACTAATTAATAATAAAACATCAAGCGAGTAACGTAAATTTCACTTAGATACTTATTTGTTTATAAGAAAGTGGAGTGAATAGTTAATTATTTGCTTACATGGAGAATTGATTATTAATTTTAATAGGATTCATTTGTTATTTATTTTGATATTATTAATTGGTGATTTTTACATCAGTATTGTCATGTGGTATTACCGTTATAATAAAAAATTTCTCACTTTTGTAAACAAAAGATCTTAGGTTCAATATTTTCCACACCTCCTAAAGGGTTAGCCACCCTTGTTCTTCAGAAAACATATCTTTAAACTAACTCAAATTTCGTATCATCGTATACAAACCTAAATACCCTATAACAAAAAAAAAAAAAATCCAATATTGTCATTAACCCCAACCACTGATTACATAAAGAAGACTAATGTTCTTATGACTAAAAAATTAATATAAATTATTAATCTAATAATTTGATTATTGACATGATTATTATGCAATCGTTGCCCTTATACATTTAAGTCTATGATCTGACACATCATTAAGTTAGAATATTGGGTCGGATTTAAGGCCTAAAATGCATTGTTCGATGCTGAGTAATTCTCTCTCACACACATGCATTAATTATCTCATAATGTATATTCATGAATGGATTTCCAACAACAAATTAAGAGGGGTATAGTTTGAAGAAAGCTAAGCAACCTCTTGTTTCATCTCAGCCTTGATTGCTACAGCTAAGTGACATAATCATGTAATACAACTTGATTGAAACTCTAATTAAAAAGAATTTGTAATAGAAAGTCTTGATGCAGCAAAGACGGCAAGGAATCAAAACAAAAGACGATTCTACTTATATATGCCTAATTCCTAAGAAATTTCGCCATTCTTCTCTTTATTTGCCCTCTTACCTCCAAAAGTCTGTATTTTTCTTTGAATAAGTTGGACCTGGGTGATTGATGTGTGACCCCAAATAACATTCTTTCTAATTAAATAAAAGGATTCGATTGTGAAATAATGTCAGTTAACAGATCATTGATGTGTGATCGATGAAGATTCTCACTTGCGCTGATGATGTACTAAGTCTATTAGGAAAATAAGATTGAACCAATTAAAATTGTAACTTAGCCTTTGTTGATCTGTATCAATGATCTGGGTCTGGTCCATACCGGCCCATCAATACTCAATATTTACTCGACTCTCACCTCCCCTAGAGCTTTAATAACTCAATTCAAACCTATGAGCATATTAAGGGTGTGTCACTTCAAAGGATATATGATTATAGTAATAAAGTCTATAATATTTATGATTCAAAATATGATTTTTTAAATGTAAGTTATAATGACAAATTGAGATTGATCGTAATACTTAACGATCAATCTTAGAAAAAATATTTAGAATTAAATTACGCTCGTTTAAAAGTCGGTTACACAATTTTTTAAATTTTGTTAGATTAATCCCAAATAACAAAAAATTGTATCCGATGATAAGAAAAACTTTTTCACCATAGAATTCTCCCAATTAAAAAAAAAAACGGATTCGGCATCTTGATTTTTAGGGCAGCTTGGACACTTGCATGGAAACAAACGTACAAGGCCAGCAATTTTCCCCCAAAATAGAAGAGAAGAAATAAAAAAATTCAATATAAGGCTGAAAAATTGACTAAAACTGACAATTAAGAATAAGAGTTTAACACAAAAGGAGTTCACTACAAATTAAATAAATAAATAAGAGTTGAATATGACTTGATATCACAATCATTTGATCCAAAATAATAAGAATTAAATATATTTTAAATATGAATAACCATTTTGGCTTGAGAACCCAAGATTCCTTAACAATCAATTCCCATCCTTTAACTGTTGAATTTACTTGATATCA
This sequence comes from Ilex paraguariensis, assembly GCA_963454935.2. Classification (NCBI taxonomy): domain Eukaryota; kingdom Viridiplantae; phylum Streptophyta; class Magnoliopsida; order Aquifoliales; family Aquifoliaceae; genus Ilex; species Ilex paraguariensis. The sequence goes on from CAUOFW020004169.1 coordinate 215,307, forward strand.
CAATCATTTGCTTCATCCAAGTCTTATGGCATGTTGGCTATCAAGAGATAAAACTGTAAGATTGAAAAAATAATGAAAATATCACACAAGGTATAACGTAGTTCAATATAATATATTGACATTGACATATTATACCTATATCCACGGACCAAACAAAAACTACATCGATATATTATATCTCAAATTGTAGGTCAATTGCTTTTTTGATCTAACAAGGCAAAACTTAGTGACCTGTAAACATACGTAAAAGACACTAAATTGATATTGGGTGGATGTCGACCGAATATATCTCAAACCATTGTGTTAATATGACTACAACTCAAAAGCCAAATCATGAATAATTGTCTTTAATATCCGAACACTACATAACTTAAAGAATTCAACTAGAATCATTAGTCATTGATTCTGATAACTTTTTTTTTAGATCCAAATATTTTATCAAAAAATTTTAAGATTAAGACTTTAATGTATGCAGGACGAAATCAATCTTCATACTACTTTATAAACATGCGGTAGGAGAGTTCTTCAACAACATGAATATCAACTTGATTATTGCATTGTTAATAACTTGTTTTGATTGTTGCATTAGGTTTGTCAATCTAACTTTGATTGTTCTACTAAGATCTTTAATCTAACTCTAATAGAGTTCACCCCAAGATTTTTACCATTTGGATTCTATTCTGATACCACCTGTTTGTTTTGCACAACGGATAATTAATACAAATACTAATTATCAAAAGATAGGAAAAACAATAAAAACAAAACACAAAGATATACCCACATTAGTACATTATACTTACATCTACAGACTAAAAAAATTACATCAATGTTTTATTCACTGAAAATTTAGTCATCGGCTAACTAATTATATAATACTCAATCTTATTTATAAGAATAAAATAATGTCAGCAAAACATATTCAGACACAATTTGATATTAATATTTTTAACAAAAATCTAATATTCACAGCATATTAGAACTCTTTCAATTTTTTTTATTTAATTTAGTCACTAATAAACTTATTTAAGATTTATTAGAATTTTTTTAATTTCTTTTCTATTCCATGTATTATCTTCACACGTGGTGTCTCAACATGACTGCAACTACCTAATACAATATGGCTTGATTGAGACTCCAATTGAAAGAATATTTGTGAGATAAAGCTTTGATCTAGCAAAGTTTCAAAAAAAAAAGACAATCCAATTATATATGCCTAACTCCTAACAAACTTCACATGATTGCTTTTAGCTCTTCTGATCCCCCACCTAAAGGCTATCGTCACCATTCTTGTTTTTTCTATTTTTGGATCGCCATTATTCTCTTTATCAGCTCTCTTACCTCCAAATGTTTGCATTTTTCTTTGACCTTGGACCTGGGTGATTGATGTGTGCCCCCAAATCCATTGTTTGATAATATGCTTTAGTTAAATATAAGGATTGGATTGCGAAATGATGTCTGTTAGCCTCAATCGGAAAGTATTACATATGGTGGCGTTGAATGTGTATGAAAATTTGTACCTTTTTGGATGGAACCCCCCTCCAAGTTTTTATAACTGAATTCAAACCAACAAGCATATTAAGTACGAATAATATTATGGGTGTTTCACTTAAAAAGATTTGATTTCGAAACAAGAAATATGATAATAAAGAAGCTTAACATTATAAATCAATGAAATTATGTCTTTATATATCTATTTCATAATTAAAAAGATGGTTATGTAAGACTTATTTCTAACTTTTAACCTTGAGTAAATTTCGAAATCTATAATCACCCACTAATCAAAAGTATTTACTAAATTTAAAAACACTAACTATATAGTCGAATTTGAAATATGTGAATTGACGATTTACCTCATAAATACTAAACCCCTACCGATGGATTATGGGTGTAGTGGTTCATACACATACACATTAAACCGGATGGATTGTGTAACTGTTTGAACACAGCTTAGAAGAACTACCCATACACCATCATTAGGTGTGAAGGGTGACAACAAAAAGCTAAGGTGGCACTCCGTTGTCAACTCAGGTGTCAATTTTATTAGGCTGGTTTGATGAGGCCATGTACCAGCACATTCTGTCTTCACCTAAATCTTCATTTCTCTCCGTTTTTTATTTTTCAGAAAATTTACTATCCAATCTGCTACAAAAATACCCTACCAAGTACCAAGTCTCAAATTTCCGAAAAAAGAGCAATGCTATTTTAACTTAATTATTGATCTATATAATTTAGTGGCTTAATGAATTTGGGTCTCAATATTAGTAAGGACCCTTTATTAATTTCATGATTATGATGATTTAAAACCACAAATATTTTCTCTAAAAAACATATAAGATTGAATGGCGTAAAAAACATCCTTGATTAGTATTATGAAAACATGATTATAATCACTAACAAAATATTCAGTGTTTTAACTACAAAGATTAATATTGCAAACTTCGCGTCCGTAACGTAGGTTATAATTTTTTTTTTCTTTTAACCATACATAGGCATTGAAATATTTGTGGTTCGTGTTTTGGCAACCTATGATCTTTGCGAGTAGAGCTTTCTGGTTCGTGCATGGAGGATTAAAGCTGGCAAAATCCCAAGAAGACAAAGTGAACCCCATATAACAAATATCTTTTGGTAACATTTCATCCCCATGCATCTTCCATTACCATGATGATCATCATCTTCTTTCTTGTAAAAGAGAGCTGCTAAGTCACTAAATAGAAATGAACCTATTGGGATATTTGTGACCAAAACGTTGTGATTTACACCAAAGTTCTCTGTCCCAAACAGCTCTGTGGTTGTGGAGACGGAGATGGAGGTAATTGCTCCGGTACAGACACCAATAATGGCTGTGCTGATGTAGAGACAGACGTCGGTTTTGTCGAGGAGGACGAAGAATGCTCCTGCCATTGGTTTCATCATCACCGCCATTGATGCTGCCATTGAAACCAGTAATTCTATGCTATTCTATGGGCGTGCATTCAACTCTATTTAATTCTTTGTTGAGTTTGGTAGTTGATCGGATTGCAATGTACCAATATAGTTCATAGCAAAGCCTCATGTTNGTTGATGCTGCCCCTGAAACCAGTAATTCTATGCTATTCTATGGGCGTGCATTCAACTCTATTTAATTCTTTGTTGAGTTTGGTAGTTGATCGGATTGCAATGTACCAATATAGTTCATAGCAAAGCCTCATGTTGTTAGTTCATGCGCTNATTGATGCTGCCATTGAAACCAGTAATTCTATGCTATTCTATGGGCGTGCATTCAACTCTATTTAATTCTTTGTTGAGTTTGGTAGTTGATCGGATTGCAATGTACCAATATAGTTCATAGCAAAGCCTCATGTTGTTAGTTCATGCGCTGCACCATTTGCAGTCTTGCGTGTATAATCAAATTCCCATTCTAGATGTTGACNTTTGTTGAGTTTGGTAGTTGATCGGATTGCAATGTACCAATATAGTTCATAGCAAAGCCCCGTGTTGTTAGTTCATGCGCTGCACCATTTGCAGTCTTGCGTGTATAATCAAATTCCCATTCTAGATGTTGACGAAAAATGTCCTTAATATCTTATATGATCGAGCTCAAAGACCAGTGAGGTGTGAAATGAGAAAGCATGATGGAGTGAGCTAATTGAGATTTTTTTTGTTTGCTTTTTAACTATTCCTATAGTCAGCCCTAGCAGCTAGCAGGGCCACCTGGTTTAGAATCCAATGACGTGGCAAGAATCCAGCAGGCGCAGAACACGTGGTTCATTATGGTGGAAGAATGCCACAGATCTCTATCCAGAAACTCATTGATAATTTTGACAGTATGCTTTAACTGTCCAACACCATTCAAATCTATAATAAAGTAGAAAATTGAAGATATAAAAATAATTTTTATTTTTTACGGTTAAGGTGATTTTAAATTTTTTATTAAAATTAATTTGATAGTTAATATTAATTCTCCATATTTAATAGAAAAAATAAGTTTTATAACCATTTTTTTTTAAAAAAAAAATTAATATTTAGAACAATTTATTTTAATTATTTTCAAATAAGTCAACAATAATTTTACCACTTAAATAAATAAATAAAAATAAAAAATAATAATTACTACTTCTTTAAAATCACTTCACTACAAAATCCTTCACCACTACCACTATTGTTGCTACCTCAACACCACCACTACCACTACTATTGCCACCACACCACCATCAGCATCGCCCCATGCCCTCACTGCAATTGTCATTGTCGTCACCACTTCTACTGCAACCCTCACCATCACGACCATCGTTGCCCATTACCACAATCCACTGCCGCCACCCACTATCCCAACCCACCGCCAGCCATTACCCACTGTCACCCACTCTTACCACACTTACCACCACCACCACCACCGCCACCGTTGACAAGTACCCATCATCACCCACCACCACTCACGCCTAACATTCCCAGCATCACCGCTCCATCACCACAACCCACCACTATCACCGTCGCTCATCACTATCGTCATTATCGTCACCTAAAATCTACCATCATCATCACCGTCACCACCCACGATTGTCACCATCATTACAATCATAACCATCCACCATAATCGTCACAGTATCCCACCACTACCGTTGCCACCTGCCACCACTACCACCACCTCACCCTACTACAATTAGTGTTTAAATTCATTTATTTCTCCTCTGTATTTATGATTTAATTTTGAGTGTAAATACAAATATATTTATACTTGACAAATTTTTTTATTACTCCGTACTTTTAGGTGCAAGTAATAACTAGTTATTATATATATGAGATTGAAAATGCTAAGATCCCTTAACAAAAATATTAACTCAGATACAAACTTGTTCAATTGATATTTATTTACACCAAAATATTTTTAAAAAATTTAAGAAGGACATGTGGCAATATCCGACGGTCAAAATTTGGTCAGAGGAGGTCCAAGGAGATAAAATAATTATAACGAAAGATTTCCAAGGATCTCGACAAGCGAAGAAGCATGTCAAATGGAACCGTGGATTGCAAAATGTTTTGACACACATTCTTACCCGTCAAAGAGAGAGGTCATGAAAACGTGTTTAATGGCTGAAAAAGATCTTTAGTGCTAAAAAATCACCACCTATAAATAAAGAGGACCAGACAACAGAGAAGGCACTCCTACAAATAGAACACCAGAGTTCTTCTCTACACTGTTTAAATTTAAATTTTCATTTTTATTCTGTAATTTTGTCGACTTTTTTCAATTTCAACTCCAGCACACTAATTTATACACTAATTCTATCTTGCTATATACTTTACTATTTGTTTCAATTCCATTATGTTCATTTATTCTCTAATTTGTTAGTTTTCTCTTAAGAGAATAATTGAAGTCCATAATCTCTGAGGTAAAAAAATAAATAAATCTAATGGTAGTCTTAATGTCACAAATCCCTATCTCGATATATATTTGTCTGCTGTCTTGGACCGCATGCCCGCAGCGGTCAATAAATTGTAAATTGATATCTGCATAAACTCAGTCCACGAAAATGTAGAGAAAAAAAAATGCAATACGGATTGAACAATTTTACTAGTGGTGCATATCAAAATCATATAATTTAGCCATTTAGGTTTGGTATATCGGTAAAAAAAAAAATGCTAGACTGACTAAATTTTAGAACCAAATTTAGAGCTCAAATGACATGACAGTTGATTATTTGAAATTTTTTTCTTAGGTCCCAAATGACATGACACTAATCAAAAAAGTTAAAGTCAACTACCATGTCTTTTGGGCTCCAAATTTAGTTCCAAAATTTAGTCAGTCTAGCATTACTAAAAAAAAAAAAAAAAATTATCCCATGAATCTATTTTCAATCATGCATTAATAACTAAAGTCAGCAATCCGTATGTCACAGCTTTTTCAATTCCACTTACTTTTATGTAGGAGTTAATTAGAAATTTAATTAAAAATTTAATTTAATTAAGTGGTTAGATTAGTTGTGAGTTTCAATTGGAATCTATTTCCAATTCAATGGTGTATCGAATTAGATTTTCAAATTAAATCCTTAAATTGTGTCTAAATAACATTTTTTGTAAATTAGCAAGGGATCATGTAACCATTTATAATGATAGTTCTTTGTGAGCAGATGAAATTTGACATCATCAAACGACTGTGCAGTGTACAAAACTCCCGTTATAACAGATTTAGTGAAAGATTATATGTAAGTATTTTTTTATTCAACGGTTACGGATGTTCGGACAAACTTTTGTGCACCTCAATTAATCGTTTCCTCAATCCAGTAAAAGGCAGACCACAAAGTATTAATGAAGGATAAATTCTTTATAGTCTAGCCCTAAAAAATTATCCAAATTCAAATTTAGAATGTCTACATTTAAAGTTTATCTCCATTATCGCTCGGACTACTCTTTAGACTTAGAGCGGTCTTATACTTGTTTTTACAGTCTTGTGTTTCGCCTACACTCTCCTCATTTTATTTTGTTTACCCTTTAAGAAATGGAAAAGGTAATTTCTTGCGCCATTGAAAAGTTTAAGCAGATTTTGTTTAAATACATTGAATTCATAATGTGGAACCCACAAGTCATTAATTGGGGCCTGATATTATTTTGTGGTTAATGAGGTCCTAGAGCCATTGTGTTGGAGCCACAAATCTCCACTATCGTAGTTACTATCTTTCTCTCACTTCACGCAAAGAGACTCTTTGAAGATGCTCTATACATAAACAACAATAGCATTAATGTCTTTGTTTCGTGTCCCTTTTAAATTTGCTCTTCTATGTCATAGGTAGGAAATTTTAACAGCCTAGCCAAACGAAAGATACAAGAGAGAGTCTAACTACTCATGACACTTTATAGTTAAGATAATATTTTTTAAAATTGATCTATATACTTGTATTTTAAAGTGTCAGTTTATACATATATGATTCAACTAAATAATATCTGACACAATACAATTTAAATTGATATTGATTTTACATTTCGAGTAAAACACGAGTTTCATGCAACTCGATCCAAACGTCTCTATCTCAAATCGTGCAAGGCATTATACTATTGTGTGATCATCATTAAATCAAATGATGCCATTGTGCGATGCCATTATATAGTATGAACCTTCCATTTTGTTTAACTCATTCTTTTATTTATTAATTCATGTGTATAACTTGTTACTGTTACATTATATAGTATGAACCATTAATATACTTAAAAAAATGCTTGGTAATGGGCAAGGACGCCGATGGTTGTGAGCACCTAACGACTCTCTCTATGGAATTAACCTTGAACCATTGTTACTATTGTTTTGTGATGTTACGTCTTCGAATATTAAATACTTGAATATAGTAGCCGTAACAAAGTAGTGGTTCTCTCTCGTTCGTACCGACAATACCCATTACAGATATAGATATAGTATTAGTGAAGGTGGTGGCCANAATATTAAATACTTGAATATAGTAGCCGTAACAAAGTAGTGGTTCTCTCTCGTTCGTACCGACAATACCCATTACAGATATAGATATAGTATTAGTGAAGGTGGTGGCCATTACAAATCCACATTTTCTGCTTACCGCCACAACGTACGTGTCTATCTCTCTTTTCACACACACCCTCCCACACTTGTATACACANGGTTCTCTCTCGTTCGTACCGACAATACCCATTACAGATATAGATATAGTATTAGTGAAGGTGGTGGCCATTACAAATCCACATTTTCTGCTTACCGCCACAACGTACGTGTCTATCTCTCTTTACACACACACCCTACCAACACTTGTATAAACACACACACACACAAACAAACCTTCAAGTTTAAAACCCAACAGCTCAACTCAACTCAAAGTATTACCCAACTTCATACCTTCTGTTGTGTGTCTAATGGCTTTTCAATGGCTAAGTTTGGTGGGTGCTATATGGCTCCAATCCATTAATGGGACTAACTCCAACTTTCCTGCTTACTCATCCCAACTCAAGCGTCTTCTTTCCATTTCACAGCTTGAACTGAACAACCTAGCCTTTGCCTCAGACGCCGGAAAAATCCTCGGTTGGTTCGCCGGTGTCGCCGCTGGTTATCTACCCCTCTGGCTAGTCCTCATGATCGGTGCAGTTCTTGGGTTGATTGGTTATGGGATGCAATATCTTTTCCTAACAAACCAAATCTCCTCTCTGTCTTATGTGCATGTTTTCTTACTCACTGTATTAGCAGGAAACAGTATTTGTTGGATCAACACAGTTTGTTACCTCGTCGCCATCAAAAACTTTCCTCTGGATCGTCAGTTTGCGGTCGGAATATCAACTAGCTACGTAGGATTGAGTGCAAAGATTTATACAGCTTTTGTTAATGTTCTATTCCGTTATTCAAACGCTGAAAAAACNACAGCTTTTGTTAATGTTCTATTCCCTTATTCAAACGCTGAAAAAACTAAGGGCTATCTTCTTCTGAATTCTATCTTACCCCTTGTAGTTTGTATAATGGCTGCACCTGTCGTCGGAGATATCAACGTCGGAAAATCCAAGAAAATGGCCGGTGGGTTCATTTTAATGTTTGCAATAACAATAGCCACCGGAGCCTATGCTGTGATCAGCAGTTTGGGTTCAGTGGTTTCAAGAGTGATGACACCATTGATGGTTCTGATTGGTATCGGTTTGTTCTTGGCGTCACCTCTTCTGGTACCAGTGGCTGATAAACTCAGAGAAAAGTTTCAGCAAAAATGTTGGTTACGGGTAGAGAGAAGAGTGCATAATCTGACAGTAGAGGAGGGTGAAAGTGCAATCAGCTTAGAGGATGGGATGAAAGTAGAAGAAACCAGTATAACAGAATTAGTTTCTGAGGATAAGATGAAGAACGAGATTGGAGCAAAGTCTATNAATAATTTTACCACTTAAATAAATAAATAAAAATAAAAAATAATAATTACTACTTCTTTAAAATCACTTCACTACAAAATCCTTCACCACTACCACTATTGTTGCTACCTCAACACCACCACTACCACTACTATTGCCACCACACCACCATCAGCATCGCCCCATGCCCTCACTGCAATTGTCATTGTCGTCACCACTTCTACTGCAACCCTCACCATCACGACCATCGTTGCCCATTACCACAATCCACTGCCGCCACCCACTATCCCAACCCACCGCCAGCCATTACCCACTGTCACCCACTCTTACCACACTTACCACCACCACCACCACCGCCACCGTTGACAAGTACCCATCATCACCCACCACCACTCACGCCTAACATTCCCAGCATCACCGCTCCATCACCACAACCCACCACTATCACCGTCGCTCATCACTATCGTCATTATCGTCACCTAAAATCTACCATCATCATCACCGTCACCACCCACGATTGTCACCATCATTACAATCATAACCATCCACCATAATCGTCACAGTATCCCACCACTACAGTTGCCACCTGCCACCACTACCACCACCTCACCCTACTACAATTAGTGTTTAAATTCATTTATTTCTCCTNCCCACCACTACAGTTGCCACCTGCCACCACTACCACCACCTCACCCTACTACAATTAGTGTTTAAATTCATTTATTTCTCCTCTGTATTTATGATTTAATTTTGAGTGTAAATACAAATATATTTATACTTGACAAATTTTTTTATTACTCCGTACTTTTAGGTGCAAGTAATAACTAGTTATTATATATATGAGATTGAAAATGCTAAGATCCCTTAACAAAAATATTAACTCAGATACAAACTTGTTCAATTGATATTTATTTACACCAAAATATTTTTAAAAAATTTAAGAAGGACATGTGGCAATATCCGACGGTCAAAATTTGGTCAGAGGAGGTCCAAGGAGATAAAATAATTATAACGAAAGATTTCCAAGGATCTCGACAAGCGAAGAAGCATGTCAAATGGAACCGTGGATTGCAAAATGTTTTGACACACATTCTTACCCGTCAAAGAGAGAGGTCATGAAAACGTGTTTAATGGCTGAAAAAGATCTTTAGTGCTAAAAAATCACCACCTATAAATAAAGAGGACCAGACAACAGAGAAGGCACTCCTACAAACAGAACAGAACACCAGAGTTCTTCTCTACACTGTTTAAATTTAAATTTTCATTTTTATTCTGTAATTTTGTCGACTTTTTTCAATTTCAACTCCAGCACACTAATTTATACACTAATTCTATCTTGCTATATACTTTACTATTTGTTTCAATTCCATTATGTTCATTTATTCTCTAATTTGTTAGTTTTCTCTTAAGAGAATAATTGAAGTCCATAATCTCTGAGGTAAAAAAATAAATAAATCTAATGGTAGTCTTAATGTCACAAATCCCTATCTCGATATATATTTGTCTGCTGTCTTGGACCGCATGCCCGCAGCGGTCAATAAATTGTAAATTGATATCTGCATAAATTCAGTCCACGAAAATGTAGAGAAAAAAAATGCAATACGGATTGAACAATTTTACTAGTGGTGCATATCAAAATCATATAATTTAGCCATTTAGGTTTGGTATATCGGTAAAAAAAAAATGCTAGACTGACTAAATTTTAGAACCAAATTTAGAGCTCAAATGACATGACAGTTGATTATTTCAAATTTTTTTCTTAGGTCCCAAATGACATGACACTAATCAAAAAAGTTAAAGTCAACTACCATGTCTTTTGGGCTCCAAATTTAGTTCCAAAATTTAGTCAGTCTAGCATTACCCCAAAAAAAAAAAAAAAATTATCCCATGAATCTATTTTCAATCATGCATTAATAACTAAAGTCAGCAATCCGTATGTCACAGCTTTTTCAATTCCACTTACTTTTATGTAGGAGTTAATTAAAAATTTAATTTAATTAAGTGGTTAGATTAGTTGTGAGTTTCAATTGGAATCTATTTCCAATTCAATGGTGTATCGAATTAGATTTTCAAATTAAATCCTTAAATTGTGTCTAAATAACATTTTTTGTAAATTAGCAAGGGATCATGTAACCATTTATAATGATAGTTCTTTGTGAGCAGATGAAATTTGACATCATCAAACGACTGTGCAGTGTACAAAACCCCCGTTATAACAGATTTAGTGAAAGATTATATGTAAGTATTTTTTTTTTCAACGGTTACGGATGTTCGGACAAACTTTTGTGCACCTTGATTAATCGTTTCCTCAATCCAGTAAAAGGCAGGCCACAAAATATTAATGAAGGATAAATTCTTTATAGTCTAGCCCTAAAAAATTATTCAAATTCAAATTTAGAATGTCTAAATTTAAAATTTATCTCCATTATCGCTCGGACTACTCTTTAGACTTAGAGCGGTCTTATACTTGTTTTTACAGTCTTGTGTTTCGCCTACACTGTCCTCGTTTTATTTTGTTTACCCTTTAAGAAATGGAAAAGGTAATTTCTTGCGCCATTGAAAAGTTTAAGCAGATTTTGTTTAAATACATTGAATTCATAATGTGGAACCCACAAGTCATTAATTGGGGCCTGATATTATTTTGTGGTTAATGATGTCCTAGAGCCATTGTGTTGGAGCCACAAATCTCCACTCTCGTAGTTACTATCTTTCTCTCTCTTCACGCAAAGAGACTCTTTGAAGATGCTCTATACATAAACAACAATAGCATTAATGTCTTTGTTTCGTGTCCCTTTTAAATTTGCTCTTCTATGTCATAGGTAGGAAATTTTAACAGCCTAGCCAAACGAAAGATACAAGAGAGAGTCTAACTACTCATGACACGTTATAGTTAAGATAATATTTTTTAAAATTGATCTATATACTTGTATTTTAAAGTGTCAGTTTATACATATATGATTCAACTAAATAATATCTGACACAATACAATTTAAATTGATATTGATTTTACATTTCGAGTAAAACACGAGTTTCATGCAACTCGATCCAAACGTCTCTATCTCAAATCGTGCAAGGCATTATACTATTGTGTGATCATCATTAAATCAAATGATGCCATTGTGCGATGCCATTATATAGTATGAACCTTCCATTTTGTTTAACTCATTCTTTTATTTATTAATTCATGTGTATAACTTGTTACTGTTACATTATATAGTATGAACCATTAATATACTTAAAAAAATGCTTGGTAATGGGCAAGGACGCCGATGGTTGTGAGCACCTAACGACTCTCTCTATGGAATTAACCTTGAACCATTGTTACTATTGTTTTGTGATGTTACGTCTTCGAATATTAAATACTTGAATATAGTAGCCGTAACAAAGTAGTGGTTCTCTCTCGTTCGTACCGACAATACCCATTACAGATATAGATATAGTATTAGTGAAGGTGGTGGCCATTACAAATCCACATTTTCTGCTTACCGCCACAACGTACGTGTCTATCTCTCTTTTCACACACACCCTCCCACACTTGTATACACACACACACACACACAAACAAACCTTCAAGTTTAAAACCCAACAGCTCAACTCAACTCAAAGTATTACCCAACTTCATACCTTCTGTTGTGTGTCTAATGGCTTTTCAATGGCTAAGTTTGGTGGGTGCTATATGGCTCCAATCCATTAATGGGACTAACTCCAACTTTCCTGCTTACTCATCCCAACTCAAGCGTCTTCTTTCCATTTCACAGCTTGAACTGAACAACCTAGCCTTTGCCTCAGACGCCGGAAAAATCCTCGGTTGGTTCGCCGGTGTCGCCGCTGGTTATCTACCCCTCTGGCTAGTCCTCATGATCGGTGCAGTTCTTGGGTTGATTGGTTATGGGATGCAATATCTTTTCCTAACAAACCAAATCTCCTCTCTGTCTTATGTGCATGTTTTCTTACTCACTGTATTAGCAGGAAACAGTATTTGTTGGATCAACACAGTTTGTTACCTCGTCGCCATCAAAAACTTTCCTCTGGATCGTCAGTTTGCGGTCGGAATATCAACTAGCTACGTAGGATTGAGTGCAAAGATTTATACAGCTTTTGTTAATGTTCTATTCCCTTATTCAAACGCTGAAAAAACTAAGGGCTATCTTCTTCTGAATTCTATCTTACCCCTTGTAGTTTGTATAATGGCTGCACCTGTCGTCGGAGATATCAACGTCGGAAAATCCAAGAAAATGGCCGGTGGGTTCATTTTAATGTTTGCAATAACAATAGCCACCGGAGCCTATGCTGTGATCAGCAGTTTGGGTTCAGTGGTTTCAAGAGTGATGACACCATTGATGGTTCTGATTGGTATCGGTTTGTTCTTGGCGTCACCTCTTCTGGTACCAGTGGCTGATAAACTCAGAGAAAAGTTTCAGCAAAAATGTTGGTTACGGGTAGAGAGAAGAGTGCATAATCTGACAGTAGAGGAGGGTGAAAGTGCAATCAGCTTAGAGGATGGGATGAAAGTAGAAGAAACCAGTATAACAGAATTAGTTTCTGAGGATAAGATGAAGAAGGAGATTGGAGCAAAGTCTATGCTAAAAATGGTGGAGTTTTGGTTATATTTCTTTGTATATTTCTTTGGTGCAACTCTCGGGCTGGTCTATTTGAACAACTTGGGACAAATTGCTGAATCTCGTGGATGCTCAGATATTTCTTCTCTGGTCTCATTGGCTTCTTCATTTGGCTTCTTTGGTCGCCTCATTCCTTCCCTCCTCGACTACTATTTCTCCAGGTGATCCCTCTCTCTCTCTCTCTCCCTCTCTCTCATATACAGTGGTAGGGCTTTTAATGCAAACTCTATGCATTTGTGTGTTAGTTGATAAATTGAAGGAGCCAGTTTTTTTTAGCTATACAAATTAGAGCAACGTTGTTGAAATTTAATTTATTGATATAATTTATTGACTTAATTCATTTTGACTTTTCGATTTACTGTAGATCCCATCAAACATTGTAATTTGGTATTGATCCAATAATTTTTATGAAACTACGTTATTATGTCAACAAATTAAATTAAATTTTTAAGTTTAAATAATACTACTCTATAAATTATGATAGTACGTGAGGACAAGATATCCAGATTATTCTCTCTCTACCACATGAAACTGAGGTGGATTTCATCCCGTGAATTCGGAAACACCCTTTATGTTGCATAGACCCTGCAACCAAACGAAACTATAAGCTCAGTGGAATTAATGTCTGGTGGTTGTGAATTTCTTATTTCAGGAGAAAGACTAAGGTTTCAGGACCAGCATCAATGGCGGTGATGATGGCCCCAATGGCAGGATCATTCTTCCTCCTCCTCAACGGAACCAACCTCTCTCTCTACATCAGCACCGCCATTATAGGTGTATGTACAGGAGCAATTACGTCCATCTCTGTCTCCACAACCACCGAGCTCTTCGGGACTCAGAATTTCGGCCTAAATCACAACATTTTGGTCACCAACATTCCAATAGGTTCATTTGTTTTTGGGTACTTAGCAGCACTATTTTACAGGAAAGAAGGACATCATCATGGAGATGGAAGATGCATGGGCATGGAATGCTACCAAAAGACATTTATTATTTGGGGTTCACTTTGTCTTTTTGGGATTTTTCTAGCTTTAATCCTTCATGCACGAACCAAAAACCTCTTCTCTCAGACAAGATCGTAATAGCAAAGTTGTAGGGTATCGAATTTGACCTCTTTTTGAAGGTAAATTATAATTTTTAGGTAGAGTTACCCCCAAAAAAATTAGTATAAATTCTAAAAATATATAGAATCTACCTGGGAAGGAAACTTTATTTCATTCCCCATAGTTAAAGGAAATTCTGAATGTCGTGCTAGCCACGACGTTTGTGCAATGATATAATTGTACATTTAACAATGATGTATGACTAGTGTTTTATTACAGTAATTATGATATTTTGGCAAAGAGTAATGTTATTGGGACCTAAAAATCTAATCTAATTTACTAACATAATTATAAAATTATTAGGAGAACCTTTTTAAACTTCACATTTCTTGGATGATAGTGAATTTTTGGCAGTATCAATAGGCCTTTGGTCTAATGATACTCTTTGACTTGTGAAAAAAGAAATTTCCTGAGATAAATGGTTCAAATCCTCCCCCTCGAAAAAAAAAAAGAGAGAGAGAGAAAATTTTTGGCAAGTGGAATATTTAATTTTATGAGAAAAGCATTAAACAAATGAAGATAATTTTGGGCAGGTGGGATATTTAATTTTCAGAGAAAAGCATAAACAAATGATGATTTTGGGTAAAGACAGAAATCCGAATAATGTAAAAATGAAGTGGTACATGGCATCGTCGAATCAGACAACTAAAATTGACATACTGTGATTTGTAAGGTGACAATGGAGTGTCATGTTATAACTATTACTTCCACCATTCACCCTTAATCATGGGGTATGGGTTGCGGTTGCCTACTTCTAAACTCTAATAATGATCTTGTAATATTAGGCTCCTTGTTCGGACAATGACACCTACCGACGAGTCCCTCCTCCTCTTCTCTCTCTCTCTCTCCAAATAAAAAAAAAATTAAAAAAAAAACACCTTCTAACAAGTCTCTCTCACACACACGCACGCCCACGAGGGAGACAGGATAATTTTTTTAAGGAGTTCAAATAGTAATATAATAAGATTTTTTTATTTATCACGAATTATTCAATTAGAACGTTAATGTTATCATTAATGATATAATATAATTATATCAAAATTATTAGATGTAAAAGTCGAATCAGTTGCACAATTAATAATTCAAAATAGTCTAAAATTTATATAATATCAAATTTTAACAATTTATACAAATTGGTACAATTTTAATAGTTAATGGGTTTTTTTTGGTCATAATTATTAATTGTTCAATGTGGTCTAATCAATAGTTAAGAGGATAAAATAAAATTAAGATTATAATTTAATGTATAAATTATAATTTTTAAGAATTTAATCGATGTATAAAATGTGAGCAACATATTTGATTATTATAATTTCAAAGAGAAAATATTCCATGTATGGATTGGATGTCTGGGGATAATTTCAAAGAGATGATAATTGCTGGCTGTTTGCCATTTTGTATCGATAAGAAGAGAATGTTTAGCTTTGACAAAAAATGACGTCATGCTTACTTTGGTGCAACGTCATGTGCTCCGAGAAATGTAAGTATGATTTAATTTCTTAATCTAATTTATTATGACTATTAGATTAATTTTAAATTTTATCAAAGATTAAATTTTAGTATTCATCTAATTATTTTATTAAAATATTATCATTAAATCAAATATTTAGCTCTAAATAGCTTTAATCGTCATCAATATTCCTACCATCTGTTGCCATTTTAAGCTTATCAGTTGTCAAATGGGCCTAGCCTGCAGTTAAAATCAATGAGAATTTATTACAATTGACTAATGTACCGCCAACTGTAACTTTAGTTATTGTTATTTGACAACATCTTAACATATTTATTACTTCAACTACTGGATTGTCTAATCTTTGAGGGCAAATGTTAGGGTACCGTCAATTATATCGTATCAAAAATTATAATTTTTTAAAATTAAATTATAGCTTTGTTGAATTATAAGTTATAATTTTAAAGAATATGATTGATCAAGAAAAGAAAGTTCATGACTGATCATATCCTTCACTTGAGCAGTTGTACTTTCTTTTTTTAAAATTATAATTTTACCATAAAAAGTGATAATCGATAATACGAAACTGAAAAAAAAAAAAATCGGTTCTATAGGCTTTTCCATCTTTGAGTATCGCAACCATTAAACTTATATTTGGTACCGTGTCAAAAATTTGTATTCCAAATGATACCTACCTATCTGGTCGAGTTTTCAGTCCTGGAATTTGTTTCTGTTTTGATACTCATTTTGGGGGGGGGGGGATGCTAGCGTTGTACGTATGTATCCATCGTAAGTCTCTACACAGCCCTTTAACATTAATGGTACCGATTGTGCTTTTCAAGCTAAACCCAGTTATGGGTTTGTTGGTTTGATTTCAGTTTTATACGACATTGGAATCATCAAAAAGACACAAATTTTATGCACAAACAATATGATGGGCGAGGATTTCAGACGGTTTAGATGTCTACAATTACAAACAGCCAGAAAGCAACTTCCTCCTTTTTTTTTTTTCCTTTCTGTAACTATTTTCTATTTGTGTCGCTTTTTTTTTAACATGTTAAAACACTATTAGTCTATTGTATATCGAATTTTGATACAAAAGTCCCCTATTTTATATTAATGCAGATCAATTATCTCAAATTACGATTATAGTTTAAACCCAAAATCCTTATTGGACGACGAAGAGATCATAATGAACGAAAAGCAATGAACATTTTATCAACGAGACACATTGAGATAGTTGGTCATTAGAGCAACATTGACTACTTTTCAGTGGGTGGGAGCAAAAATCTTTGAAACACAGAAAGCAGCCAAATCATTTGCCCATGCTCCAGACAAACAAAGTACAAAGAAGACAAACAAAACTCATAATCATCACTAAAGAAACCCTAAATATCTCAAAAGATATACATATATATTTAAATCAAGTGTTCTTCATCATGGCCAGTAGCTTTTCTAACGTGGATGTCAATTTCTTTAGTGGGGCCTAAGAGAGAAGAACCGGTCCCGAGTAAGCCGGTCTAAGGTGTCCTTTGCAATGAAGAATTACAAGTATGTCGGCTTTTTCGTGTCTTTCTGGTTTTCATTGTCCATGAATATCCCGTAAAGTCTTAACAACCTCCCATTTTTTTGTGCAAACGTCTCTGCTCGCGAAGTCGCCCCTCCTCCTCTGCATTTGGTGANTATAAGTTATAATTTTAAAGAACATGATTGATCAAGAAAAGAAAGTTCATGACTGATCATATCCTTCACTTGAGCAGTTGTACTTTCTTTTTTTAAAATTATAATTTTATCATAAAAAGTGATAATCGATAATACGAAACTGAAAAAAAAAAAATCGGTTCTATAGGCTTTTCCATCTTTGAGTATCGCAACCATTAAACTTATATTTGGTACCGTGTCAAAAATTTGTATTCCAAATGATACCTACCTATCTGGTCGAGTTTTCAGTCCTGGAATTTGTTTCTGTTTTGATACTCATTTTGGGGGGGGGGGGATGCTAGCGTTGTACGTATGTATCCATCGTAAGTCTCTACACAGCCCTTTAACATTAATGGTACCGATTGTGCTTTTCAAGCTAAACCCAGTTATGGGTTTGTTGGTTTGATTTCAGTTTTATACGACATTGGAATCATCAAAAAGACACAAATTTTATGCACAAACAATATGATGGGCGAGGATTTCAGACGGTTTAGATGTCTACAATTACAAACAGCCAGAAAGCAACTTCCTCCTTTTTTTTTTTTCCTTTCTGTAACTATTTTCTATTTGTGTCGCTTTTTTTTTAACATGTTAAAACACTATTAGTCTATTGTATATCGAATTTTGATACAAAAGTCCCCTATTTTATATTAATGCAGATCAATTATCTCAAATTACGATTATAGTTTAAACCCAAAATCCTTATTGGACGACGAAGAGATCATAATGAACGAAAAGCAATGAACATTTTATCAACGAGACACATTGAGATAGTTGGTCATTAGAGCAACATTGACTACTTTTCAGTGGGTGGGAGCAAAAATCTTTGAAACACAGAAAGCAGCCAAATCATTTGCCCATGCTCCAGACAAACAAAGTACAAAGAAGACAAACAAAACTCATAATCATCACTAAAGAAACCCTAAATATCTCAAAAGATATACATATATATTTAAATCAAGTGTTCTTCATCATGGCCAGTAGCTTTTCTAACGTGGATGTCAATTTCTTTAGTGGGGCCTAAGAGAGAAGAACCGGTCCCGAGTAAGCCGGTCTAAGGTGTCCTTTGCAATGAAGAATTACAAGTATGTCGGCTTTTTCGTGTCTTTCTGGTTTTCATTGTCCATGAATATCCCGTAAAGTCTTAACAACCTCCCATTTTTTTGTGCAAACGTCTCTGCTCGCGAAGTCGCCCCTCCTCCTCTGCATTTGGTGAATTTTGTTGATTTAATCACCGTCTGGGAATACATCGGCAACGACGGATTTGGCCGAGTTGGTCACCTCCTCCTGGATTACACACTAGGATACAAGAAGTTTTCTCAGCTCCCCCAATCTTTCGACCCTTCAAGGTGGTCCGAGCTCTTTGATCAGACAGAGCAGTAGGAGGTCGAGCAGAATTTAAAGGAAGATCCTGACAAGGCCACCGAGGCAGAGGTAGAGGGTGTCATTGAAGACATTGAAGTTGAAGAACCCGAGGCCAGGGAGGCTTTTGTACCCTCAGACGTCGAGGTGGGTACTTTAGGTAAAAAGGCGTGGCCCGACTTCAACATCCTCCAATCCTTGGACGCTGAGTACGCCCTGGAGGTAGCCATGTCGCGCCAACCTCGGATCGATCTAAACTTCTTGAGGTAGAGACAATCTCTCGCTATAGGGAGAAGTAAGGGGTCGACAAGCAACGCGCCCCCACCTTTAGGAGCCAACATCAACATTCCTCCTCTAGCACCAAGGCCCGCCAGTCGGGGCCAGGTGCGTGATCGAGATCCTCTTGTTGAATAGGAGAAAAAGAACAAAACAAAGGCACGACAGCCTTAGTAGAGGCACTAGGGCCACCTCCCTCATCAACAAGGCAGCAGGGGCCGAAGGAAGGGCTCCCCACCCCAACAACAGCAGCAGTAGCAACAGAAACAGCAACAACAACAGCAGCGAACTCCACCTCTCCTGCCACCAACAGAGGTTGCGACAGAGTAGAATCATCGGGCTATCAATCACATGAGCAGGGTGATCCGAGTCGATAATTTCATTTTGTAGGACCCCCATGTCACTTATGGAGTGAGCGAGACACTTCACTTTGGGGCCGACATGGCGACTCACCGAGAGTGGACAACGAACTCGTTGTTCCACTCAATCATTCAGAACTCCTTGGTGGTGAGTTTCACTTCTGTTTGGTCTTCCCTCATTCGATCAACTGTGATTTAACCAAGTTTTTTTCCTCGTAGGCCACCCAACAGATCTCGGTGATCGTTGCTCGCTATCACGGAGCCAGACAGAACCTTTAGCAAGCTAAAGAGGAGAAGGAAAAGGTTGAAGAGGCCCTTGCTGTCACTAAGGAGAACGTGGCTGCCAGAGACATCACCTTGGCGGCTCAGATTGAGCAACTGCTCAAGGACAGCGAATCGACAAGGGTCGACACTGAAAAGCTAAGTGCTGCCCTGACCGATATTGAGAGGAGAATTACGGAGTAGACTGATTAACCATCCAAATTGCTATTTTATTTTATTTAATGATTAGTTAATTGCATATTATTTGTAATTCAATGTTTTGAATTCCTTGATTTTTTAGTTTGATACTTTTTCTAGTTGTTTGATTTATTTTGCAGGTAAATTAGTTGATTTAAAGTAATAATGGATAAGACAAGTAAATCAATCACTAGAGGAAAAATTACAACTAATAAGGATTAAAGAGTCAATATTGAGATAGGAAGACTTGAAGATATGACAGCAATTTAATCCTTCTAAGAGTCCAAGATGGAAGAAAACTCATTTAAAGTTAGATTAGGAAAGTATCTTAGAAGAATAAGGATTTAACATATTTCCAGTATTCTGGTCATAACTTTTGACTTTGATATCAGATTTACTTGATTTTTGGGGGCTGGAAAGAAGACTCCGAGGGCTATAAAAGTGTATTTCACAAAAATTTCATGATTTAACCTCTAAATATGTAAAATTTAAGCTCAAAGTCTAGACAAATTTTGTACCCGCGCCCCAAATATTTTATGCAACGGATTTAACCTTACAACAGATTTTGTGCAGACTGGGGCCGAGGTTGCTGCTGAGGATGTGGCCCCAATCTTGGTGCAGGCCTAAGTAGAGCCCTCTGAAGTGGCCATCCTGGTTCCATCTGATGATGCCCTGCCAAAGTCAGGCCCCTCCGCCCCCGAATCAAGCACTCCTCCAGTCCTATCTGTTGCTGTCTTGGTCCCTGCTCTATCCGTTCCCGAAGTTGCTAATCCCTCCAACGTCGACTCCCCCCTGCAGCGACGTAGTAGAGATGTCGGGGGGGGGGGGGGGGGGATGATTGGTTCTCCAGCTTTTGGATTTTTGCTTTTGAACTTATATTATTTTTTTTATTTTTTTATTTTTTTTTAGTTGTATTTTTCCTGCTTTTGTAGCTCTCGGGGACTCAAAGCCCCGTTTCTCTTTGTAATTGAAGAATCTCCTTTTGTTACTTTGTGTATTATTATTTTTTTTGAAATACTTTGATATCATAACAACAAGTAGGGATAACTGGATGTCTTCCACAATTCCAATGCCAAGGGAGGAGTTAACTGATCCCCCCAATTGATTCAGCTTCATCATTTTCAGGAGTCGTCTCGAGGTGGTTGACACCGAGATCAGGGTGATCACTCATTCGCTTCATTGTTCTTTTAGGTTCGAGGTGACCTTCAAGATTCCACCCGCGGCGTCATGCCCTTTCCAGGAGGCTTGCTCCTGATTTTCATTCGGAGGCACTCCAGGGCCTTGCCCCTTCTAGGAGGTTTGCTCTTGATTTTTATTCGAAGGCAGGAGTCCCTGGGACTTTGCCTCCAGGGCCTTGCCCTTTTCAGGAGGCTTGCTTCTGATTTTTATTTGGAGGCACTTCAGGGTTTTGCCCCTTCCAGGAGGCTTGCTCCTGATTTTTATTCGGAGGCAGGAGTCCTCGAGACTAATTAGATTTGATTAGATTTGATGTTGTTGAATGTTCATGTACTATAACCAATGGAGAAAAGGTTCTAAAGGGATAAAATAGAGACGTGATATGATACACAAAAGTAAGTTTATGTAAAATTAATGAATAATGAAATAAAAAGGGTTTAACACAAGCAAATACAAAGTTTAGGTAGTTCGGTCTGAGTAACCTACTCTATTGAAAATGGGGATGGTGGCCAAATAATCTTATTATTAAAAAAATAAGTGTGCTGAGATGTGTGTAATGTCACCCATGTTTAGGCTAGATTTATAATTTATAGGTAAGTGAAAGTTGGCTTTCGAGAGGTTCTGATTGAGGCATCATCTTTATAATTGATTCTGTAAAATTTGTCTTATCCTCGTAACGGGTGAAGTGATAGCGGGGTGATTCCCTAAAGCTCATTTTATTTCATAATGTACGAAAGTGATCTCACGAGATCGGTAATATGCCCCTGATAACTATGTCCCCATGAATTTCCTTTGTTCAATAGAAATTTTCACGTGCGCTAATGATGGACTAAGTCATTTAAGAAAATGAGTTTGACCCAACTAAAATTATAATTGAGCCTTTGTTAATCTGAGTTTAGTCTATACTCAGGCTCCCACCTCCTAGAGCTTTAATAACTCAATTCAAACCTACGAGCATATTAAAGGTTCATTATCTTTGGATTGATCAACTCCCACATCCTCTTCCCTTTCTGTACTATTTTACTGGCTCCTGTGAAATCAGAGTAAAACGATGGATGACTCATCAATGGCCAAAGCATTCTATCGCCCCTCGAAAGTCAGGTACGACATATTATTCCATCAATTTTTACATATGGTTGTAAATATGATGAGCAGCTTTGTACTTTGGCGGCATTGATAATCCTTGGGGTGGTCTAATTAATGTTTGAACATGCACTAGAGATTTTGAATTTTGTCTCTTCTCCAAGGGCCGATTCATTTGGTGTTTTGTATTTCAGAATGCTCGAACGACTCGAAGATGGAAAGTCTTTTGAGTTATTTTTATTTTCTAAAACAGAAAGCTGCAATACACCTGCTAGCAAGATTGGTACGTGTATTTAATTTGTGCGATATCGGCCATATGTTTGGCAGTAGATTCACATTTCAGCTTCTATGTTTTTCATGTTTTGTTGTTTCTAACTTTGTTGTTCTTGCAAGGTGATATTGATAGTATTTGTTGATATATCATTTGTTTGGTTGCTTTTCATTTTTTTTTTATAAGTGATCTTTGTACTTTGATATGTCTATATTTTTGTTAGAAAATGAATGAATTTTGTCTGAAATAACAGCCACTATCTGGTAAATGCTGATATGATGAGGTCGATTAGAAGTCCAATGATGGGATCAGCAAGTCATGTCCTGTGTTCTTTTGGTGTTTGAAGCCTGGGTTGTATTGGTTTTGCTAAACCTGAGGCTAAGAATTGGCATCTTATCCAGCTAGGTTGGCGATGTCATAAAAAGGACTCTGCCATCAATTACGTTCCCAAATTGAGATCTTACCGCCAGTGCAACTCTTATATTACTCATCATAGGCTCAAAAGGAACATCAAAATTAAGCTTGATACTGGTACCAGGGCCAAGGAGGCAATTGGAAGGTTTGGCATCACAACAAAGAAAGATGCAAGGCTAGCAACCAATGTTCCCTACCAAACTCCTTGTTGTAAAGTTACAAATAGTTTACTACTACACCTCTGGTATGGTTCTGTTTTTTGGTCATCAAGGATATCAATCCCACTGAAACATGTTGGGAATTAGGATATGTAGAGGGATTTACTGTATAGCTAAAGGGAGAGGGAGACTAAACGACTTTTGCCCAAGTTGTGTTGGAGTACATTGGCCCTTAAAATCTTATTCTCATGTCCTTTAGACCTGATACTTTGATAGTGGCCAGTAATAAAATAACAACCCTTAATAACGTCTTTTTGAAATATATATTTACAACTGATTGGGGCTCTTATTTGCACATTGTCTGGTTCGTCTGTGAAAAGTGCCTTTGAAAAGTTCCTTATGCTTGTGTTGTAAAATTTTTTTTCTCCTTTTGGAAGTTCTGTCTTCTGATATAGTTTGAATGGTTTTTACAAGTTGCTTTCAAGATAGAGGTTTTTCACCCTAATATTAATAACAATGGAAGCATTTGCCTTGATATTTTGCAGGAGCAGTGGAGCCTTGCCCTTAGTATTTCCAAGGTGATGGTTATATTTGGTATTTCGACTACTACAAAATATTTCTTACTAGTGGAATTACATTTGGAAAATGGAAATAAATAGCTTGATTTTTTTGCTGCCATATTGAATTTCTGTATTTGTTGGAACTTGCTTGGATTTGAGTGCCCCAACAACAAAACTCATGCTTGAAAGAATAGCCACTAGGCCTTGGGCAAACTGTTTCTCTACCACATTTTATGATTTAGATAAGAAGTTATCCCTTTGCAAGTGGTTCCCGAGATACTTAAGCAGCTCCATTTCTTTCTAGACTGAGACTGGTTGTTATATTTGTTTTTTTTTTATTTTCTTTCGTTGAACTTACATTATTATTTACCATTTGTCTCATGTATTTTGCACTGATAGTTCTCAACTTATGAAGCTGCTTAGATTTTAATTTTTAATTGTTCATTAGCTTTTCCTACACTCCATTAATATTGAAACTTCGGGAAGCAGCTGAAGAACATGATAAACATGGTTCTGCGGGTTTAAATTTGGCAAATAGTACTACATACTCGGAATTGACACTTGTTGCTCCGAGCTCTAATGTGATCATGCCAGTTGCTAGCAAACTATTATTGTACTATATTATGGTATTTTTCCTATATGTTTCTGGTCTTATATCTTTTGAATCATGTTTTTTTGATTTCCATGAATATTTGTCTTGAGTAGTTCCATGTTGAAAAAGATAGGTATGTAATCTTAGCATAGTTCCATGTATTTTGACTACAACACCTTTTGAAAATTATGAAGATCATGGTAGCAATATGAGGAATTTTATAATGCCCTTCATATTAAAGAGGAATTGACTGTAGAAATCTATAGGTTGCAGTTGCATACCTACCTTTGTACTATGGAGGCATTGCATTCATTATAACTCTTAACTTGGGAACAAGAAACATTTGTGGAAAACTTTTGTTTCTCACTCCATATATCAAATGATGAGCATTTTATGGGCTAAAGAACTTGATTTTTACCCCTACCAGCATTCCTTATTAGTTGACAAGAAAACCTTTTTTTTTTTCCATTTCTTTTGATTCCATTTTACTTCTGTGTGAGCAGGATTTGTTTTGCCTCTGTTTAATAGCTTTACATATGTTAAGGAGCAGGATATTGCTACTAATTTGGTTATAAACCTGCAGCACGGCAAGGTTTAAATTGTAGTACTACAAACTTCTATTTTTGAACTCATATTTTTGTATGTTATAGTTTTCCTGAATTTTGTGGCTTAATATATTTACTTTATGGGAGGACGGGTGCCTTTTTAGTTTTAAATTAGTTTCATCCAATGTTTTGCATACCCATAACTTACAGTGGGTTACGAGAATTTGTTGCTAAAATTCAGATTCCTTTGTTGTTAAGGATGGTATAGTACGCCAAATGATGTTCATATTAATTCTTATGATTCCCCCATATTATGCTTCCATATCTAATCTGCCCTAATTTTTGTGTGATTTTCGTGGTTTGGAATACCTTGAGTTCTTGCAGAACTGCTCTATGTTTTATGTTTCAATACCAGTATTGTGCAGAAATTGGCTGCATAAACAATTCTTTTTTCAGGAAAATTCTTGGTGCTTCCCTAAACTTTTTGAGGGCCAAAGTAGCAGGTTTCTACCCATGGCTTCCAAATCTGTAAAGGTATCACGCGATTTGCCAATTTTTTCTCGGTGTAGATTATGGGGCAAACTCAGCATTAGATTAACTACAAATAAGACAACTTGCGATAAGCCATTCATATGGTCAGTGTAGATGTTGCATTCTTCGATTTTGAGTCACATGTGAGCCTCAAATATTTTCTATAGAAGGATATAGGATCAAAATTTTTTGTCTTATAGGGGCTGCCTTGATGTATGGATATGAAAGTTTTTTTTGAACCCAAAGCTCTAATGATTGTATTTCAATGTCAACTTTTGCTTGCATTTTTATGTTATTTGTTACGAAGCTATTTCATATCATGGAACTATGCATTTCTATTTTTCTTTTCTTGTTGCTATGGAATGTAGCATATATATTTTTGTTTGTTCTTTCTAAATTGACATCTAAAAGGTATATAATTATAGAAGTTCGGATTGGAGTTGATCATCTCTCTGTAGGTTTTCACTTTTCACAGACGAACCATTTTGAGTATGTCCATGGCAAAAATTCTTGCCAGTTTGTTCTAATTCAATTTCTTTTAATACATCTAACAACTAGAGTTACCCTGTTATCATGGTAATAACACTTTAATAAATTTTAGTAGAGCTTTCTTTAACAGCAAGCACTGTTTCCCTATTGAAGTGCTTCATAGGCAGAGTCATAGTAGTTGCTATTGATGTGAGTAAGCTTCAAAAACTTCAAGGGAAGTTGAATAACCCAATGCTTGGACTCTTTGGTAAGTAGGATACTTATTTTCGTTAATCAATCAGCTCCTTGTGTTTTACTTAATATTAAATTGATTACTTAATTATTGATAAATCAATAATTAGCATGTAATTGCCGGTGTCGCTTCAGAACCCACTTCATCAAAACTATAAACCTGCACCACGTCTCTCTCTCTCTCTGAATCCACTGTTTTTGGCCTGATCACCTCCCAAATCTCTCCCTACTATGGCAGTGGTGACGAGCCTTTGATGTCGCCTTTGTCTCTCACGCACTACTGATGCATCCGGTCGCCGCTTGAAATTCAGATAAAACTTTCAAAAATTTTAGTACGCTTGGTTGATTGTACATCCAATCTTCTTTTATGTTCTCAACTTAGTCAAAATGAACATTATTTTTCATATTCTCAAAACAATGAACTTTCTACGGTATTAGGTTTATTTGGGTATAATGTAGTTCGAGTTTTGACTAATATGGTGTCATATATTAGATTCTTTTGTGTTGAATTTTGGTGACATACGACAATTTCTACGGGATATTTTATAATCTTATGATGATCAATGTATGTGTTCCATTTTTTCACATTTTGTACCATAAGTTTTCACCGTTGCTATCAATTCTCTTTAGTATGCTTTCATGGTGGTCGAGTAATTTTGGAGACAAATTGTCATAATTTCGATCTCGACATACAATTCATATATAACCCCAACATATTTTCCTTTATTTGTTGCCTTTTATTTGAGTTTGTTTAATTCTTGTTGATTTTGAAAATGTTCAGATCTGGGGTTGTTAGAGCCTTTCATTTTATCACTTGCTTATTTTAGAGTTATGTTATTTGGACCTAAAAAATTGACCTAATTTGCTGACATAATGATGTGGTTTCATAGGAATCATTGAATCAACACTAAGTTCCAATATTTGATGAGATCTACAGTCAATTCAAAGGTCACAATGAATTATGTCAGTAAATTAAATCTCAATAGCATTGCGCCTTATTTTATTATCCATATTGTTTTTTTCTTTTGGTCCATTTGTATGAATAAGATGTAAGAATGTTGCTTGGATCTTATGGGTTGTGAACTCAATAATGGTTCGAGGTATTTATTGGTTTAGGCTCACCACACGAAATGGTTTCAATTTGTTAGTGGAAAATGGATTTATATTTGTTAATTTTTTAGGAAAGACATGTATGTCTCAGTTTGATATTCAAAATTCAGCCACTTTTTCAATGAGAATCAATTTTTTTTTATTTTTGGCATCTCTTGATTTGCAGCTATGAAGCATGGATATAAGTGCGGGTATGATATGACAAAATCTTAAAAAATAGGATATGAATACGACTAGGATACGCCTATAGTAAAATATATATTAAATATATTTTATTATTATTTACCGTCTTATTAATTATATACGTTGGTTAATTTTTTAACCTAATAAGAAAGTCGGCTCATATAAATCAAGCTATTTTCGGTAGTTCAGTTGTGTTAGCTTGTCGTAAAGCTAAAGCTTAGAGAATATCTTCTTTCTTTTTTTGTTTTGTCAAGGTACATTCATAAAGTGAAGTGACTACAATCAAAGGAATCAAAATTAATATTTACTTAGTTGGTTTGTTTAGAAGTATTTGTTGTTAAAATTATAATATAATAGATTCATTTTATAATTTGTACTCTTTTGACATGTAGTAGTAGGCAATACTTGAAAAAAACACTCATGCGTCTTCTTGTGACTTCAAAGTAGTATGAATTTTTGTTGATGTATTTTATGTTATGTGATTTTGAAAGAAGATGTAAAAGATTTAATTCAAACACTATACATGTTGCTCGAATACAAAAGTATTCATGAAGTATACGAATATTTTATTATTATCAGATACGTAGGAGGTGTATTTGATATTATCCTTGAGTTTCCATGTTTCATAGACTAGCGGTCTAATGGATAGTCAGAGAAAGAAATAAAGTTGCTGCCAAAGATGGAAAACAGAGGGAAAACAAAGGTGGGAAAAAAACAGACATCACAGGACATATGGCTGAAGGGGATGTCATTTTGCTGCGTTGTTGAGATGAATTATTCTTTGCATTTAGTATGTGATGTACTGAATTTCTTATCAATGAAAAAAAATTCTGGGCATTGATATGATAGCCATTATTTGAATTTTATTTTTCTTTCCTTGTTTTTTGTTTTGCTTTTTTAAACCCAGTTTAGTTGCTGAGAATACCAAACTATATGAAATATTGGTCCTTATGCCCTGTGATGGAGAGAAATGGCAACACTCCATAAAACTTGGCAAGAATGCTTTTTCCATGGAAATCTTTAGGGCAATCAAGTGAATCCTCCTTCATTATCTCAACTTCAGCTCAAATGGATCCCATGCAGCGCTGATTTTGTTACTACACCGGGGATGTAATTGGCTTTGTTGCTTCAATCCTTGGCCATTCAAGTTCTATTTCAATAAGAGAAAGTACACCTTGTTTTGGATTATAAAAACTATATTCTTTGAATGATAGGTAATTGTAGAATTAAATTATACTCTCTCTCTCTCTATCTCTCTATGTACATTTTTATTGGATATGGTAAATTTTCTTAGCTATGTCATTGATAAATTTTCAAAGGAACAATAGTTATTTTTTTTTTTTCTTAACCTTTCTTTTTATTTTGGCTATAGCATATTTTATGGCAATTTAAATAATTGCATATCAATCATACCTTTCTCTGTCAACTGGTCTTACAGAAAAGATTGCTAATCATCTTTATCAAGTTTAACATTTTAATTTGGAAGTGGTCCACGTGCAACGCATGTGTGCACCAACTAGTAATAATAAAGTTTATAATATTTTTGATTCAAAATATAATTTTTTAAATGTAAGTTATAATGACAAATTGAGATTCATCGTAATATTCAACGATCAATCTTACAAAAAATATTTAGAATTAAATTACGCCTTTTTAAGAGTCGGTTACACAATTTTTTAAATTTTGTTAGATTAATCCCAAATAACAAAAAATTGTACACGAAGATACGAAATTATTTTTCACCACAGAATTCTCCCAATTAAAAAAAAAAACAGATTCGGTATCTTGGTTTTTAGGGCAGCTTGGACACTTGCATGGATACAATCGTACAAGGTCAGCAATTACTTTTCTGAACTAATAAGACAAGCTCAGAGACTTGTAAACATACGTAAAAGACACCAAATTGATATTGGGTGGATGTCAACCAAATATATCTCAAACCATTGTGTTAATATGACTATAACTCAAAAACCAAATTCTGAATAATTGTCTTCAATATCAGCACACTACATAATTTAAAGAATTCAACTAGAATTATCAATGGGTCTTTGGTCTAATGGTACTTTTTACCTTACGAAAATTTTACCTTCTTGAGGTTAAGGGTTCAAATCCCCCTCTTTCCCCCCCCCCTCCAAAAAAAAAAAATTCAACTAGAATCATTAGTCATTGATTCTGATTACTTTTTTTTTTAAGATCCAAAAACTTTATCAAAAAATTTCAAGATTACGACTTTAATATATATGCAGGACAAAATCAATCTTCACACTACGTCATAAACACGTGGTAGGATAGTTCTTCAACAACATGAATATTAATTTGATCATTGCATCGTTAATAACTTGCTTTGATTGTTGCATCAGGTTTGTCAATCTAACTTTGATTATTCTACTAAGATCTTCAATCTATTTATGATAAAGTTCATCCCAAGATTTTTACCACCTGTTCTAATACCACTTGTTTGTTTTGCATAATAGATAATTAGCACAAATACTAATTATCCAAAGATAGGAAAAACAATAAAAACAAAACACAAAGATATATCCACATTAGTACATTATACTTACATCTACATACCAAAAAAATTACATCAATGTTTTATTCACCGAAAATTTAGTCATCGAGTAACTAATTACATAATACCCAATCTTATTCATACAGATAAAATATTGTCACCCAAACATATTCAAACACAACTTGAAATCAATATTTTTTAACAAATATCTAATATTCACGGCATATTAGAACTCTTTTAATTTATTTTCTATTTAATTTGGTCACNTTTTTGTCTTATAGGGGCTGCCTTGATGTATGGATATGAAAGTTTTTTTTGAACCCAAAGCTCTAATGATTGTATTTCAATGTCAACTTTTGCTTGCATTTTTATGTTATTTGTTACGAAGCTATTTCATATCATGGAACTATGCATTTCTATTTTTCTTTTCTTGTTGCTATGGAATGTAGCATATATATTTTTGTTTGTTCTTTCTAAATTGACATCTAAAAGGTATATAATTATAGAAGTTCGGATTGGAGTTGATCATCTCTCTGTAGGTTTTCACTTTTCACAGACGAACCATTTTGAGTATGTCCATGGCAAAAATTCTTGCCAGTTTGTTCTAATTCAATTTCTTTTAATACATCTAACAACTAGAGTTACCCTGTTATCATGGTAATAACACTTTAATAAATTTTAGTAGAGCTTTCTTTAACAGCAAGCACTGTTTCCCTATTGAAGTGCTTCATAGGCAGAGTCATAGTAGTTGCTATTGATGTGAGTAAGCTTCAAAAACTTCAAGGGAAGTTGAATAACCCAATGCTTGGACTCTTTGGTAAGTAGGATACTTATTTTCGTTAATCAATCAGCTCCTTGTGTTTTACTTAATATTAAATTGATTACTTAATTATTGATAAATCAATAATTAGCATGTAATTGCCGGTGTCGCTTCAGAACCCACTTCATCAAAACTATAAACCTGCACCACGTCTCTCTCTCTCTCTGAATCCACTGTTTTTGGCCTGATCACCTCCCAAATCTCTCCCTACTATGGCAGTGGTGACGAGCCTTTGATGTCGCCTTTGTCTCTCACGCACTACTGATGCATCCGGTCGCCGCTTGAAATTCAGATAAAACTTTCAAAAATTTTAGTACGCTTGGTTGATTGTACATCCAATCTTCTTTTATGTTCTCAACTTAGTCAAAATGAACATTATTTTTCATATTCTCAAAACAATGAACTTTCTACGGTATTAGGTTTATTTGGGTATAATGTAGTTCGAGTTTTGACTAATATGGTGTCATATATTAGATTCTTTTGTGTTGAATTTTGGTGACATACGACAATTTCTACGGGATATTTTATAATCTTATGATGATCAATGTATGTGTTCCATTTTTTCACATTTTGTACCATAAGTTTTCACCGTTGCTATCAATTCTCTTTAGTATGCTTTCATGGTGGTCGAGTAATTTTGGAGACAAATTGTCATAATTTCGATCTCGACATACAATTCATATATAACCCCCAACATATTTTCCTTTATTTGTTGCCTTTTATTTGAGTTTGTTTAATTCTTGTTGATTTTGAAAATGTTCAGATCTGGGGTTGTTAGAGCCTTTCATTTTATCACTTGCTTATTTTAGAGTTATGTTATTTGGACCTAAAAAATTGACCTAATTTACTGACATAATGATGTGGCTTCATAAGAATCATTGAATCAACACTAAGTTCCAATATTTGATGAGATCTACAGTCAATTCAAAGGTCACAATGAATTATGTCAGTAAATTAAGTCTCACTAGCATTGCGCCTTATTTTATTATCCATATTGTTTTTATCTTTTGGTCCATTTGTATGAATAAGATGTAAGAATGTTGCTTGGATCTTATGGGTTGTGAACTCAATAATGGTTCGAGGTATTTATTGGTTTAGGCTCACCACACGAAATGGTTTCAATTTGTTAGTGGAAAATGGATTTATATTTGTTAATTTTTTAGGAAAGACATGTATGTCTCAGTTTGATATTCAAAATTCAGCCACTTTTTCAATGTGAATCACTTTTTTTTTATTTTTGGCATCTCTTGATTTGCAGCTATGAAGCATGGATATAAGTGCGGGTATGATATGACAAAATCTTAAAAAATAGGATATGAATACGACTAGGATACGCCTATAGTAAAATATATATTAAATATATTTTATTATTATTTACCGTCTTATTAATTATATACGTTGGTTAATTTTTTAACCTAATAAGAAAGTCGGCTCATATAAATCAAGCTATTTTCGGTAGTTCAGTTGTGTTAGCTTGTCGTAAAGCTAAAGCTTAGAGAATATCTTCTTTCTTGTTTAGTTTTGTCAAGGTACATTCATAAAGTGAAGTGACTACAATCAAAGGAATCAAAATTAATATTTACTTAGTTGGTTTGTTTAGAAGTATTTGTTGTTAAAATTATAATATAATAGATTCATTTTATAATTTGTACTCTTTTGACATGTAGTAGTAGGCAATACTTGAAAAAAACACTCATGCGTCTTCTTGTGACTTCAAAGTAGTATGAATTTTTGTTGATGTATTTTACGTTATGTGATTTTGAAAGAAGATGTAAAAGATTTAATTCAAACACTATACATGTTGCTCGAATACAAAAGTATTCATGAAGTATACGAATATTTTATTATTATCAGATACGTAGGAGGTGTATTTGATATTATCCTTGAGTTTCCATGTTTCATAGACTAGCGGTCTAATGGATAGTCAGAGAAAGAAATAAAGTTGCTGCCAAAGATGGAAAACAGAGGGAAAACAAAGGTGGGAAAAAAACAGACATCACAGGACATATGGCTGAAGGGGATGTCATTTTGCTGCGTTGTTGAGATGAATTATTCTTTGCATTTAGTATGTGATGTACTGAATTTCTTATCAATAAAAAAAAATTCTGGGCATTGATATGATAGCCATTATTTGAATTTTATTTTTCTTTCCTTGTTTTTTGTTTTGCTTTTTTAAACCCAGTTTAGTTGCTGAGAATACCAAACTATATGAAATATTGGTCCTTATGCCCTGTGATGGAGAGAAATGGCAACACTCCATAAAACTTGGCAAGAATGCTTTTTCCATGGAAATCTTTAGGGCAATCAAGTGAATCCTCCTTCATTATCTCAACTTCAGCTCAAATGGATCCCATGCAGCGCTGATTTTGTTACTACACCGGGGATGTAATTGGCTTTGTTGCTTCAATCCTTGGCCATTCAAGTTCTATTTCAATAAGAGAAAGTACACCTTGTTTTGGATTATAAAAACTATATTCTTTGAATGATAGGTAATTGTAGAATTAAATTATACTCTCTCTCTCTCTATCTCTCTATGTACATTTTTATTGGATATGGTAAATTTTCTTAGCTATGTCATTGATAAATTTTCAAAGGAACAATAGTTATTTTTTTTTTTTCTTAACCTTTCTTTTTATTTTGGCTATAGCATATTTTATGGCAATTTAAATAATTGCATATCAATCATACCTTTCTCTGTCAACTGGTCTTACAGAAAAGATTGCTAATCATCTTTATCAAGTTTAACATTTTAATTTGGAAGTGGTCCACGTGCAACGCATGTGTGCACCAACTAGTAATAATAAAGTTTATAATATTTTTGATTCAAAATATAATTTTTTAAATGTAAGTTATAATGACAAATTGAGATTCATCGTAATATTCAACGATCAATCTTACAAAAAATATTTAGAATTAAATTACGCCTTTTTAAGAGTCGGTTACACAATTTTTTAAATTTTGTTAGATTAATCCCAAATAACAAAAAATTGTACACGAAGATACGAAATTATTTTTCACCACAGAATTCTCCCAATTAAAAAAAAAAACAGATTCGGTATCTTGGTTTTTAGGGCAGCTTGGACACTTGCATGGATACAATCGTACAAGGTCAGCAATTACTTTTCTGAACTAATAAGACAAGCTCAGAGACTTGTAAACATACGTAAAAGACACCAAATTGATATTGGGTGGATGTCAACCAAATATATCTCAAACCATTGTGTTAATATGACTATAACTCAAAAACCAAATTCTGAATAATTGTCTTCAATATCAGCACACTACATAATTTAAAGAATTCAACTAGAATTATCAATGGGTCTTTGGTCTAATGGTACTTTTTACCTTACGAAAATTTTACCTTCTTGAGGTTAAGGGTTCAAATCCCCCTCTTTCCCCCCCCCCTCCAAAAAAAAAAAATTCAACTAGAATCATTAGTCATTGATTCTGATTACTTTTTTTTTTAAGATCCAAAAACTTTATCAAAAAATTTCAAGATTACGACTTTAATATATATGCAGGACAAAATCAATCTTCACACTACATCATAAACACGTGGTAGGATAGTTCTTCAACAACATGAATATTAATTTGATCATTGCATCGTTAATAACTTGCTTTGATTGTTGCATCAGGTTTGTCAATCTAACTTTGATTATTCTACTAAGATCTTCAATCTATTTATGATAAAGTTCATCCCAAGATTTTTACCACCTGTTCTAATACCACTTGTTTGTTTTGCATAATAGATAATTAGCACAAATACTAATTATCCAAAGATAGGAAAAACAATAAAAACAAAACACAAAGATATATCCACATTAGTACATTATACTTACATCTACATACCAAAAAAATTACATCAATGTTTTATTCACCGAAAATTTAGTCATCGAGTAACTAATTATATAATACTCAATCTTATTCATACAGATAAAATATTGTTACCCAAACATATTCAAACACAACTTGAAATCAATATTTTTTAACAAATATCTAATATTCACGGCATATTAGAACTCTTTTAATTTATTTTCTATTTAATTTGGTCAATAATAAACTTATTTAAGATTTATTAGAACTTTTTCAATTTCTTTTCTATTTGATGTATTATTTTCACACGTGGTGTCTCAACATGGCTGCAACTACCTAATACAATATGGCTCGATTGAGACTCCAATTGATAGAAATATTTGTGAGATAAACCTTGATCTAGCAAAGTTTCAAAAGAAAAGACAATCTAATTATTTATGCCCAACTCCTAACAAATTTCACCTGATTGCTTTTAGCTCTTCAGAGCCCCCACCTAAAGGCCATCGTCACCATTCTTGTTTTTTCTATTTTTGGATTGCCATTGTTCTCTTTATCAGCTCTCTTACCTCCAAAAGTTTGCATATTTCTTTGACTTTGGACCTGGGTGATTGATGTGTGGTCCTAAATCCATTGTTTGATTAATAACATGCTTTAGTTAAATATAAGGATTAGATGGCGTTGAATGTGTATGAAAATTTGTACCTTTTATAACTGAATTTAAACTAACAAGCATATTAAGTACAAATAACATTATGAGTGTTTCACTTAAAAAGATTTGATTTTGGTACAAGAAATATGATAATAAAGAAGCTTAACATTATAAATCATTGAAATTATGTGTTTATATATCTGTTTCATAATTAAAAAGATGGTTATATATGACCTATCTCTAACTTTTAACCACGAGTAAATCTCAAAATCTATAATCACCAACTAATCACAAGTATTTAATAAATTTAAAAAAAAAATTATTATATAGTCGAATTTAAAATATGTGAATTGACGATTATCTCATATATACTAAACCCCTACCGATGGATTATAAGGTTCATACACATAGGACGTTAGACCGGATGGATTGTGTCATTGTTTGAACACTGCTTAGAAGAACAACCCATACACCATCATTAGGTGTGAAGGGTGACAACAAAAAGCTAAGGTAGCACTCCGTTGTCAACTCAGGTGTCAATTTTATTTGGCTGGTTTGATGAGGCCATGTCCCAGCAATAGAGATCTTGACTTTCTGATTTTTTTGATTGTTTGGTCAGGGGTGCTGTGGAGAAATCGTTTAGGAACATCCCCTTAAAGTTTGAATAAGGCGCACTTCCTTGAGATTCCCCGCCGGATCACAAAACTGAAAGAGCGCTATGTGCTCTCTGAAAAGTCCTCCCCTTTGCTTAGTGCTTGCGCTAAGGAAGGGGACCGTTATGCCAATAGCAGCGCTGGACAGCTAAGTTGGTATGGAAGAATTTCTGCGCTGTGGAAAATTACTTTTTCTCGGACCCATTCTGTTTTCACGGAAATCTTCATTTCTCGCATTTTTTATTTTTCAGAAAATTTACTATCCAATCTGCCTTAAAAATACCCTACCAAGTACCAAGTCTTGAACTTCCGAGAAAAGAGTAATATTACACTGACTTAATTATTGATCTATATAATTTTGTGACTTAATGAATTTGGGTCTCGATTTTAGTAAGGACCCATTATTAATTTCATGATTATGATGGGTTAAAGCCACAAATATTCTCTCTAAAAAACATATAAGATTGAATGGCCTAAAAAACATCCTTAATTAGTATTATGAAAACAGGATTATAATCACTAGCAAAATATTATAGTCATACATCAGTGTTTTAAGTACAAAGATTAATATTGCAAACTTCGTGTCCGTAACGTGGGTTATAATTTCTTTTTCTTTTAACCATACATAGGCATTGAAATATTAGTGGTTCGTGTTTTGGCAACCTATGATCTTTGCGAGTAAAGCTTTCTGGTTCGTGCATGGAGGATTAAAGCTGGCAAAATCCCAAGAAGACAAAGTGAACCCCATATAACAAATGTCTTTTGGTAACATTTCATCCCCATGCATCTTCCATTACCATGATGATCATCATCTCCTTCTTTCTTGTAAAGAAGTGCTGCTAAGTCACCAAATAGAAATGAACCTATTGGGATATTTGTGACCAAAACGTTGTGATTTACACTAAAATTCTCTGTCCCAAACAGCTCTGTGGTTGTGGAGACGGAGATGGAGGTTATTGCTCCGGTACAGACACCTATAATGGCTGTGCTGATGTAAAGACAGACGTCGGTTTTGTTGAGGAGGACGAAGAATGCTCCTGCCATTGGTGCCATCATCACCGCCATTGATGCTGCTCCTGAGACTTTGATCTTTCTCCTGAAATATAAGTAACACAACCACTCTACGTTAACTCCACACTACTGAGGTTATACTTTTTTTTTTTTGGTTTAACAGGTGTTCAATATTAGTTTATGTTCATCTCAATTAATTTTTTTTTTGATCTAATCAAAAACAAGTCATCCACACTACAATTACAATTATGGTATTCATGAGTTAAAAATCCATCCTGTCCAAATTGGTTATACTTTCGCCCCCGAGCTGGTCTAGTATTAAAAATCGGTGCGTATTGCTTTAAAAGCATTATTAAAGCACCTCATGCTCTAGAGAGATGAAGGGTTGTGTGTGTGAGAGAGACAGAGAGAACCTGGAGAAGTAGCAGTCGAGAAGGGAAGGAACGAGGCGACCAAAGAAACCAAATGAAGAAGACAATGAGAGCAGAGAAGAAATCTGCGAGCATCCACGAGATTCTGCAATTTGACCCAAGTTGTTCAAATAGACCAGCCCAAGAGTTGCACCAAAGAAATAGACAAAGAAATATAACCAAAAATCTACTCTCTTCACCATAGTCTTGGCTCCAATCTCCTCCTTCACAGCAACTAATTCTGTTATACCAGTGGTGTCTTCTTCATTCACTCCCTCCTCTACGCTCATTGAACCTTCAACACCCTCCACTACTTTCAGATTATGATTATGTACTCTTCTCTCTACCCTTAGCCAGCATTTTTGCTGCAAAGTTTCTCTGAGTTTATCACCCAATGGCACCACAAGTGGGGTGACTAAGAACACACCCATACCAATCAGAACAATCAACGGTGACATGACACTTGACATAACTGAACCCAGACTGCTGATCATGGCATAGGCTCCGGTGACTGTTGTTATTGCAAACATTACAATGAACCCACTTGACAATTTCTTGGACTTTCCGACGTTGATATTTCTGACGACCGGTGCAGCCATTATACAAACTATAAGGGGTAAGATTGAATTCAGAAGAAGATAGCCTTCAGCTTTTTCTGTTTGTGAATAAGAGAAGAAAACATTTACAATATCTGTGTAAATCTCTGCACTCAATCCTACGTAGCTAGTTGATAGCCCCACGGCAAACTGACGATCCAATGGAAAGTTTTTTATGGTGACAAGGTAACAGACTGTGTTGAACCAACAAATGCTGTTTCCTGCTAATACGGTGAGTAAGAAAACATGCACATAAGAGAGAGAAGAGATTTGGTTTGTAAGGAAGAGATATTGAACGCCATAACCAATCAACCCGAGAATTGCACCTATCATGAGGACTAGCCAGAGGGGTAGATAACCGGCGGCAATGCCGGCGAACCAACCCAGGATTTTTCCAGCGTCGGAAGCAAATGCTAGGTTGTTGAGTTCAAGCTGTGAAATGGAGAGAAGACGCTTGAGTTGGGATGAATAAGCAGGGAAGTTGGAGTTTGTCCCATTAATGGATTGGAGCCAAATGGCACCCACCAAGCTTAGCCATTGAAAACCCATTGAAAGGCACAAAAGAAGGTCTGAATTGTTGGGAATAATTTGAGAACTACTGGGGTTTTAAGAGTTTAAGATTATAGTGTGAACATGATTTTTTCCTTCTTCTCTCAGTGCGAAGTTGTGGAAAAGAAAAGGTGGAGGGAGAACCGATCACAGAGAGGCAGAGACAGTCAGAGAGAGAAGGTGAAGAACTGGGAATCTTGTTTTAATGAGGTCCTGCTTTTATGTGTACACAGATTAAACCATGGGAAGATTAGGTCATAGATTATTGAAATGAGGATCTAATTTAGTAACGTAATTTAGTTACATAATTCATTATAATAGTTGGATTCACTATAGACCTCATCTAATATTAGAATTTGATGTTGATCTAATGATTTTTATGAAATCACATTATTATGTCAGTAAATTAGTTAAATTTTTAAATCCAAATAATATTACTTTATGTCAAATTTTCGATTAACCATGTCTTTAATTAATTCACCTAATTGATTGTCCATGTCTGTACACTTATATACAAGAGCTATGACCCTTGCATACAAGAGCAATGCACTGCCGGTCTAAGTATAGGCAACTAAGGTGCTAGCTTAGGCCCTAAATTTCAGAGGACTCCTAATTTTTATTTTTATTTTTTTTAGTATAATAGGTTTTTTTTGGTATTTTAAATATGATCTAAATTTTTAGCGCTCAAATTTTGAGAATTCAAATTAATATTTAATTTCGATAAATTTAAAATTATTCTCGACTTAGTTAAGTCCAAATTTTAGAGAGCTTCGAAAAATTTACCCCCCGTAGTAAAGTATGTGTGTGGGTCTATATATATATATATATTGTAATTTAAAGATGATCCAAATTACTCTTCGCTCGGTTAAACCCAACTTTTAGAGGCCCCAAAAAGTTTACGCTTTAATATATTAAGCCTAATTTTTGTTTTGTATTAGATACTATCCAAATTTTTAGGGGTCAAATTTTAAGAATTCAAATAAATACCTATCTAATTTTGTTGGTCCAAAATTACTCTATAATTGGTTAAGTTCAAATTTTAGAGGCACCGTTAAATTGTTTGCTCAAAATTTAATTGATAATATCTTATTTACGATCAATTAAGATTAAATAAATTAACTATATTATATATTGAGAAAAATTTATTGTCAAAA
The DNA here is from genome assembly GCA_963454935.2 of Ilex paraguariensis. Taxonomy (NCBI): domain Eukaryota; kingdom Viridiplantae; phylum Streptophyta; class Magnoliopsida; order Aquifoliales; family Aquifoliaceae; genus Ilex; species Ilex paraguariensis. Next base: position 254,966 of record CAUOFW020004169.1, read on the forward strand.
CTTAAATATAAGAACTTGATCAATATTTTGCATCTAAAAATTAAATTATAATAATTAAAAATAATATATATTAATGGGTGAAATATTAATAGAGTCTCATGTGAAGTTTTCGTGTATGGCCTCAATTTACCTTGGGTTGCCCCTAGAGAAATGTTATAGGGACCTAAACCTAATTCATTATCATTACAATTATTAGGTTAATTGTGAATTATAATGTTAGGCTTGGTTAAATCCAAATACCATTTCTTTTCCTAAATATAATTTGCACCACAGAGATGACTGAAAATTTAATAATGAACAGGAAAATGCCCAACTTTTCTTACACGAAGAGAGTTTGAAAAAAAGACAATGCAAGAGCGTAGTTTAAGTGATGATAAAATTAACGAGTTATAAATTTAAATGTCTTGAATTTAAAAATTAACAATTTTTTGGTGTCAAGTTATAAAAAAATTATTTCTTATAAATACCTTAATTTTGGTGTGAATAACTTGTCTTTAACCGAATAAGGGAGGTGATTAATTGAGATACACGTAAGTTGATTCAGACACTTCTGACTATCAAATCAAAAAAAAAAATTGTTCGATTAAAAGTGAACTCCACCTAATATAAAAACTCACAATTCATCTAACGAATATGTTAAATTAGGCCTTCAATTAGATTTTAAATTAAATCCGTATAACATTCCTCTAAACCTTTAAGGTGGGTGCGTGTGAAAAGAGAGTTTTTGAGAGGCAGAAAGTCTATGGATGTGATAGAGACATTCACGTTGTGGTGGTTAGCACAAAATGTGTGGATTTGTAATTGGTTGGTGTTGTTTGTGTATGAATGAGCGATAACCACACTACAAATATGGTTACCACACTACAAATATGATTATTGGAAGATGTAACATCACATAAGTCAATTGGGTTAACTCCAAAAAGAGTTTTAGGTGCTCTCAACCGACGGTCTTCTTGCTTCTACAATTTCTTTCCCTATCTAAATTTTATTGTCGTGTACAACTCAACTCAATCAATTCTTATTTAAATTATACCAAAACTAGAACAAAGAATTTTAAGCCGATGCATATTCATAAAGTACAAGTTGTTCGACGATTTTTTTAGAACAATGTTATAAAAATTTAATTTGAAGATTTAATTTATTACAATCATTAAATTAATTGTAAATTTCTTATATATAATAGAACTTATTTTCAATTCACTAGTGATCTAAATAACATTTTTTCTTTATTTTTTTTTAAGGCTTTGTGTTAGAATTTCCTACCCATGATATAGATGGGCAAATTTCAAACTAACACAAAAGCCAAAGCATTAATGCTATTGCTTCTCAGATAGGCCAAACCTAAGTTTAGCATAAATTTTTTGCCTTTCTTGAGACTTCTTTTTGGCCTGGGTTCCTTATTTGTTGGTTATTAAATCTCTTACCTATGGGAGAACTAGCACTTCTATTTGGGACAGGATTTCACGATTCTATCATTTTAATGACAAACTTTTTATACGGTGTATTTTTTCTTTCAACTTCCACAAGTATCGCCCAGAGAGAATAATGCAAGGCAACATGGGTAAAAAAATGAGATTAAATAACAAAAAACTCTAATCTGTTGATTATCGTAATAATTTCAGATTAAAGTCGTCAGAAGTCTTGTTGATTCAAGAAAGAATATCAAGTCAATTGAAAGAAAAAAGAAAAATCTCTCTACGTTTATTCAAATAAAACTAAAGCTGATGAATTAGTCTTACATATCTTTTAAATGCTAAACCCTAACATTTCTAAATTACTAAAAAATCCCAACAAAATATGAAATATTAAATAAATATCCCGAACAGAGGGATAGAATATAGAAGTGCTTAAAAAGTGGCATAAATGTCATTTTTTAGCTTAAAAACAATGAGTTGAAAAATATATGTTTTAAAATTACTCGGATCATCGAGAGCTTTCTTGAGAGGTTTTAATAGTTTTGTTGGCACAGTCGCCCAGAATCTGCCCAAACTGGTGCCCTAGCAATGATGTTTCTGGCAGTGTTGATCTGTTATGTAGTCGTGTGCTAAACATGCAACATGAATGAGAGAGAGAGAGGATACTGTGGGTTGCTCCAACACAATGGCTCCTGGACCTTAGTACCAAGACTTATAAAATAAAATAGGGTAAAAGGGAAATAAAGATATGAAGGGAACAGTGTAGGCCAAAACACAAGGCTAAAACTCATGCATAAGGCTATTTTTCTTTCTTTTAATTGTAACACTTCAATCCCACTGTACTATTATTATAAAAATAAAATTTAGGCAATTCCGTTATTAATAAAATATAATAACATGACATTTAAAGAAAACTCATCCTAAAAATATTTATCTTAAGATCATTTTTTTTTTTAAAAAAAAAGGAAAGTCATATGCGCGTGCGTGGCACATAAGTCTGCTACCATGCAAAATATACATATCTTAAAAGTATTTACAAGTGTTACTTACATGGCAAAATCAAAATATTGACATCATATACAACCCACAAATTTTTCTTTTTTTTAAAGGCATAAGAAACTGACACGAGCCCTTCTCGACACTCCTGACTGGACTGCAAGTTTTGTGTATAGTTTACTTGAAAATTTTTCAAGTAAATTTCAGTGAGTTCTCATTAATAATTCAGAGATAGAGCAAAGAAAGTAATATAATGTCCTTGCTCATTTATGGAATTTAATATTTTTATTTTCATATCTTTTCTTAAAATTCTATTTCATTGCGCTACGGTTTCACACAGAAATAACCATCGTGTTACTCAAGTGACAAAACACCACACAATAATATTCGTGGTTCTATAACTTTTCTTAAAATTCTATTTCATTGCGCTAGGATTTTACACAGAAATAACCGTCTTGCCACCCAGGCGACAAAACACCACACAAGCTATCACCATATCAATATACGATCGTCACTCAGACAACTTAACAAAATGTATGATTTTCTCAAAATTTTATTTGTTTTTTTTTTGGAACAACTCACATCACATAAAAATTTAGCTTCTGTCACTTAGACGAAAATCAGTTTTAACTTATCTCAGTCATAAGGACAAACTTGAACACTTGGGTTACTTTTAGTCACGTAGGCATTCCAATCTATCAATTCGCTTTCGTCCCTTTGACGTCTTTACTATGCAAATAAAATACGTCACTTAGACATCCGACCTTTTATAGTCTCAACCATTTGGTTTTTCATTCCGCTTGTCACACAGACAACTAAATTATAATATTATAATTTGTCACGAAGACGTCTTATTCCAATCAAAACATTAGAACACTTAAGCCATTTCTTTACAATTGAACTCATTAACTAGACAGTCACATAGATAAAAAATAAACCTTTACATGTAAATAAAATCAAATATTAGTGTACATACGTACCTTGCTGAAAATTTATCATATTGATGACTCCTCTGTCAGAGCTTTTTTAGCAGCGTTATTTACGGCGTTTGTCCCTAGACCTGACACCCATTATTCAAAATCTCATTTGAGTATTAATAAATAATATTGTTTTACTCGAATTGGTTTACACAAAGTAAATTTTTTAATTTAATCAATCCACATTCAATAACTCATCCACATCTAATAATATCAATTACTCAAAAAAATTAAACTAGTAGTTATAATTAATTCGAGTCACATGAGAATAATCTATTCATAGCGAATAAGATTACCTACTTGAATACATTACATCCAAAGTAAACATTTCTCATAAAATTATAGTAACCAAAATGTAGTTGAATCTATATAATTTCCCAATAAACTCATAAAATTGCATGAAAATTTTATACCCATGAATTTCATGAAAATTCAAGAACAATTAACAAAGTTTTTAATTATAAATATCTAATAAAATTATAAAATTGTATGAAAATTTCATACCCATGAATTTCACGAAAATTCAAGAACAATTAAAAAAAATTCTAAGTACCCACCACACTTCAATTTATTATCTTTTTTTACAACAATACTAAATTAATTTACACATCCATATAAATATCAAGATGTAACATTCATGCATTAATCAAATCTCATACCCAACATCATACACCAATATACAACATCCAAACACATACAAAATGTCATCCTTGAAACACATGCAACACTCAAAATGCCTAAATAAAATTAGGATTTCTACATATTAGAAGAAAGAAAATGAATCATAATTCTTACCTTGTACCCACACTTTATTTATATATTTTTTCTTCTTTCCTTTCTTTCCTTCTTCATCCCTTGGTTTTCTTCTTCTTTCCCTCTTTGTTCTTGATCTAGCCGAAATCTCCCAAGTGCAAGAAACTCTCTTTTTTTTTTCTTTCTTTTTGCATGCAAGACATGCCTATATATATATATATATATACACACACACAAATGTATTCTCTAGTTTATATATGTTTATACATGTATTCTTTACACATATTTATTATATATATATATATATATATATATATATATATATATATAATTATNTCAAATTACTGACAATCTATTAAATTCGTCTCTAGGACCCTTGATCACTCATTGTATGTGCTAATACATTTTATTTATGTACCCATTTTTTTCTTCTTGTATACATATTTATATATAAACATGTATATACATATATTCAAATTACTGACAATCTATTAAATTCGTCTCTAGGACCCTTGATCACTCATTGTATGTGCTAATACATTTTATTTATGTACCCATTTTTTTCTTCTTGTATACATATTTATATATAAACATGTATATACATATATTCAAATTACTGACAATCTATTAAATTCGTCTCTAGGACCCTTGATCACTCATTGTATGTGCTAATACATTTTATTTATGTACCCATTTTTTTCTTCTTGTATACATATTTATATATAAACATGTATATACATATATTCAAATTACTGACAATCTATTAAATTCGTCTCTAGGACCCTTGATCACTCATTGCATGTGCTAATACATTTTATTTCATTATTATTTTTTTTATAACCATAAATTGATGTCACATGCTTGTCACCCGATTAATTCCACATGCGCTAATGTACATAAAATAATATCACATGTCAGCATTCTTATTTAATTTTTCACACGTTAAATAAAAAAATTCTCCATATAATCATTCTTTATAAAATTATCTCTAAATATTAAAATATTCATCATTCAGGTTTAAGTCTTATATCATTACTCATAATTAAATACTAATTGTCAATCTTACGCATACATGTCACATGTAAATATGTTTATGACAAATATTATATATTAGTCATGCGTGTTCGGGCCTTACATTGATTATGTCAATTATTAATATAGATTTGACAATGGATTATGGGGGTATTAATAGTGATAATGCACAAAATAGTTTCATGCAAGATTAATATTTGAGTGTGTGATAAGGTGTAATTAATGGACAATAAATAAAACACAATTAATGGTAGTAATGTAAATATTGAGTCAATACACGAATATATAATGGTTCAATCCAAGTGACGTACTCCACTCTAAGAAACGGTAACAGTGACTGGGGGATTTTTATTGATGAAGTAAGGTAAACGTGGGAGAGAGCAATGGTTAGCTCCAAAGACAGATACAATAGCTAATAAAGACAAAAGTTTCGTGTGTGTAGAGAGATATAAAAGTAGAGTTTAATGTGTCCTCTCATGTAGAGAGGAGTTACAATTTATATGCACAGGGCCTTGGTTAAGACGGTGACTTGATGTTCCACTTAAAAACATCAATTTTTCCGCACAATCCCCTTAATATCAGACAACTGAATCAACACACTCCACAATGTTAAACAATCTCATCAATTTACACTTACGACTTATATCTTTTTTTATTTTAATTTTAAATTACCTAATTAAAAAAATAAATTATTATTTAAAATCAGTTCAATTTTTGATATTATATTGTTAATTTTTTGATATAGTACCATAATTTTTTTTTTTTTTGGATATTGTTGTCGGTTTATTGGTGAAAGTTACCCACATACATTTCAATGTAGCAAACTGATATATATATTCGACTACACACAAGAAATATCTGCGTCCAGAGAGGTTTTGTCATTAGTGTCATTTAGGGGATGACAATGAACCAAGAAAAAACGAGTATTCATCCAAACTCGTTCTGTTTAGACCAAAGATAAACTATACAACGAAAATACTTATATAAATCCGTACAAAAATAAAAATGGAGATAGATTTACCCTTACCTCTACTTTTACCTTGGCCCCTCCCCACCTCCGTTGTACCAGTTTGAATATACATATATAGTCCAAGTAAAGTCCTAACCTACTCTCTCTAATCTCTATCAGCCTTCAGCGGCCCGCCTCCGCCTCGGCCTCCATACTCTCAGTTTCCATTGTTTCCCTCCAGATGCCGACTCTCTCTCTCTCTCTCCCCTATCTCTTTTTTCTCTGTGGCCTCTGCAGCTCGTCTCAAGTCTCATTCGTCTCTCTTTCTCTGCGGCTATTCGATTTCAACAGTCTACAACTGATCTTTTGATCGTCCCTTGCTCTAAGCAAGCATCTCGATCATCTCTGTCTCTGATTGCTGGCTTGAATCGAAGTAAGGGTGAGGGATTTGCGACACTCTTGACACTTTTGATAGGTGTCTTAGCTATCAACTTTCAATAATAGAACCCTATTCTATATTCTCTCCAAAAAAACAAAAACAAAACTGCAGTTTTAATTACCACGTTTGGGTATTTAGGGAAATTAGAGTTTTTGTAACTTTAGTTTTATGGCATAACCCGAATCTTCCCCTAGTTATCTGTGCACCAAACATCTCTGTATGTATAGTTTTGTTTGTTTTACACAGGGATCATAATATACTAGATGCATTCTGCTTGGGGGTGTGGTAAAAAGTTATACCAAGTGCCAGTATGATTCTTACCCTCTGATTATTAGGCATTTTAAATGAATCCTTGTGTCATATTTGGAATGATACTTGATCACCTGTGTCTTGCAACCCTTACATTGCTTTTTCTGAGAAAAGATGCTAATGAGAGTGCGACTATGATTAGGGAAATTAGAGTTTTTAGTTGGATCAACTGACCATGTAATATGTTGTGATTCATTTCTATTTAGTTGACGAAACACCAGAACATTTGAAAATGTGAGGCATAAGACTCATGGCTTTTTGCGCTATGATTTAGGATTTTTCTTGGATAAATAATTGGATTTAGAGTGAGTAAGTGTTGCGACAAACTAATGGCTGCATTCCTTTACTGTTAATCTTCATGTTTGTATGAAAAATGATAAAGAGTTGTTAAACCACGTTACATTAATCAGTCTCTTGTTGGACATTATGTTGGAATATGTTAGACAATATTTTGGACATTATGTTGAAATATGTTGTCCCACTATATTGTGTTAAATTANTATGTGCTAATACATTTTATTTATGTACCCATTTTTTTCTTCTTGTATACATATTTATATATAAACATGTATATACATATATTCAAATTACTGACAATCTATTAAATTCGTCTCTAGGACCCTTGATCACTCATTGCATGTGCTAATACATTTTATTTCATTATTATTTTTTTTATAACCATAAATTGATGTCACATGCTTGTCACCCGATTAATTCCACATGCGCTAATGTACATAAAATAATATCACATGTCAGCATTCTTATTTAATTTTTCACACGTTAAATAAAAAAATTCTCCATATAATCATTCTTTATAAAATTATCTCTAAATATTAAAATATTCATCATTCAGGTTTAAGTCTTATATCATTACTCATAATTAAATACTAATTGTCAATCTTACGCATACATGTCACATGTAAATATGTTTATGACAAATATTATATATTAGTCATGCGTGTTCGGGCCTTACATTGATTATGTCAATTATTAATATAGATTTGACAATGGATTATGGGGGTATTAATAGTGATAATGCACAAAATAGTTTCATGCAAGATTAATATTTGAGTGTGTGATAAGGTGTAATTAATGGACAATAAATAAAACACAATTAATGGTAGTAATGTAAATATTGAGTCAATACACGAATATATAATGGTTCAATCCAAGTGACGTACTCCACTCTAAGAAACGGTAACAGTGACTGGGGGATTTTTATTGATGAAGTAAGGTAAACGTGGGAGAGAGCAATGGTTAGCTCCAAAGACAGATACAATAGCTAATAAAGACAAAAGTTTCGTGTGTGTAGAGAGATATAAAAGTAGAGTTTAATGTGTCCTCTCATGTAGAGAGGAGTTACAATTTATATGCACAGGGCCTTGGTTAAGACGGTGACTTGATGTTCCACTTAAAAACATCAATTTTTCCGCACAATCCCCTTAATATCAGACAACTGAATCAACACACTCCACAATGTTAAACAATCTCATCAATTTACACTTACGACTTATATCTTTTTTTATTTTAATTTTAAATTACCTAATTAAAAAAATAAATTATTATTTAAAATCAGTTCAATTTTTGATATTATATTGTTAATTTTTTGATATAGTACCATAATTTTTTTTTTTTTTGGATATTGTTGTCGGTTTATTGGTGAAAGTTACCCACATACATTTCAATGTAGCAAACTGATATATATATTCGACTACACACAAGAAATATCTGCGTCCAGAGAGGTTTTGTCATTAGTGTCATTTAGGGGATGACAATGAACCAAGAAAAAACGAGTATTCATCCAAACTCGTTCTGTTTAGACCAAAGATAAACTATACAACGAAAATACTTATATAAATCCGTACAAAAATAAAAATGGAGATAGATTTACCCTTACCTCTACTTTTACCTTGGCCCCTCCCCACCTCCGTTGTACCAGTTTGAATATACATATATAGTCCAAGTAAAGTCCTAACCTACTCTCTCTAATCTCTATCAGCCTTCAGCGGCCCGCCTCCGCCTCGGCCTCCATACTCTCAGTTTCCATTGTTTCCCTCCAGATGCCGACTCTCTCTCTCTCTCTCCCCTATCTCTTTTTTCTCTGTGGCCTCTGCAGCTCGTCTCAAGTCTCATTCGTCTCTCTTTCTCTGCGGCTATTCGATTTCAACAGTCTACAACTGATCTTTTGATCGTCCCTTGCTCTAAGCAAGCATCTCGATCATCTCTGTCTCTGATTGCTGGCTTGAATCGAAGTAAGGGTGAGGGATTTGCGACACTCTTGACACTTTTGATAGGTGTCTTAGCTATCAACTTTCAATAATAGAACCCTATTCTATATTCTCTCCAAAAAAACAAAAACAAAACTGCAGTTTTAATTACCACGTTTGGGTATTTAGGGAAATTAGAGTTTTTGTAACTTTAGTTTTATGGCATAACCCGAATCTTCCCCTAGTTATCTGTGCACCAAACATCTCTGTATGTATAGTTTTGTTTGTTTTACACAGGGATCATAATATACTAGATGCATTCTGCTTGGGGGTGTGGTAAAAAGTTATACCAAGTGCCAGTATGATTCTTACCCTCTGATTATTAGGCATTTTAAATGAATCCTTGTGTCATATTTGGAATGATACTTGATCACCTGTGTCTTGCAACCCTTACATTGCTTTTTCTGAGAAAAGATGCTAATGAGAGTGCGACTATGATTAGGGAAATTAGAGTTTTTAGTTGGATCAACTGACCATGTAATATGTTGTGATTCATTTCTATTTAGTTGACGAAACACCAGAACATTTGAAAATGTGAGGCATAAGACTCATGGCTTTTTGCGCTATGATTTAGGATTTTTCTTGGATAAATAATTGGATTTAGAGTGAGTAAGTGTTGCGACAAACTAATGGCTGCATTCCTTTACTGTCAATCTTCATGTTTGTATGAAAAATGATAAAGAGTTGTTAAACCACGTTACATTAATCAGTCTCTTGTTGAACATTATGTTGGAATATGTTGGACAATATTTTGGACATTATGTTGAAATATGTTGTCCCACTATATTGTGTTAAATTATTTAGAATATTATTGAATTATTTAAAATTTTGATTTTATTTAGAATTTTGGATTATGTTGGCTTGGGCTTGAGTTTGGGTTTGGACTTAGGCTTAGGTTTGAGCTTGGGCTTGGGCTTGATAAGCAGGGATAGGAACAGAGATTAGAAATTTACCCACGGATAAGGATGAGAATGAAAATTACTTGCTAATGAGGGTGGACCGATGATGGATAGAGTTTTTTAATCTTTTTTTTTTTCGCTTAAAAAGGGTTTGAGAGGACAATTAGAGTGGAATCAACTATAACATCCGAACTCATGAGGGAAAGCCAATCAATGGGTCTAGACGACAGAAAATTACAGGTGCACTCAAATACAGACTCGAGTCGTAGCCAGGGGCGACCTAAAAATTATTTGAGGCCTAAAGCAACTACTACAAATAAATTTTTTTTTTTTAATATTAATAATTTTTTATTTAAAAATTATTTTTAGATTAAAAGTAGTCTAATCTATGTTGTGATAATTGATCTTAAGAAAGATTTTATTAATTTTAATTTTAAACAATCATAGTCTACTGATTTTAATTTTTTAGTTTAATACACAAAATATTTTTGGTTTATTTTTTGTAATAGAAATAAAAAAAATTGTAACACAAAAAAAAAAATTATATTTATTAGAGAGTGAGTGAGAGGGAGGACATTAATTTATCACAGCTAGAGAATGGTTGCAATTGAATGGTGTGTTTTGGTTGACTAGATAAAATTATTTTTTTAACCTTTACCTTTTCTTTTTTCTAAAAAAATTATTTTAGTATATTTTTAATATTATGGGTTGGGTTCATGAGCCCAAGCTACTCAAATTTATTTTTAATTAAGTTTAAATTTTCATAGGGATTTTTTTAAGGCCTAAAATCTTATAGATTTAAAATTTTTGATTAAGACTAAGGTGGTGTTTGATAAAACTGAAAACTAAATACTGAATTTTAAGTGCTAAATGTTGAATTTTTTAATTTAATAACTATTTGTTATCAACTGAAATGTAAGTTTTGAATTTGTTTGATAAATATAAGTCGCTGAAGTCTAAAAATTGTTATTATTATAATTTTACCCTTCTCTTTAATCATCTCTCTGCAACTGTCGTATTCCTATCACCACTATCACAACATTGGTGGTAGTGATGGCAATGACAGTGGTAATGGTGACGATAATGGTGATGGTGACACAATGATAGTGGTGGCGACAGTGATGGTCATAGTGGTGGTGGTGACAACACTTGGTAATGGCGATGACACAATAGTAGTAATAGCGATAGTGGTGGTGGCAATGACAGTGGTAATGACGATGGTGGTGGTACAATAGTGGTGGGGGTGGCAATGACACAATAAAGGTGGTGGTGATGGTGGTGGTAGCAATGACACAATAATGTGTGGTGGTGGTGACATAATAGTAGTGGTAGTGACGATGACACAATGGTAGTAACGGTGGTTGTGGTAGTGATGGTGATGGAGGTGATGGTGACAATGGTGATGATGGCGATGGCGATAGCACAATGGTAGGGTGGCGGCAGCAATGGTGGTGGTGGCAGCAATGGTGGTGGTGGCAGCAACATAATGGTAATGACGGTTTGTGGCGATGGTGATGATGGTGGTGGCGGTGGCGGCAATGACAATTGTGGTGACAGTGACGCAATGGTGGTAATAATAGCGATGACACAATGATAGTGATGGTAGCAACGGTGGCAGTGACATAATGGTAGTGATGGTGGCAACGATGGCAGTGACATAATGGTAGTGATAATGACAATGACACAGTGGTAATGACGGTGGTGGAAGTGGTGGCAACAATAGTGGTGGTAGTAATGATGGTGGTGATGATGACGGTGGCACAATGGTAGTGATGGTGGTGGTGATGGTAGCATAATGGTAGTAATGACGGCAACGATAATAATTGTGACAGTGGCACAATGAAGGTGGTGGTGGTGGTGGCGGTGGTGGGAGTGACGGTGGCGGTGGTGGTGACGGTAGTGGTACAATGGTGGTGGTAATATTGTTGGTGGTGGTGGTGATGACACAATGGTGGTGAGTGTATATTTGTCAACTATGAGAAAATGATAAAATACTTAATGACTAACATTTTCAGCATTAATGCTCCATTTAGTAGAAATGATGGAAAGTAGGAGCGATACACTTTTTATCCTTCAAGGATGAAAAATTGGAATAATATACTTTTCTTCTATTTGTTTAGTTGGATGGATGAAAAATAAAAATGACTAATTTTTTTTTTAATTTTTTTTTTGTGCTGACTAAGATTAGATGTGACAATCAAATCGTATCGTGTTGAGTTATAAAATTATGATCCTTTTATATTTCTTGTTCGCATATCAAGTTATTTTTAAATTAGTTTCATAAAATTCGTATCGAGTTCGAGTTATGTTATCGTGTTGAGTCAAAAATTATCACCCCTAATTAAGATGGAAAAAATATTTTTTTAATTTTAATTTTTAATTTTTTTTATTTATTATTTTTAAATTTATATATATATATAAATACATATTTTATCATTGTATTTTTATATAAAATTAATATATACATAATATATATAATAAAATAGATAGACATTCGAATCTTATACCTATATATTTTTCTCCCACAAAATACTCTCATCCAACCCAACCCAACCCAACCCAACCAAACGTCTCTCTCTCTCTCTCTCAGTCACAGTCTCTTCTCTGTCGGTCTCTTCCCCAAATTCATGCTGACCGCAGCGGCTCCCTATCCTCTCTCTCTCAGTCTCTTCCCCAAATTCATGCCGACAGGCGGCGGCTCCCTGTGTAAACACCCTCCCCCCATCCCTCTCACCATCTCCTCCCCTCCCCTCTTTCTGTTTCTCCCTCCCCTCAAGCGCCCAGCCCCCAACAACGCCCTTCTCTCTTCTTTGTGGGTCGTTGAGATTTTCTTTGGATTAGAGAGACCCATATCAGTACCCAGGTTAGGGGAAACCCATATGCTGGTATATGAGCAAACTGTAAAAGAAGAAAGACCCAAAGATTTTGGTTGGTATATGAGCAAAACCCAGTGACATTCAAAGATTTTGGAAAGAAAAAGGAAGACTTGAGAGCTTGTTGTTTCCATTAGCCCAGTTGGTTATCTTTTCTTTGGGTTTCAATGGAAGATGGTGACTGGGTTCTAGTTTGAAACAGAGCACTGGACCTTAAAGCTTGGTAGCATCAGAGACTACGAGGCCACTCAAGGTAAGGTTCAATGAACCTGCAAAACACTGGACCGATGCTCTTCCCATTGGTAATGGCCGTCTTGGTGCTATGGTTTGGGGTGGTGTTGCATCTGAAACTCTCAATCTCAATGGTAAAGAACTGTATCCCCTTTTTCGTCTGGTGTTGTTTGGTTGCCAAAAAAGGAAAGAAAAATAAAGGAAAAAATAAATTTGTGAGTTTTGTGGTTATGTTTTTTCGTGGGTAATAATCAGTTTGAATTGTCTGTATCAGTGTTCTATACTTTTGTTCAGTTGAGTTTGATTTGCTTGACTTTAGTTGGTTCCTATTTTTAATCTGTCAGATGGGGGACTCTATTTGGTTAATGGGTAATAATTGCTGAATTTTAATTGAAATTTTGTATTAGTTTATGGATGGTGAGTTTTATGAAATTTATTGTCAATTGAAGTGTTAATTGAAATTTGGTTATTGTTGTTTAAAGGGACAACTTACCAGAATTTTTCAGTAGTGTACACACAAAACCATTCTTAAAACCAACGAATGGAGTTACAACTCCTTTGGCAACATGTGCAGCTTCTCCTTTTTTTCTTGGCTGGAACTCTCAATTTTTCTTCTCTGTTTTTCAGCAATAATTTTTATGGGTTTTTCCTCTCCCGTTTGTAGTAGCTCTAAAGCCCCTTTTTAAATTATGTTTTTCTCCCAGCAAACTGACTTTTTAAAGTCAGCCAGTACACATATTTTCCTCTGCCACTGCTCTTCAGTTTTTCCAAGCAGTTGCCCAGGTTTTTTTTTTTTTTTTTAATGATTAATGCTATTTAGACCTAATTTGTTTTCAAACAGTTGCCCAGAGTTTCTATTCCCATGTTCCTTTTGCTTTGTTTTATAGAAATTTAGTCGGCATTTCATTTCCTATTTGTGTTTTGGTTTGGAGACAAGCTTATGGGAGTTTATGTTGATCTTTGCAGGTGGTGGTTGTCCCTACTGATTCTCTTTGGCTGCATCATCCAAACAGTGATCTACTTTATATGCAAATCATATCACCTTGAGAACATTGATTAGGCCTCCTCAACTGGTCATCTTGGAGTTTACATTGGTAGTATGTTCCTCTAAAGTGCCCAACTAAAGCAGTACCAATATTTGTTCATGAGTTTTACAACAATGTTTGCGTAATTATTAACAAGTGCTAATCTTATGAATTTTAACATATCTAAATTACTTGGAAGAATTTATTAAAATATCATTCGCTTATCGATAAATTTGAAAGTTCTCAATTTAGTTGTGTTGGCAAAATAGTTATGTCTGGACATGATTGTGATGTAATGACAAATATAATTTTTGATATGTATACACTATGTACACAGATTGAAATTTTTCCATAGCTCATATTGATTCTAAGTTATGTCTTTTTTCTTTTTCACAAAATAATTCCAAGTTATGTCATTAAAGAAAAAAAATAGATTGTTATTTTAAATATTTATATTACACAACTAGCGCTCGATTTTTATTTTTTGTACTATACAGTGCCTTTAAGCACAGGTTATTTTTATACGTCTTGAAATTCTATCTACTTCTGCATTTGTGTTTTAATTATTGTCTAACACACTCCCTGTTATAAATTACTGTCAAACTTTTTTGGTTTTTTGTTCTTTGTATTCTACTTATAGTTTTTTTGGTTTTTTAAGAATTTTGGAGAAGGGTAATAAATTACTCATTAAATTTTCTCTTTTGTTTTAAATTTTTTATGAAGAATTTTGTTAATCATATAAAATTGAATGTTGACTTGATTGTTGGGTGTTATGAAATTTTGTTAATCATAAGCACACTTAACAAAAAGGTGATCCATAGTTTCCACATTCTGATAACACATGCAACACCTGCTCACCAAGGATACACGTATTCTCATAAAATTCAAATCCAAAGGCAAGGCATTACACATAATTTTCCAACCAATTAATTGAGCACCAGGAGCAGTAACAGTCTTCCAAATAAGCCTAGGCAGCTCATTCTCCACCCCCCTGTTCCTACTCAAATGCCAAGCTGTTCTGACAGCAAAAAGTCCAGAGTCGGTCTCTTGCCAAATTAATTTATTCCCCAGATATGACAGAACAATAAGAATGAAATATGGCTTGATGACTCAAATGCCAAGTTGGTTCTTTTAATGTAGTGGTGTTTGACGAGGTTGAAAATTTTGGAATAGATTAAATAAAGGACATTTATGTAGCTTGGAGTTGGGATGGTTGATAAATTGGTACATGAAGGGAGGATTGGGGTGTGATAGTTGTGGCATCATATTTGTGACCCTTTTTATTACATTAAAAATTACCAAACGATTTTTAACTTAATGAATGTTTATATTCATTATTTGATTATTTCGTGTTTAAGAATCAAGTACAGTGTCTTCAGATACGTGATATAGGGCGAGTTTAGGTTTTCAGTTTAGTACATATTCGAGTTCAGCGCTTGATTATTTCGCGTTTAAATTCAATGTTAGATTTTTTTTTTAGTTGCACCGTATCTTCAGGTACGGGTTATTTCTAGTATACAAATAAGATATATCTCAACACAAATAATTAATTTTTTATCCACTTTCCTTTCGATTTTAGAGGGATTGATTTTGATGAGTTGGAAGGAAAGTTAATTCATCTACTTTTCTATCTTTTATATATTCCTTCCTTACCAAACATGATGTTTTATTTATCCCTCCAACTTCCCATCTTTCTAACCTTTCATCCTTCTATTTTTTCATCGTACCAAACGGAACATAAGTGATAAGTAGGTGACTTACTACTTAAAATTTTAATCTATTTTTGAGAAGTGCTTAAAATATTAAATAGTATGAGTTTTAAGTCTTCAAACGGATAATTTATTAAGTGCTTAAAATATTCAGTTTTAAGTGTTAAGTGATATTATCAAACAGTCCCAACCATACACCTAAAAAATTTTATATCTAAAGCCTAGACTTTATTTGCCTTAGTGATTTGGCTGGCCTGCCCATAGCCGAACTCACACACCATAGAGCTGTCAATGAAAACAACCAAAATTCATGAGGATCGAATTCTGTTTGTTAACCTCATAGAAATTAGAAAGGACCTTAAATGGGGCATTGCAAAGTCACTAGACGACCAAATCCGGTGGTATCACTGTCATTGTTCATCCCAAAATGAAAAAAAAAAAAAAAAAGGAGTAATATTATAAACTTGTTAAGGTTATAGGGTAAGGCTATGGTCCTTGCCTCCATCAATCTCGATCATCGATTTTTAATTTTATTTTATATGCATGAACTCTAATAGATTTTTATTTTTTTTTTTGATTTAGACCTGAATTAGAGTTGACGATAAGTGATTTATCAGGAAAAAATAACAAATATATAAAAAATTTCACCCACACTTCTTATAAAATACTTTATTTTCAAGCACATTCGTTACATTCCCTGAAATTTTACTGACACCCATATAAGTGCTTGTTAGTTGACAAAGGTATGAGAACTTATTATTTTATTATATTAACTCTGACAATTTCACATATTATCCACTTATTGTATAATACACTCATATATGTATATCTCACATATTATCCATTTAATATATATATATATATATATATATATATATATTCTAGAGTTTTGATTTTTTTAATTACCATAATAATGTTTTTTTCAATCACACTCTATCATGTATTTTTTATGATCGCCTCTCAACTCTTTACTAACTACCCATTATTTTTTTAAAATTTTGTATAAATTTATTTTTTATTAAATAATTTAGTATTACTTTTTGTCTATCTTTTTTTTAAAAAAAATAACAAAAACTATCACAGGATGTTAGTGCAAAATATATTAATGTATAATATATGTACAGTCTCATCCTTTTTGTACAGTCAATCATTCCTACCACCAAGTGTAGCCCAATTCTTCTATATAGTCTATCAGCAATACATAAGACTCACCCCCATCAACTATCACCAAAACCATCACCCACTTTTATTACCCCTTCTTGTTGATCACCACCATCATAATGCTCTACACAGCTTACCTGCTCGTTGGCCTAGAGAGAGAAGAGCCAGATAAGAAATAAAATGAGATTTTGATGGTGAAATATGCAGACAAATTAGTTGCTAAGGATGCAAAGAATTTGGAGGCTAATGAACAATTCCCTATCTTACTCTATGTGTATATTTGTGTGATGTTTATGTAAATAATTGATTATAATGTTACTTATCAATAGGTCTTTGACCCAATGGTACTCTTGGTCTTGTGAAAATTTTATCTTCGTGAGGTCAAGAGTTCAAGTCTCTTTCTTCTCTCCTCCTCCAAAAAAAAAATATTTTAAAAAATTTTGATTACTATGTTACTTAGTTTTTTGTAATTGAATTGATTTTACAGTGATGATAGTAATTTGGGTAGAGTCCGGGAGTTTTAGAATTTGTGTGTAGGCATAAGGTGGTAGGCAAGTGATAACTATTAAAAGACCGTTTATGTAAGAAACCTGAGATAAACCCAGTGAATCGACCAAAACCCGATAAACTCGTGAGAATCGGACGAATTCAAAAAATTGGCCGGTTTAATTACATTTCTATAAAAGTAAGATTTTTTTCAACGTTTGGACATTTTCCCTTTTGTGTTGCCCTAAATCGATCCACACCAGCGATCCAGATCAGAGACCACAACCTCCACTCCACCACTTTAGCAACGATAAGCCTCCACTCCAGCACTCCAACAGCGATCAACCTCCACTCCACCACTCCAACAACGATCAGCCTCCACTCCAGCAATGATCAGCCAACGACCTTTTGTTTATAAAAAAAAATTTACATGCAATCCCTTGAAATTGTATACCTTGGCCTACAGAAAGGATTTGTCATTTTGAGAATCCTCCGGATCTTGTGGACACTCGAAATGAGAAATGTAATGTGGGAGGTGTTGGCAATGCAATTACAAGTAATGCTGAAAATTTTAATTGTCCCGGAGTTGAGAATTCTCTTGAGTTTGGCAGGGATTGGAGTTTATGAAATAGGAGCGCTCGTTGGAAAAATGAGAATGAATAGATATGTCTATTGCATTACTTTTATGATGGGTTTTTACTTTTATGAACATTGTTATTTAATATTTGGGATTTTGTATTTGTAACTTATGGATTGTGGTATTGTACTTTTCATTTGTGTGTTTTATTTTTGTTTAAGATTGTGAACTTGTGGATTGTTTATTGCGGTAAGAGTATTATGAATTGTGATATTGAACTTGTGGCTTGTTTGAGATTCTTATTGTTCATTATATATAATTGGGTTGTAGATTAGTTAATTGATAGTAGTGGTAATATTTGTATTTTCAAGTAGAACTAGGCAGTGGTTGGATAATTTATTTTTAGTTTCGTTTATTTGAGTCTTTATGTTATGCTCATGTGCTTTATTTTGTTTTCATGTGTCTTGTTGAACTTTGAAGAATGCAAATTACATGAATTATGCTTAGATTGATATATTGCGGAAGAGTCGAACTTAGACTTGAAGCTTTGAATTTCAATAGAGGTATTTTTCTCTACTTAACTTTACAAGTTGTATTAAAAATTGAATACATGTTTGATGATTTTTTTCTACTTAACTTTACATGTTTGATGTTATTTTTATAATTATTGTAATTTTTTAGCTTATTTATNCCCATCAACTATCACCAAAACCATCACCCACTTTTATTATCCCTTCTTGTTGATCACCACCATCATAATGCTCTACACAGCTTACCTGCTCGTTGGCATAGAGAGAGAAGAGCCAGATAAGAAATAAAATGAGATTTTGATGGTGAAATATGCAGACAAATTAGTTGCTAAGGATGCAAAGAATTTGGAGGCTAATGAACAATTCCCTATCTTACTCTATGTGTATATTTGTGTGATGTTTATGTAAATAATTGATTATAATGTTACTTATCAATAGGTCTTTGACTCAATGGTACTCTTGGTCTTGTGAAAATTTTATCTTCGTGAGGTCAAGAGTTTAAGTCTCTTTCTCCTCTCCTCCTCCAAAAAAAAAATATTTTAAAAAATTTTGATTACTATGTCACTTAGTTTTTTGTAATTGAATTGATTTTACAGTGATGATAGTAATTTGGGTAGAGTCAGGGAGTTTTAGAATTTGTGTGTAGGCATAAGGTGGTAGGCAGGTGATAACTATTAAAAGACCGTTTATGTAAGAAACCTGAGATAAACCCAGTGAATCGACCAAAACCCGATAAACTCGTGAGAATCGGACGAATTCAAAAAATTGGCCGGTT
The DNA here is from genome assembly GCA_963454935.2 of Ilex paraguariensis. Classification (NCBI taxonomy): domain Eukaryota; kingdom Viridiplantae; phylum Streptophyta; class Magnoliopsida; order Aquifoliales; family Aquifoliaceae; genus Ilex; species Ilex paraguariensis. The sequence continues at coordinate 274,369 of CAUOFW020004169.1, forward strand.
TAATTACATTTCTATAAAAGTAAGATTTTTTTCAACGTTTGGACATTTTCCCTTTTGTGTTGCCCTAAATCGATCCACACCAGCGATCCAGATCAGAGACCACAACCTCCACTCCACCACTTTAGCAACGATAAGCCTCCACTCCTCCACTCCAACAGCGATCAACCTCCACTCCACCACTCCAACAACGATCAGCCTCCACTCCAGCAATGATCAGCCAACGACCTTTTGTTTATAAAAAAAAATTTACATGCAATCCCTTGAAATTGTATACCTTGGCCTACAGAAAGGATTTGTCATTTTGAGAATCCTCCGGATCTTGTGGACACTCGAAATGAGGAATGTAATGTGGGAGGTGTTGGCAATGCAACTACAAGTAATGCTGAAAATTTTAATTGTCCCGGAGTTGAGAATCCTCCTGAGTTTGGCAGGGATTGGAGTTTATGAAGTAGGAACGCTCGTTGGAAAAATGAGAATGAATAGATATGTCTATTGCATTACTTTTATGATGGATTTTTACTTTTATGAACATTGTTATTTAATATTTGAGATTTTGTATTTGTAACTTATGGATTGTGGTATTGTACTTTTCATTAGTGTGTTTTATTTTTGTTTAAGATTGTGAACTTGTGGATTGTTTATTGCGGTAAGAGTATTATGAATTGTGATATTGAACTTGTGGCTTGTTTGGGATTCTTATTGTTCATTATATAATTGGGTTGTAGATTAGTTAATTGATAGTAGTGGTAATATTTGTATTTTCAAGTAGAACTAGGCAGTGGTTGGATAATTTATTTTTAGTTTCGTTTATTTGAGTCTTTATGTTATGCTCATGTGCTTTATTTTGTTTTCATGTGTCTTGTTGAACTTTGAAGAATGCAAATTACATGAATTATGCTTAGATTGATACATTGCGGAAGAGTCGAACTTAGACTTGAAGTCTTGAATTTCAATAGAGGTATTTTTCTCTACTTAACTTTACAAATTGTATTAAAAATTGAATACATGTTTGATGATTTTTTTCTACTTAACTTTACATGTTTGATGTTATTTTTATAATTATTGTAATTTTTTAGCTTATTTATAATTATTTATTATTATTTTTATTATATTACCGGTCAGACCAGTGATCCAACTGTTGAACCAGTGACCTATTGACCCGGTCCCTTCATCGGGTTGATGTCCAGGCCGAGTTTTAAAACTATGATATAGGTGTCAACAAGGGTGAATAAAATAAGGGGTTAATTACGGCTATAGTTTCTAAAGTATTCCTTTTATGTCATTTTAACCTCTAACCTTCTCTAACCTTCTAATTGCATCAAGTACATATGCACTTACCTAATCCCCTGTCGTTGACGTCGTCCAGAAATCTGATGGTGTATAGTCATGTGCCATCTGCATGATCTAGGTGAGGGGCTTATATGACATTTACCCTCCATCTCTTTCCTTAGGAAAACATTCCCCTAAATTCCTGTGTTTCCTTCTCTCTACTTGCAAGGTTTGAACTTTGGGAATCTCTTTGCTATGACCCGTTCATGAACTTTGAAACTAAGGATTCGTAGAGTTGATGACACTAGCCACTTGTTCCTTCTTTGCCAAACTCCTCCAATACACCCACCAAAAAAACCTCGCAAACGGCAAATCACTCCACGCCCAAATCATCAAGACTGGCTCTTCATCTTGCATATACATCTCCAATAACCTCGTCAACTTCTACGCCAAGTCCCACCTCTTAACCGAAGCCCACCTTGTATTCAAAGAAATCGAAGTTAAAGACATAGTCTCATGGAACGGCCTCATCAATGGCTACTCTCAGCTGGGGACTCCCAAATCTTCATCCTCGGTCATGAAACTGTTCAAGCTTATGAGGAAAGAGAACACTTTCCCCGATGCCCACACTTTCGCCGGATATTTTTCTACGGCGTCGATTTTGATGGACACGTTTTGTGGCCAGCAAGCTCATTCACTTGCCATCAAAACAGCTTGTTGTTCCGATGTATTTGCGAATAGTTCTTTGTTAAACATGTATTGCAAATGTGGCCTTGTTTGTGATGCGCGGAAAGTGTTTGATAGAATGGCCGAGAGAAATTCGGTTTCTTGGGTGGGTATGCTATGCATCGGTTTGCTAGTTATGCTTTGGAGGTTTTATGGATAATGACGTGTGAGGAAAAAGGAAGATGTGAATGAGTTAGTGGTAACTAGTGTTCTTAGTGCTTTTACCTAGCCAAAATTTATTGATATTGGTAAGCAAATTCATTGTCTTGCTGTGAAAAATGGGTTGTTATCAATTGTATCAGTTGGAAATGTTGTTGTTACCTTGTAGGCAAAGTGTAAAAGCTTAGATAACGCGCTGCAAATGTTTGAGCTTTCCAGTGAGAAGAACTCTATTACGTGGTCTGCGATGATCACTGGGTATACACAAAGTGGCGATGGTGAGAAGGCATTGAAAATGTTCTCGGATATGCATTTTTCTTGGATGAGGCCTAGTGAATTCACTCTTGTTGGGGTGCACAATGCTTATAGTAATGTTGGTGCTACCGTAGAAGGAAAGCAGTTGCATGGCTATTTGAGGGTAAATGTCATATAAGTCCCTCATTTGTGTCATGCGGATGACACAGGACTACAAACTGTCAACTTTGTGGACGGCGTTAACGGCGGGACTACGTAAATGCGTATTACATGAGGGACTAACTTGATGTAATTAGAAGGTTAGGGACTAAAATGAGACAAAAAAAATATTTTAGGGACCACAGCCGTAATTAACCCTAAAATAAGCATATTAACTGTAAAATTTTAGGTAATGCAGGTGTGTTTTTAAAGAGAGTATTTACCGGGGGGGTGGGAGTCGATGAAGTTTTCCCTTTCTGTAAATACAGAATATTCAGACCGACTCGGGCTTGATCGGTGCTAAAGGTGAACGGACGAACAATCAAACTCCACCGTCTATCCACGACCCAGAATTTCGATTAAGCTCACAAATCCCAAACCCCAACCCTAACCCTAATTTTTATTGTACTTGGTTACCTGTGTAATGTATGAACAATTGAGGCAGCTTTAGTCGATTTCTCCCCAATATTTGTGGAATTGGCTAGGAATTCCAAGTGAAGTGAGCGCTCTTCTACGCTTTTAATGGCCGATATCGCCGAAAGCTCTTCCACTCCGTTAAAGAATGACAAGCCTGTTATTGTTAGGGTTAAAAGGAAAGCTTTTCAATCTCCACTCGAAGCTTTCTGTGAGTTCTAAACCTAATGCTTGGATTTTCTGATTTTTTAAATCTTAAGGGTTTCGATTATTTTTACTCTTGTTCTTCTCAGGGCTTGAAATCAATGAGAGACCGCTCAAGCGGCCATTGCTGGACTTCGATAAGCTATCTCTCTCCGATTCATCTGCAAAAGGCATGTTTTGCTCTGCTCTCTCTTTCTATCGATGTACATACATTACACACATTTAATGTTTCAGTTCTAGATGGCATTCCTCGATTTACACATTTGAAACCACTCAACAAGTAAGCATTTTGTATAAATATGTTCATGAGTACACAATAACTAGGGTTTCTTTGTTACTACACTATGTCCTAGAATTTGCTAGAGTCTGATTGCGGCAAGATGATTGTGAAGCCAATAATTGTTCTGTTCTCGACCATTTATGGATCACTGGTGTGGACTATGGCTAGTAGAAGATTAATGAGCTTTGTTGGTATCTTCCGGCTTGAATATCGTCATTCTACGATTCATGGTGACCTTATAATTTATTTTAACACTTCCCAGTGGCAGAATTAAAGGCGAAAAAAGTTTTTGTACATCATGTGGATACAGTAAGGAGCTCCAAGGTCACTGCCAATATACTGCAATCATTTGTGGTCAGTACGATGGTTCATTTATTGTGTAATTTTTATTGATTTTGTTGTCTAGTTAGGGTACTACTGATGTGTGCTTGCTTTGTGATTGTTCTCTTATTGTTTCATACTCGTAAGGCCATACTTGTTAGTGTTCTAATTAGCTACCATTTCGTAAACAGCCTAATCATGTGGATGCATCTAAATCTAAAACGAAAAGTGAGGATCCTAGACGTAGCTTTAACACAAAGAAGGTAAGTTCCCCCTGTATCTATCTGTCTATCTTTCTCTCAACCTATAGTTACTTATTTAGTTGCCCTAATTAAGACAAAGTGTAGTATCCACCATATTCAATACATATTTTGCAATTATATGATCTCTCACTTGATTGTCTATTGCGCCACAAAATGGAGTAAAGTTAGCCCAAACTTTGTCAATCATGGGTCCATATATCTTTTTCCATGAAATTCTCTAATAAGATGAAGAATGAAGTCTCGTGGGAATTAGATTTTGTTTAAATTCAGTTTTTGTTGACGGATCTTATTGTATTATTAACATGTTTGCTTTATTGGATCTAAGTGCGTTGAGAAGGTTATTGAAGTTTCTACAAGTCAATTGGCATTCTTCTGTTACATTTGAGAGGTATTCATGGTATAATGGGGATATGTTGTGAAGCTACTGACTAGCCTGTGGGAAAGTGGTCTGGTAGTAATATGAGGCCTTGAACAGTATCTCTTTTGTGCCACCAACTAGTAACAATCTAGCTTGCTCACCAATAATAGAGGATAAAAAGTTGTGGGATGGCGTTATTAATTGCCCCTTACAATAAATTTACTATGTTCATTTATTGAGTTTTATTTGAATTTGGTAGCAATTGACAATTTTGATTGTTGAAGTGGGAGTTAGTCAGTTAGATCAATGCTTTAATCTTGGTCTATGCTTTGAACTGTAAATCTGGTTTTTTTTGTTCTGGCAAGCCTGATCAGACTCTGTTACATTGGCGGGCACTTAAAAACACTCTGGTTGTGCACTAGCGAAAAGCTTTCTTCTCTTGTACCACTTTTAGGGTATCTAGCATGCCAATTTCTTATTACTGGTCTGCATCGTGAGACTTGGTATTCTAGGTGACACTGAATTGAGTTTGATAATATAAACTCCTAGCACTCTGTTTAGAAGATGGGATTGTATTTTTTGATCTAATTTTTTTTTTTTTATTTGTAATGCAGCTGAGATTAGGTTAAACTCTTCCTTTCTGTTTTTTTTTTTTGACAACCAAAATGTATTCAAATTTGAGGCCTCTTGTTCAATGTCTCCTGCTGTTTGACATATGTGTGCCTTCTTTTTTCTCACCGTCCTATGTTATGGTATGAATGTTATTTAAGATGCTGCTTCACTTGGGATAGACTATTTGATTAGTTCACTGCCTCAATATTGGTTTTGTTTGACTAACTTTTTAGCATTTCCTATGGGATGGATGCAGAAACAAGATCAATTGCTGGTTAAAGCTAAACAAAAGCAAGAGGTATGTTAAGCGTAGAATAATGATGCACTCTGTTTGCTTGCTGAAATTTGGATTGGCTCCTTTATGTACATCATGTGTCTTCCTTTTGAATGGGTAATTTTGCAATTTTTTTTGTAGTGAGATGATTTCTGTTATACATTTTTCTATCCATGGGATATATTAGTTCCTCTTTCTGATGCTTGTGCAGTTTTGAACTGTCCATTTGCAATATTCAATTTCTTCAATTCTTTGTTTGCACTAATAATAATTGTCTAGCATGTCACTTTTAACTGGTTTTTGTCAAACGTTGGCTTTTTGATGTTATCTAGAACCCTCTTTGCCAGTATGAGAGTCAGCTAAATTTTTAATTTGCTGTGGTTCATGGACCAAATTACCAATTACCACACATGAACACAATCACAATGCATATATTATGACAATGAATTGACCTTGCTCCAAATTCACATCTGTTGACGATATCTTGGGCCAGCAAGGATAAGTGGATTTATTTGGCCGATATTCAAACTTGATACATTAAAAATCTTACTTCTATGCGGACTTCAATTTCATATCCTTCTATGGGACCAAAATTTGCATAAAACAAATTATTTGGTTGTTATTTAGGTGATTAGTTGGTTTTGTCGGGGCATTTAAGCCCACCACTTCCCTGAAACAACAAATAAATTAAGTAAATTTTAATATTACTCTTTTGATGATTAAGTATTAATAAGATTTATTCACGCCTTTTTTTTTTTTTGGCATTAGATTTTGTCAAAAAATGCCCGTTTTGAACAAATATGGAGGAGCAGAAAGGGAAAGATAGATGTACTGCATGAAGAAGCAATACGTGAAATGTGTAATTTTTATGATGTTGTTCGTGTCGATGTTGAGGAAACTACCAACGGGGTGCAAAAGGAGTAAGTTTGGTTGTCATGTAGTTATTTTTGCATTCTTTTACTTCTGCAACTCCTTGTTGAAAATGATTCATTTCCTTCCATTTTAGAGTCACAGATACAGATTTGGAGGATCATATGATGATGTCTAGTTATTTGCCTCTGTTAAGAGAGTTCATTCCAAGTGCTGCCGCTGAGATTGAATCTGATATCCATGATTACATGTCCAAACACAATCATGGTCTGTCTTTTGTTATATTATTGTTATTTTGGTCACAGGAGTTTTCTTTCTTTTATTTTTTTGTTTACCAGAGTATTTTGTTTCATGAAAATCGCGATCTTTTGTATACACTTTTATTTTCAGTAATATCTTCTAATTTACAATTAAGTTAAAAATGAAACTGGTCACAGTTTATAGACAGCCCTACGATAAATATTGGGTTTCTGGAGATGATAGAATGAGTGCATTCTGTTAGCTTGTCACAAAAATGATGTTCTGAATGCATCACAACACCCCTCCTGCCCTGTATGGTGCTTTTTGAGGATTGTCATCACATGCCCTGCCATTTAGATAATTTTTCACCTTTGATTCTGAGATGGATTATCCCCATTTGCTCATGCTATTGTGTACTTCTGATAGATTATTGGTTGTTACACAGCATTTGAGGATGGCTATGTATATGACTTGTATGCTGTGAAGGATGATATCAGCATACCCGAGGAAGATGCTTCAAACCCATTTCCTTTGTAAGATTACATGTGTGTATATTTGGAGATTTTTGTATGTACCTTCTTTTCTGTCTCAGTATAGTTATGTGATATATCCTGTTTAGGGTACAAGTTGATGACGACGATAGTTTCTATAATGGACCTAGTGACTCAGACTATGAAAGTGATGATTCTAATGGTATATCCATGTGTTTGGTTTACCCTTCCATTGCTAGTCACTATTCTTTTATCGAACATTGGTTTACGTGTTTATTTGTTGGGGTCCTCAGCTGAAAACAATCCACTAAATGATTATCCGGATGAAGAGCCATCTGAGGATGAGAAAGATGTCAAGAGCAGTTCTTCTGATGATAAATCAGAAGAACTTGAGAGTGCAAGTGGCAGCGATGAATCTGTTGAACCTCAGTTAGAAACCGATGACTCTGCAGAAAATGAAGATCTCATGTATGAAGATGAGTTTTACAGTGACGATGATGACAAAGCTTATGATAAAGAGTAGAGATGGTCTTATGGTTGGTTAGTTTTTGGTGGACTAGACTCTCTTTTATATATCGCTTCCTCCATGATCCATCTATGTAGTTTGCTATATAGCTGATTGAAGGCTGGTATTGTACATTTTCCTGATCCACTGTACTTAAAATTCGTTTAACAACGTTTTCTAATTCACCAGATCGTAAGTAGATGCTGTTAGTTTAAGAGATACAGTGAACATTGTTATAGGCTCTACTGAACTCCTTCAGTATAGCCAAGTAAACCTGACACCAACCTAGCTGAGGATTTCTAATCAGCCAATTACCCCAAAGAAAGATCATATGATTTCTATTCAATATGGGATTATGTGGAAATTGGTAATCATAGGATTATGTGAGGTTTGCCGTGGCTTATTCTGAGATGATGATATTATGGGTCGATGATGACCTACCGTCGTATAATATTTTCCTGCAGATGATGAATAAGTTTGGTGATAGACCCCCTCCCTAATCAAGAACATTCAATATCTAGACCATTCAATCTCTTGATATTAGATTTTGTTTTTGATACTACGAGGTTCGCGCGAGCATGAATTGAGATGAAAGAAGTTTTTGCTTTTATGATTAAGAAAAATCAGGGATATAGGATGGTAGGCTATGAAGCACGGATGCGGATACGGGATATGGGTATAATACGATATGGATAGAATGATACAATAAAATCTAAAAAAGTATGATGCAGTTACGGTTAAAATACGACTATAATAAAATATTATTTTGATAGTTTTTTAACATATAATTAGAAAAATCAGTAATTTTTTTTAGTTTTAAGAAAATATGTATTATGTCGCTGTGATATATTCACAAAGTGAAGTGACTAATTAAAGGAATCAAAACTAATATTTACCTAATATTTAAAAGTAAATTTTGCTAAGATTATAATGTAATAATTTTATTTTATGCTCTTTTGACATGTAATTGTAGATAATACTTAAAAAAAACACTCTTGTGTCTTTAAAGTAATATGAATTTTTTATTAATGTATTGTATAATATATAAGTTTGAAAAGAGATGTTAAAAGTTCAATTAAAAAATTATATACGTTGTTCGATTATAATAGTATTCGTGAAATATCCTAATATTTAATTATTATCGGATACTCTTCGAATATCTGACGAGTATTGTATTCGATATGGTATCTGATACAGTTACGCTAACCTCAATGAAATATCCGTGCTTCATAGATGGTAGGTCTTGCGCAATACAATCGTGGGTTTTAATCAACAAATCTTATACAAAATTAAATTAAAACGAAAATGGATGGATCAAAACAAATTGGTTAAACAAAAATATAACACAAGCTTGATTAAAAACGATACGGCACAAATCTCACTCACTTTAAATCAAAAAATATAAAAAATAAAATAAAATAGAGTAAATAAATTTCTTATTTATTTTTGGTTAGACATTATTATAAATGAGGCAACGAAATTTAGATTAACTATGTTAAGGTTTAACAGTAAAGTGGCAGTCATGAGATCATTAAGTATTCTGAGAGAATTGATAGATAAACATCGTGGAAAGGAAGAAATTGTCTCGACTATTTTTTTAAATTCGGACCTGACCTCAAGATTCGATCCGGTTTAAACTAACAGGATGAAAAGAGAATATTAAATGATACTATGTCAACATTGATCATATTGTATTACCGACTAATAATAAAATTTTGAATAAACAAAATAAATTTCACTCAGGTAATTATTGGCTTAGATGAAAAAAGAAAAGAATGAATAGTTATTTGTTTATTGATAGGACAATTCCAAATACTCCAAGATGAAGACACGTGTCCTCGGCATCAGTGAATTCTTGTTACTATAATCACGACACGTACCCGTCGGATCGCAAGTCCTTGTTCCCCCGAGGTACTGTTCATAAGAATCAATGACACCCAGTACGTTACGTACCGACACGTATCCTCGGTCAGATACAGGTACATCGGTCCCTATATGTACCATTCCCCTCGGTACCGAGATGTACCGTCCAAGACGGCGTTCTCTGCTCCTACAGAGGCTATTGATGTACAGGTCACTAGCCTGGGCTAGACTAGGTTAGCCATCATGACCTCGTCTTACATAATTGGTGTCAGAAGGCACAACAAAGGCAGAAGACACAGCCAATGGGGAATAGACGTGTGGCATATTGTGTCACACCAGAGACAAAAAGACCGGATGCCCTTGTTAACACACGACTTGGGAAAACAAGCATTTGATTACATTATTCTCTTGATGAGATAATATTTAATGCGGTAAGGCTCGGAAGTGAAAGGTAATAAATGTCCCTAAGATTGAGCATTTATTACATCCTTGCCGAGAGGAACTCATTAAACAGTCGACAGGCCGATGACACAGCCTTGATTGCTCGGGATCCCGAGCAGTTAAAAGAGAAGACATTCCTCATAGGAATCAGTGCGCACGTTGCCCGTATCTAATGATCACCTACTGACCACACTGACAGCAATCATGAGTTTTTGAGGTATAAATACTCCTCACAAAAGGTAAGACGGGAGGCAACGAAAAACCTTTTCTCAAAATTATACTCAGTGTTTTCTTCTTCTCCTCTCTCAAAAACTGATTTGATCGTCGGAGGGGATACGCTGGAAAGCACTCCGGCGCCCTTCTAACTTGTTTTTCTTTGTTCCAGGAACCTCCCTCAGCCTTACTGNATACACTGGAAAGCACTTCGGCGCCCTTCTAACTTGTTTTTCTTTGTTCCAGGAACCTCCCTCAGCCTTACTGGACCACTCCCTTGATCCACGAAAGTCACCCATTACTGTTCCAGGCCACCAACGGATCTCAGCCTGTTCCAAATAGCAAGGTTGACCATTTGATTGACTGACTCGAGTTCACCACGGGAGAGATCTGTTCTCGTGTTTATATTGTGCAAGATCCTGCACGCACAATCTAGCGCCGTCTGTGGAAAACGACTAGTTTTCCTAGTTTCTTCTCTATAAAGAACAGTGACCATGGTGACTACTCGACAAAAAGGGAAAGGTCCCCAGCAAAGAAGTCTTAAATTACGAGCTTCATGTCATAATGGAGGGAGGGATCACACTGATGNTGACCATGGTGACTACTCGACAAAAAGGGAAAGGTCCCCAACAAAGAAGTCTTAAATTACGAGCTTCATGTCATAATGGAGGGAGGGATCACACTGATGAGAATAGAAATGTCTCTATTTAGTCAAGAGGGCTTACTCCTCAAACCAGTATGGGCATCAAGTCAGGAGGATCCGCCCCCTTGGCTCGTCAACTGGCAGAGGTGATCGAAGAAAATTTTGGGGATCGATTACGACAGTTGGAAAAAGACAATGTGAATGTCTTAAGCCGGCTCAACAAATTCGCCGCCTCCGACGAAGAGTCGAGGGACTCATTCTTTTCTCGTGGACTCCCCGCCCGGGAGGCAGAAACGAAGGATCTGAGGAATCATTTAAATAACATAGCAGAAAGCTCCAGGGCCCCAATGCGACCAAGAGCCAACGAGCACCCTCTTAACGACCATTCCAGGAAAACAAGGCTTTTAGCTCTAGACGACCTCCGGCGAGGATTGTCAAGGCAGAGGAAAGGAGATGAATCCGAGGAGGATTCAACCCTATCCACACGACGCCCAGGAAATGGGGGACCTACTGATGAACTCGGAGACTTCAGAAGACATCCCGTTGGGGAGAAAATTGATCTAAGAGTTCGATTGGAATCCAGGAGAAAGAGTAAGGCTGTTCAGGATGAGGTCGAAGACGAGGTCAAACAAACACCCTTTACCAGGGATATCGGAGAGACAGAGATTCCAAAAAAGTTCGTCGTGCCGAGGTTCAAACCTTATGATGGACGGTTCGATCCCGAAGCCCACCTCAGGCAATACAAGCAAATGATGTCCCTGTATCATTCAGACCAACGGTTCCTCTTCCGAGTGTTTTCCATGAGTTTAGGGGACTCTGCGATGAAATGGTTCGAGGTGCTTTCCCCCAATAGCATTGGATCATGGAAAGAATTGATGAGGCTGTTCTTGGCCCGATTCATTACGGGGAGTAAGCAGCCTAAAGACGTTGGATCATTGCTAATGCTCAGACGGAGGGAATCCGAGACCCTTCGCTAGTACGCCATCTGGTATTGGGAAGAGGTTAATGAGATAGAGGGCTTCTTGGAAGTCTTGGCAGCGACGTCTTTCAGGCTCGGCTTGGCAAGGGACACGGACATGTACCGATCCCTGACCAAAAAGACTCTCTCGGATATGGGCGAGCTAATGACCCGGATAAACAAGTACTCTAAGGTCGAGGACGAGATGAGAAGTAGCAAAGGCAGAACCCTCCAACCTAAGAGAAAAGAGAGGGAGCGGGAGGATACTTCCCGAAAGGGACTGTTACCCCCTCTGGGGGGGGTCATTCAAAGGAGTTCACACTATGTTCAAAGAACTCATCTACAAGTTGCTCCATAAGATCAAGCGGGAGCCATTCTTCGAGTGGCCGCCTAGGATGCAGAGCGATCCCTTCACCCGTGATCAAAAGGTCAGGTGTTCCTATCACTGGGATTTCGATCATCGCACTGAAAGCTGCAGGGTATTTAAATCTTTCTTGGAAAGATTGGTCCGAGATAGATACTTAAAAGAATACATAGAGCCCAGGCCGGAAGAGAGACACATCCCTGTCCGGACCGAGGAGCTGAACAACGTCATAGATTTGATCCATGTATGTCCGCTAGATCGCCCCACGTCCAAGGAACTCGAGTCCGATCTCAAGAGGGTAGCTTTTATAAGAAAGATAGTCGAGAATGATAGAGGGCCGCCCAGTAAAAGGGCCAGGATTGGCGAGTCTAGCATCACGTTCTCCGACGCGGACTTGACAGGCGTGATGACTCCTCATAACGACGCCCTTGTCATAACCCTGAAGATAGGCAAGTTCGACATCAAGAGGGTGTTGATAGACTCCGGAAGTTTCTCGGAAGTGATGTACTCTGACACTTTAAAACGGATGGGTCTTGGCCACAAAGACCTCACCAAGGTCAGGACACCCCTCATCGGATTCAATGGCTCGTTCACCCTCTGCCCATAGGCAAAATCACATTGCCAGTTGTCACAGGTCCCTTCACCATCAACATCGAGTTTTTTGTGATTGATACGGACTTTCCCTACAATGTGATCATGGGACGAGCATGGCAGCATGCGTTGGGAGCAATGCACTCCACTTATCACCAGAAACTGAAATTCGCCACGCCATAAGGGATCATAGAGATCTGAGGGGATCAAGCGTCCGCAAAAAAATATTTTTATTCAGCTGTTAGAGCAGGGGCTTTCACCCAAGAAAAGGGGCGGGCTCCAGAAGAGATCCTGGAAAAATAGCAATCATAGTCCGGGCGTCCAAGAATGGATGACCCTCGGATTGACCCAACAGAACGGTCGGTGGAGGACCTTCGAAAGGTGCCCTTGGTGGAGGAAGAAGAAGAAATATACTTCTTAATTGGAACCGCGATACCAACAGCCGAACATGAGGAGATGATTGAGTTCCTAAGGGAAAATACAAACGTGTTCGCTTGGAACGCAATGAAAATGACGGGAGTGGACCCCGAAATAATCACACACAAGCTGCATGTTGACCCGGCGCACAAGCCAGTAAAACAGAAGCCACGACGCATGGCCCCGCACCACGTCTACGCGGTCAACGAAAAGATCGACAAACTCCTGGAGACCAACGCCATTCGGGAAGTACAGTTCTCAGACTGGTTGTCTAACACAGTCTGCGCAAAGAAGAAGGGGAGAAAATGGCGTGTCTGCGTAGACTTCACTGATCTGAAACAATGCATGTCCTAAGGACGACTACCCTCTACCAAAGGTGGACCAGCTAGTGGATGCCACTGTCGAATATAAACGCATGGACTTCTTGGATGCCCGAGCAGGATATCACCAGATCCCTCTCTATCTCCCGGATCAGGAAAAGACGGTGTTTATCACTCCAAAAGGAGTTTACTGTTACAAAGTGATGTCGTTTGGGCTAAAAAACGCCAGGGCAACATACCAAAGACTGATGAGTCGGATGTTCAAAAAGCATATCGACAACACCATGGAGGTCTACATTGACGATATGCTGGTGAAGAGCAAACGAAGCTGTAACCACCTGGTAGATTTGGCAGATACCTTTTCCACCCTCAGGGAGTACGGGCTGAAGCTAAACGCTGCAAAGTGTATTTTTGGAGTGGAGTCGGGTAAATTTCTCGGATATCTGGTGAGTCAGGGAGGAATCGAAGCTAACCCGAATCAGATTCAAGCGATCCTAGACATCCGAAGCCCCTGAACTGTCTGAGAAGTCCAAAAGCTCACAGGAATGCTGGCAGCACTTAACTGTTTCGCCTCACGTTCCTCAGACAAATGCAAACCCTTTTTTGGAGCCATCAAGACGGCTGGGAAGGATATGTGGAGCCAGGGGTGCGAAGATGCCCTGGCTGGAATCAAGGAATACCTCAGGACTCTTATGACCCTATCCGTCCCTATTCAGGGGAAAATGCTCTTCTTGTAATTATTCGTATTAGAATTTGTTGTCAGCGGGGTACTTATTCGTGAGCATGAGCACCGCCAAAAATCGATTTGTTACATAAGCAAGGCGCTCCTGGACACGGAGACAAGATACTTGCCCCTAGAGAAACTGGCTCTATCCCTGGTCACAACTGCAACAAAACTAAGGCATTATTTTCAAGCGCACTCAATTATCGTCCTTACCGATCAGCCCTTAAAGGCCATTTTGAAGAAGGCAGACCTCTCCGGAAGGATTTTCAAGTNAGCGCACCTAATTATCATCGTTACCGATCAGCCCTTAAAGGCCATTTTGAAGAAGGCAGACCTCTCCGGAAGGATTTTCAAGTGGGCAGTGGAGTTGGGGGAATACGACATTCATTTCAAATCTCGAATCGCTATAAAGGGTCAGGTGTTGGCGGACTTCATAGCAGAGTTTTCAGGGAAACATCCCGTTTTAGAAAGACCACATCCTCCCTGTATAGCGTCCCCAATGGATTGTGAGGGATCACCATGGCTTTTATGTGTAGACGATTCATCGAACAGTAAGGGGTCTGGAATCGGTATCTTGCTAGGCTCTCCAGATAGGATGGTCGCGGAGCAGGCCGTTCGACTGGGATTCAAAGCATCCAATAATGAAGCTGAGTATGAGGCCCTCATCTCAGGACTTCGGTTAGCCGAGGCAACTAGAGTTACAGACTTAATCGTACATTGTGATTACATGCTGGTAGTCAACCAAGTTAACGGAAAGTTTGAGACAAGGGACCCTAGGATGAAAGTTTACCATCACCAGGCGACAACTGTAATCCGTAGATTTGGAAAGATTGAGATCAAACAAGTGTCCCGAGACAAGAACGCGCATGCCGACGCCCTTGGCTTGCCTAGCCTCGGCACTGGAGTCCTCTCAGTCGCGTAAGATCGCCATAGAATATCTTCCCACCTCCTGCATAGACCAAGCCCCCGAGGCAATGGCCGTCTAGGACACACACAAGTCGCCCAGCTGAATTGATCCTTTTCTCAAGTTCCTAATAACAGGAGACCTCCCGGAGTGTTCAAAGGAAGCAAGGAAGATAAAACTTAAAGCCCCGAGGTTTTGGGTCTCTCCGGATCAGAAGCTGTATCGAAGGTCTTTCTCAGGACCTTATCTACTATGTGTCCAGGAGGCAGGTGAAAAACCTTATCTATGAGGTACACGAAGGAATATGCGGGGGGCACTCTGGGGGGCAATCCATGGCACACCGTATCATGTCTCAAGGATATTGGTGGCCGCGAATGCAAAGGGACGCACACGCATATGTCCAAAAATGCGACCAATGTCAGAAATTCTCCCCTGCAATCAGGTAACCCGCAGGGGACTTGCACCCCCTGACCAGCCCTTGGCCATTCGTCCAGTGGGGACTCGACTTAGTTGGACCCCTGCCTAAGGCTCCTGAAAACAAGAAGTTCCTCATTGTGACCACAAATTATTTCACCAAGTGGATTGAGGCGAAGCCATTGACTCACATCCGCGACATNGAAAACCTTATCTATGAGGTACACGAAGGAATATGCGGGGGGCACTCTGGGGGGCGATCCATGGCACACCGTATCATGTCTCAAGGATATTGGTGGCCGCGAATGCAAAGGGACGCACACGCATATGTCCAAAAATGCGACCAATGTCAGAAGTTCTCCCCTGCAATCAGGTAACCCGCAGGGGACTTGCACCCCCTGACCCTTGGCCATTCGTCCAGTGGGGACTCGACTTAGTTGGACCCCTGCCTAAGGCTCCTGAAAACAAGAAGTTCCTCATTGTGACCACAAATTATTTCACCAAGTGGATTGAGGCGAAGCCATTGACTCACATCCGCGACATAGATGCTAAAAAATTTGTCTGAGAAAACATAATCATCAGATTTGGGATTCCCCGAGCATTTGTATCAGATAACGGGACTCAATTCACCGGCAGGTGTTTCAAGTCTTTTTGCGAGCAACTCAGAATCCGTAATTTCTANTAACCCGCAGGGGACTTGCACCCCCTGACCCTTGGCCATTCGTCCAGTGGGGACTCGACTTAGTTGGACCCCTGCCTAAGGCTCCTGGAAACAAGAAGTTCCTCATTGTGACCACAAATTATTTCACCAAGTGGATTGAGGCGGAGCCATTGACTCACATCCGCGACATAGATGCTAAAAAATTTGTCTGAGAAAACATAATCATCAGATTTGGGATTCCCCGAGCATTTGTATCAGATAACGGGACTCAATTCACCGGCAGGTGTTTCAAGTCTTTTTGTGAGCAACTCGAAATCCNGACTTAATCGTACATTGTGATTACATGCTGGTAGTCAACCAAGTTAACGGAGAGTTTGAGACAAGGGACCCTAGGATGAAAGTTTACCATCACCAGGCGACAATNAAGAGATTGGAGAAAACCAAGGAAAAATAGACGGATGAGCTATTGAACATTTTATGGGCGTACAGGACCACCCCTCGGTCCTCGACAAGAGAAATCTCTTACTCCTTGGCTAACGGAATGGAAGCAATCATACCTTTAAAAGTAGGACTCTCGATCATAAGGATGCAAGCTTTTGACGCAGGGAAAAATGACCGTCAACTTGGACTGAATTTGGATCTAGCAGAAGAAAAAAGGGAGATAGCCACCTTGAAAGTAACCAAGTATCAGGAAAATATTTTCCAACTTCACAACAAAAGGGTCAAGGCACGAGAGTTTCAAATCGGCAATCTGGTCCTCAAAAGGATAACGACCAATACCCGTGACCCAGCAGAAGGAAAAATGGGACCTAACTGGGAAGGGCCCTACAAAGTGATATCTATCGGAGGCTCCGGGTCATATAGATTAGAAGATATGGAAGGAAAACTTGTAATGCGACCTTGGAATGTGATTAATCTAAAGAAATACTATTTTTGAAGTATTATTTCCTTCAATGCTCGCCAATGGTTAAGTTACAAGGGTAAGACCTTGGGGACAGAGTTTAAGGACTCCTGCCCCTGAAGAAAAAACAGGAGCAAACCTCCTGGAAGGGTAAGGCCCTGGGGACAGAGTTCAAGGACTCCTGACTCCTAATAAAATGAAGGAACAAACTTCCACAAGGAGTGAGACCCCACGGATGCGTACGGGTCTTAGCAATGATGAAGCTGAACCAATCGGGTAGGCAAGCCAATTGCTCCCCAGGTGTCGGAGCTATCAAGATCTTAAAAAAAAAAAAAAAAAAAGAGAGAATGCAAGCAAGAAAATGTAAGTACTCAAAAAAAAAAGCTTTATTTCAAAAGAGGGGTTTTGCGTCCCCAAGAGCTACAAGAGTAAAAGAAGAAAAAGTACAATTCAAAATAAAATGAGCCTTCATCTAGCCCCGGGCATCTCCAAAATATCGCCGGAGGGCGAATCAACGCAGAAAGGTTGAGCAGCTTAAGGGGCAGGTGGGGATAGGACCGGATCAGCGACAACAGGAGTCTCAGGAATATTGTGGTCAGGTGCCAAGCCCGACAAGGCCTCCTCTGATGGGACTAGAAGCACTATCTCGGGAGGGTCTGCCAAAACTTGTATCAGCGTTGGAGTCGCACTCTCGGCAGCAATCTCGGCCTCGGCCTGTTCCATCTCAGCCGATTGCACATAGTTGTGCATCTGGAAGAGCGGGGAGTCTGGAGGGACCCCGACAGATCGGAGCGCCTCGTCCCACCCCTTCTTGAAGAACTCTCTGCTATTGTCCTCTAGAGCAGGCAGTACGTCATCAGCGAATTCCTCTCGGAGTTGTTCTTCAGACTTCCTGCTCTCTACCTCAGCCCTGATCCTGTCTAGCTCCTGGGTCAGAGCTAGAAAACTCTCCTTTGAACCGACAGCCTTCTCCTCTACCGCTGAGAGCCGCTGCGTCTGCTCTGTAATCCTCCTCTCAGTGTCAGCCAAGACAGCACTTAGCTTTTCAGCGCCAACCTTCGCCAACTCGGCATCCTTGAGGAGTTGTTCGATCTAAGCAGCCTGCCCCGCGAGGGTGGAATCCCTGGCAGCTACATCCTCCTTAGCACTGGCCAGGGCTCCATCGACTTCTTCCTTCTGCTCTCGAGCCCGCTGGAGGACCATCTTAGCCCCATGATACCGCGCCGCAATNTATCGGCTTCTTCCTTCTGCTCTCGAGCCCGCTGGAGGACCATCTTAGCCCCATGATACCGCGCTGTAATTATGGAAATCTGTTGGGTGGCCTACAAAGGAAAGAGCTTGTCGATAAAAAGAAAAGTGGCTAGAAAGGACTGAAGCAAGGATAAACTTATCACCAGGGAATTCTGAATGATAGAGCGAAATAATACGTTCGTTGATCGCCCCCTGTGAGCCACCATGTCGGCCTCGAAGTGCAGTTTCTCATCCACTGCGTTGGTAACATGGGGGTCCTGTAAAATAGAGTCGTCAACCCTGATCACTCGGTTCATGTGATCGGTGGCCCGAGGATTCCACTCCGCGGCTTTCACCGTCTGAGGAAGGGGAGGGGGAGTCTGCCCCTGCTGCTGCTGTTGTTGCTACTGTGGAGGAGGAGGTAACCCACGGCCTCTCCCGCTTTGCTGTTGAGCGGAGGGGGCCCTGGATCCCTTACCCAGGTCATCGTGCCTTTGTTTAATCCTTCTCTCCACCTCGACCTGAGGATCTCGGTCACCCACTTGGCCCCGACCAACGGCCTTTGAAGGAAGGGTGGCGTTGGTCCCTGTAGGTGGGGCCCCGCTGGTTGACCCACGCCCCCGCCCAGCAGCGAGAGCTTGCCTCTGCCTTAGGAATCCCAGATCAATGTGAGGCGTGTTGGACATAGCTATCTCGAGGGCGTCCTCGGCGTCTAGAGATTGCAGGATTTGGAAGTCAGGCCACAAATCTCTCCCCGAAGTCCCCACCTCGGCGTGCAGAGGAACCAAATCCTCTCTAACCNGGGGTGGCGTTGGTCCCTGTAGGTGGGGCCCCGGTGGTTGACCCACGCCCCCGCCCAGCAGCGAGGGTTTGCCTCTGCCTTAGGAATCCCAGATCAATGCGGGGCGTGTTGGACATAGCTATCTCGTGGGCGTCCTCGGCGTCTAGAGATTGCAGGATTTGGAAGTCAGGCCACAAATCTCTCCCCGAAGTCCCCACCTCGGCGTGCAGAGGAACCAAATCCTCTCTAACCCCGAGCTCCTCAACTTCACCCTCTACTTCTGCCTCCGTAGCCCGGTTGGGGTCTTTCTCCAAGTTCTCCTCGTCCTCTTGCCACACCGCCTAATCGAAGAGTTCAGACCACCGCGAAGGCTCAAAAGGCTGGGGAAGCTGTGAGAACTTTTTATATCCGGGAGTGTAATTCAGGAGGATGTGGGCAGCCCGGCCGAACCCGTCGTCACCAGTAAATCTCCAAACAGTGACTAGGTCGGCAAAGTTCACCAATGACCGAGGTGGAGGAGCTGTTTTCCTAGTGGAGATGTCTGCACACAAACAAAAAGAGAGGGGAGGGAGTTATGAACACTGCTAAAAAATCTCAAGAACAAAATAATAGACCCGAAGAAGCCGATGTACTTGTCGTTCTCCATTCCAAAGGGCATAACAAGCCGTTATACTCGGGACCGGCACCCCTCTGCCAAGATCCCTTGAAAATGAATAGGTCATCCTTGTACCTCTTGTCCGAGTCGGGAAGGTGAGTGACGAGGTACATGGATGGGTCCCTGGCTTTGAGGTAGAAGTTTTGTTGAGGCATGATCCTCAAAAGGGAGTAGCAAAAGAGGATATCGTTCAGCCCAACATTTATCCCGAGACGTTTGTTGAGCTCTAAGACTCCCATAATTATCCTAAAGACATTAAGACAACACTGCCCGGGGAAAAGATGAAAATGGGAGAGGAACTGGAGAAGAAGAGGGGGTAGAGGGAACTTAAGTCCGCCCTCTATGATGGCTTTGGTATAAAAGGGCATCTCATTCTCGGCCCCGAGGGTACAGGAATGCAAAGCCGGATCATAATCCTCTATGTCTACATATGGGGGGATGTTGTACTTGAATCTAAACCTATTAATTTGCTTGCCCCCTTCACTTTATACTTCCCTGGCCTCGAAGAACTGGCCTGAGGATCCTCGGGGGCAAGGCAACGACTGGGCATCTCCAAAAAGTGATAAAAAGTGAAGAAGGAGGGGGTTTTTCCACGAAGATCCCCAAGGAGGCTTCCCGAGGATTGGTCGCTGAGTGGCAACTAGAAATGCCTCCAGTTATCGGAAAACCAAAAGGAACAAAAAAAATGAGAAGAAGAGAAGAGACGGAGGGCGAAGAAATGGAAGATACAAGGACTCACCAGAACGTAAAATGAAGTTTTTTCTTGAAACTTGAAGCGACTCNTAGAAATGCCTTTAGTTACCGGAAAACCAAAAGGAACAAAAAAAATGAGAAGAAGAGAAGAGACGAAGGGCGAAGAAATGGAAGATACAAGGACTCACCAGAACGTAAAATGAAGTTTTTTCTTGAAACTTGAAGCGACTCCTTCCTCCAGAATGTTCAGAAGCAAGGATGGGTCTGCTGGCCTTAAGACTCCGGTGAAAGATTGGACAGTAGACAACAAAAGGAAAGGGATGTCCGACGAGGTTTCAGGCAAGGGCTCTCTGAAGAAATCCGAAATGGCAAAGTGAGAAAGGGAGAGAGGAAGCCCATTTATATAGTACTCATCCCCATCATTTGGGCACGAAGCACGAAGAGGCGCATTTAATGCGCACGACCTCCGAAGCAGAGGAAAGCGGCTGAAGGCAATGATGAAGTAGTTGGGGTAGTTGCAGAACCCTTCGTCTGCTTACGACGCGTGTCCTCGGGGTCAGGAGATCGAAGGCTGGGGGGCAGTTGATGGGATATTTTCAAATACTCCAAGATGAAGACNTTTCGTCTGCTTACGACGCGTGTCCTCGGGGGTCAGGAAATCGAAGGCTGGGGGGCAGTTGATGGGATATTTTCAAATACTCCAAGATGAAGACACGTGTCCTCGGCATCAGTGAATTCTTGTTACTATAATCACGACACGTACCCGTCGGATCGCAAGTCCCTGTTCCCCCGAGGTACTGTTCATAGGAATCAATGACACCCAGTACGTTACGTACCGACACGTATCCTCAGTCGGATACGGGTACATCGGTCCCTACATATACTATTCCCCTCGATACCGAGATGTACCGTCCAGGACGGCGTTCTCTGCTCCTACAGAGGCTATTGATGTATAGGTCACTAGCCTGGGCTAGGCTAGGTTAACCATCATGACCTCGTCTTACACAATTGGTGTCAGAAGGCACAACGAAGGCAGAAGACACAACCAATAGGAAATGGACGCGTGACATATTGTGTCACATCAGAGACAAAAAGACCGGATGTCCTTGCTGACACACGACTTGGGAAAGCAAACATTTAATTACACCATTCCCTTGATGAGACAGCATTTAATGCGGTATGACTCAGAAGTGAAAGATAATAAATGTCCCTAAGACTGGACATTTATTACATCCTTGCCTAGAGGAGCTCATTAAACAATCGGCAGGGCGATGACACAGCCTTGGTTGCTCGGGATCTCGAGCAGTTAAAAGAGAAGACATTCCTCATAGGAATCAATGCGCATGTTGCCCGTATCTAATGATCACCTACTGACCACACTAACAGCAATCATGAGTTTTTGAGGTATAAATACTCCTCACAAAAGGCAAGACGGGAGGCAACAAAAAACCTTTTCTCAAAATTATACTCAGTGTTTTCTTCTTCCCCTCTCTCAAAAATTGACTTGATCGTCGGAGGGGATACACCGAAAAACACTCTGTCGCCCTTCTAACTTATCTTTCTCTGTTCCAGGAACCTCCTTCAGCCTTACTGGACCGCTCCCCTGATCCACGAAAGTCACCCATTACCGTTCCAGGCCACCAACGGATCTCAGCCTGTTCCAAATTGCAAGATTGACCATTTGATTGACTAACTCAAGTTCACCACATGAGAGATTTGTTCTNCGGAGCCCTTCTAACTTGTCTTTCTCTGTTCCAGGAACCTCCCCTGATCCACAAAAGTCACCCATTACCGTTCCAGGCCACCAACGGATCTCAGCCTGTTCCAAATTGCAAGGTTGACCATTTGATTGACTGACTCGAGTTCACCACATGAGAGATTTGTTCTCGTGTTTATATTGTGCAAGATCCTGCACGCACATTTACATAAACGGGATATTTTATTAGCTTGTGAGGGGTTCACTTATTTATTTGTTTACATATTATTGATTAGTAATATTATGAAACAATGTTAATGTTAAATCACCATTGCTATGAATATTTTTTCTAGAAAATACTAAATAAACTTAAAAAATTAACTTTATGAAGAGAATAAATTCTTTACACGCAGTCTATAAATCATTGTTTATAGGCAGTCAATCAAAATTTGATAGTTACACAAATTTATTAGGAATCCTTAGTATTGGTTGGAGGGTTTACAGGCTGCATGTAAAAATTTATTCTCCTTAATAAATTATTACTCCCTTTGTTTTTAAATATATGTCGTTTAAGATTTTTGCACAGGGATTAGGAAAATTATTAAATAGCTCTAATATGAGTAAAAAATAATTACACAAGACTAAAATACTNTCTTTGTTCTTAAATATATGTCGTTTAAGATTTTTGTACAGGGATTAGGGAAATTATTAAATAGCTCTAATATGAGTAAAAAATAATTACACAAGACTAAAATACTCTTATCCAATACGTATTGGGAAAGAAAGGAATATGAAAGACACTTAACCTCCACCTAATCTAATGCATTGAAAAGTTAAAGGTAAATTTAGAAGAAAAAATATTAATTATGTTTTGGTTTCATTAAACGACAGATATTATGAAACAAAAATAATTGTGTAAAACGACAGATATTTAGGAACAGAGTGAGTATTATGAAATTGGTAGTGAGTCCAATAAATATTAAAACCTACAGATATAAAAATCATATCATCAAGGCAAATTTTTTAAGTCAGCATAACATTACTATTTTTTCCATTGCGGAGAGATAAGTGTGAAATAACGCACTTATTATTTATATAATAAGATAGTTCACAAGTTGAATTTTATCNGGGAGTATTATGAAATTGGTAGTGAGCCCAATAAATATTAAAACCTACAGATATAAAAATCATATCATCAAGGCAAATTTTTTAAGTCAGCATAACATTACTATTTTTTCCATTGCGGAGAGATAAGTGTGAAATAACGCACTTATTATTTATATAATAAGATAGTTCACAAGTTGAATTTTATCTCTTACACATTTTTCCTCCTAAAAAATATCATATTACTCATTTTTATCACATGTTCAATTATTTTAATATTTGATTAATTTATAATTTAATATAATTTTTATTTTAAATATTATTCATACACGATAATATATANCACTTATTATTTATATAATAAGATAGTTCACAAGTTGAATTTTATCTCTTACACATTTTTTCTCCTAAAAAATATCATATTACTCATTTTTATCACATGTTCAATTATTTTAATATTTGATTAATTTATAATTTAATATAATTTTTATTTTAAATATTATTCATACACGATAATATATATATATATATATATATATATATTGAGAAAATTTTATCGGATTACATATTTTAAAAAAATATATTAATATTTTTAAAAAAATAATGAACAAATATAGATTTTAAATGATATAATTAAATAAATAAATAAAATTAATATTTAATATAATAGGATAAATTTTTTGAACATAGAATTTTATGTTTCGGATGCCCAGGTGGAACAAAACACGTGAGTCCTGATACACCGAATCTCCGTCTGAATCACTCTCTCTCCACACCACGATTCATACACCTTCGCTCTGTTCCTCTCTGCTCGCCATAATCCACAACCCCCTAAACACAGACAGATACGTACAGGAAGGGGTCAGAGAGATACAAATTCTCCGTCACCGCCATTGTAGATCAACATGCAGAGGATCCTCCCAAGGGCATTATCGGGAAGAGATTCCCTGTTGAGCCATCGTTCCTTGTCGAAGCTAGCGCACACCGATACAGCTCTTTCAGAAACAGATGTATTCGTTCCCAAAATGCCCCCTTTCGACTACACTCCGCCTCCCTACACCGGCCCCTCCGCCTCCGAGATCTTGAAGAAGCGCCAACAATACCTCAGCCCTTCTATGATTCACTTCTACAAGAACCCCGTGAGTTCTCTTCTTCTTCTTCTTCAATGAATCCTATATTCTGATCTTTACTACGTTACAATTGGATCTTGTGAATTGAAGACATTGTCATGTGCTTTCATGCTCAGATTTGTTTATTTATTTTCGGACGTTGATTGGATTGTTTTGACGAACTTGTGCTTTTGTGTATGGGTAGTTGAATTTGGTAGATGGGAAAATGCAGTACTTGTTTGATGAGAATAGGCGTCGGTACCTGGATGCATTTGGAGGGATTGCCACAGTGTGTTGTGGGCACTGCCACCCTCAAGTGGTGGAAGCAATTGTCAACCAAACAAAACGTTTGCAACATTCCACAGTATTGTATCTAAATTCTGCTGTTGCTGATTTTGCTGAGGCACTGGCTTCTAAGCTGCCCGGTGACCTTAAGGTGTTTCTCAGCTTCATTTCCAATATACCATCTTAATTTTATCATTTCATGTTGTTTAATTTTATTTTTTCCCATTTGTTTGTGTTATTGAAAGTTGAATTCGCATGGCCATTTAGGTTGTTTTCTTCACAAATTCTGGGACGGAAGCAAATGAGCTGGCTTTGATGATTGCTCGATTGTACACCGGTTGCCAGGATATTGTTTCACTTAGAAATGGTTATCATGGTAATGCAGCTGGGACTATGGCTGCTACTGCTCAATCCAACTACAAGTTCAATGTTGTGCAGGTATATTTCTTTGTCAGATAACTTCCATAGTCAAATTATCTTGTAAATATCAAATTCCTAGTGTTACATTGGCGACTGAACCTTTAGCATTTTGCTGTTTGGGTATAAGGATTGGTGATCAATCTATAAAACTTCAGTGACTGCATTAATTAAGCAACACATCATCCTTGTTTTTTGTTTTCCCAGCTGAGGTCATATTTAGTCATGCAGTGTGGTTGACATACCAATCCAAGACCTTTCATGCAAGGAAATCAAGAACCCGCGGCTCCCCTTGCAATGTCTTTCCCCAACATGGCTCCTGTTTAATAACCAGTCACACGACGCCTAAAACCCCTTCTTGCCCTACAACTGGAAAAATCATTCTTCAATGTTAAGAGTAATACTTGCGCCAATTTATTTACGGATTTCAGGGTATCCTTGATATTCAAAATTTTCAAGCAAAGTGTTGAAGCCTTCGAGGATTAGCCAGATAATATTCCATCTAGGCAGCTAATTAGATTTGGCATCTGTCAAGTAGACATCAGTCCATTTTTAATTGTCTTCTCATTCTATCATACAGGCTGGAGTTCACCATGCCCTGAACCCAGATCAGTACAGAGGTGTTTTTGGTTCAGATGGACTTAAATATGCAAAGGACGTTGAAGACCTCATTGCCTATGGAACTTGTGGCCGTGTTGCCGGTTTTGTTGCAGAAGCCATTCAGGTGCCACTTTTAATTGCATGCATACATACATACACGTTTGTTTTATTTATTGAACCCTTACCACATGAAGATTCTTCTTTTAGTTTCTAAACTCAAATAGCATGATTGACAGGGAGTTGGTGGAATTTTGGAATTGGCACCAGGTTACCTGCCAGCTGTGTACAGCAGCATCAGAAAGGCAGGAGGCCTTTGTATAGCTGACGAGGTTCAGTCAGGTTTTGCTCGCATGGGTAGCCATTTTTGGGGGTTTGAGGTCCATGGCATTGTGCCTGATATCGTTACTATGGCAAAGGTGGATTTTTGTACCACTCTTTCATATGATACTCATAGGTTGCCTAATTCTTCTCCATTTTTGCCAATTCTCTTAGAGAACTGGATAAGATAATCTCGTTTTTATGGATGAAGCCATGTAATAATTTAGAAAACATTTACACATGCATGTGAATATATTTGAGTGAGACGCATCATATTCAAGTAGGAAGGTACAACTGGTGGAAGCTTCCTTCTCATTGGTTGAAGATCTCTTCAGGACTTTTGCATTTGTTGGGCAGTTAATGGACCAATTGTTTACTTCTCCGTTGTTGTTTATCATTCAGTCATGCAAAAGTCTAGTGGCTCATCTTCAATTGCATTATATATAGAGCCAATGAATTCTAGGGATGATAATTAAACGTGCATCTCGTTTCCCACAGTATTATGCGGTATCCGTAGAAAGTTCGCATTTTGACCGATAGCGACAATTTTAACAACTTACATGATTTTCCTACTGTTCTGTAGCCTTTAAGATTGTGAGGTTTCACCCCCACTTTTGTTCCACAGGGTATTGGAAATGGCATTCCCCTTGGTGCAGTCATAACCACTCCTGAGATTGCAAAGGTCTTGACTTATCGCAGTTATTTCAATACATTTGGGGGGAATCCTGTATGTACGGCTGGTGGATTAGCTGTTCTCAAAGTGATAGAAAACGAAAAGCTTCAACAAAATGCGTTCACTGTGGGATCATATCTGAAAGAGCGTCTCAGTGCTCTCAAGGAAAAGCATGAAAGTATGTTCCCTACTGTTGAAAATTCAGGAATCCAGCTAGAATCTCGTGCAAATCCTACTACTGATTAGGAAGACAATGGTGCATAAAATGGGTTTGAGTTCACGAGACCATGGAAAAATATAAACTTTTGATGTGACTTGTAAAGTAAAAGAAAAGAGATGAGCAGAGAAAGGGTTCTCATATTGTTTTCCTTTCTCTGTTTCCTTCAATTTCTGCCGCGTTTAAAATATTGCTCTTTACTGATATCATATGTCCCATCTGGTTTCTGCAGTTATTGGGGATGTCAGGGGAAGAGGTCTGATGCTTGGAGTCGAACTTGTTACCAACCGTCAATCAAAAACGCCAGCAAAAGTTGAAACTCTTCATATTATGGACCACATGAAAGGTTATTCTCTCTTCTCGGCTTCAATTCTACTCTTTGAACCTTCTCTCCTGATTTACACACGCACGCGCACATACATGTACCTTGATTTTTTTACTTACAAACAAGTCTCATGCGTGTAGAAATGGGAGTATTAATAGGGAAGGGTGGATTTCATGGGAATGTATTCAGGATCANCTCGTTTCCCACAGTATTATGCGGTATCCGTAGAAAGTTCGCATTTTGACCGATAGCGACAATTTTTACAACTTACATGATTTTCCTACTGTTCTGTAGCCTTTAAGATTGTGAGGTTTCACCCCCACTTTTGTTCCACAGGGTATTGGAAATGGCATTCCCCTTGGTGCAGTCATAACCACTCCTGAGATTGCAAAGGTCTTGACTTATCGCAGTTATTTCAATACATTTGGGGGGAATCCTGTATGTACCGCTGGTGGATTAGCTGTTCTCAAAGTGATAGAAAACGAAAAGCTTCAACAAAATGCGTTCACTGTGGGATCATATCTGAAAGAGCGTCTCAGTGCTCTCAAGGAAAAGCATGAAAGTATGTTCCCTACTGTTGAAAATTCAGGAATCCAGCTAGAATCTCGTGCAAATCCTACTACTGATTAGGAAGACAATGGTGCATAAAATGGGTTTGAGTTCACAAGACCATGGAAAAATATAAACTTTTGATGTGACTTGTAAAGTAAAAGAAAAGAGATGAGCAGAGAAAGGGTTCTCATATTGTTTTCCTTTCTCTGTTTCCTTCAATTTCTGCCGCGTTTAAAATATTGCTCTTTACTGATATCATATGTCCCTTCTGGTTTCTGCAGTTATTGGGGATGTCAGGGGAAGAGGTCTGATGCTTGGAGTCGAACTTGTTACCAACCGTCAATCAAAAACGCCAGCAAAAGTTGAAACTCTTCATATTATGGACCACATGAAAGGTTATTCTCTCTTCTCGGCTTCAATTCTACTCTTTGAACCTTCTCTCCTGATATACACACGCGCGCGCACATACATGTACCTTGATTTTTTTACTTACAAACAAGTCTCGTGCGTATAGAAATGGGAGTATTAATAGGGAAGGGTGGATTTCATGGGAATGTATTCAGGATCANCTTGACTTATCGCAGTTATTTCAATACATTTGGGGGGAATCCTGTATGTACGGCTGGTGGATTAGCTGTTCTCAAAGTGATAGAAAACGAAAAGCTTCAACAAAATGCGTTCACTGTGGGATCATATCTGAAAGAGCGTCTCAGTGCTCTCAAGGAANGTTGACTTATCGCAGTTATTTCAATACATTTGGGGGGAATCCTGTATGTACCGCTGGTGGATTAGCTGTTCTCAAAGTGATAGAAAACGAAAAGCTTCAGCAAAATGCGTTCACTGTGGGATCATATCTGAAAGAGCGTCTCAGTGCTCTCAAGGAAAAGCATGAAAGTATGTTCCCTACTGTTGAAAATTCAGGAATCCAGCTAGAATCTCGTGCAAATCCTACTACTGATTAGGAAGACAATGGTGCATAAAATGGGTTTGAGTTCACAAGACCATGGAAAAATATAAACTTTTGATGTGACTTGTAAAGTAAAAGAAAAGAGATGAGCAGAGAAAGGGTTCTCATATTGTTTTCCTTTCTCTGTTTCCTTCAATTTCTGCCGCGTTTAAAATATTGCTCTTTACTGATATCATATGTCCCATCTGGTTTCTGCAGTTATTGGGGATGTCAGGGGAAGAGGTCTGATGCTTGGAGTCGAACTTGTTACCAACCGTCAATCAAAAACGCCAGCAAAAGTTGAAACTCTTCATATTATGGACCACATGAAAGGTTATTCTCTCTTCTCGGCTTCAATTCTACTCTTTGAACCTTCTCTCCTGAT